>LQNS02007216.1:16349903-16394569 GCA_001587735.2 Parhyale hawaiensis
ATAACTTACTTCCCTGCAACCGGTGTATATAACTTACTTCCCTGCAACCGGTGTATATAACTTACTTCCCTGCAACCGGTGTATATAACTTACTTCCCTGCAACCGGTGTATATAACTTATATAATGTTTACTGCCAGAAGCCCTTTTCCGCTTGTTGTAAGCTTTGCGGCCAGCGCCCACGACGATCTATTGGGTTTCCCAAAAAAAGTTAAACCAATTTCATGTAATTATAAATCAAGAACTGTTGAAGTTACAAACATTTGGAAACTTGCATGTTGTTTATCAACCTTTTATTTATCTATGTTGAAAATTTTATGAAAAAATGTGAAAGCGTATTTTTGCAGTACTATTTTTAGTAAGAGACAGCAATTCTTTGGCATTTGGGGCCGCAAGCCCCCACCACTGTTTGTAATTAGACAATTTTTAGCTAAAATGGCTGCACGTGATGGATGCATTTTTTTTAGAGGACAGCCACAAAGCTTCCGATGGAGGGTCACCGGCGGGAGAACTAAAAATGTGAAATTGCTAACATAAGGATGTGTCCAGCTCCGGTAAACCCTTTGTGCCTTAAATTATTTAAAGTTTTACGTGTCAAAGACACAGTTGATGTGCCTAAATTCATTCAAAAGTACGTCATATGAGCCTTAATATATTCTGGGCCGTCTCGGAAGCTAAAACCGAACACCAGCTTCTGCAGGGAGTCGCCAAAAACTGTGAGGGCAGCAAATGACTCCGTGCATCGGGGCTTGGGGTTCCTACCTTCTGAAATGCGACAGGCTGCATTCTTTCATTCGCCGAATGAGTCGCAAGAAATTCACTTTCGAACTTTTCCCATTTAGCGGCCTCATCTGTTTTCCTGTATGTTTTGTTCTTTTTATCCATTTTCGCAGGATGTGCTGAAAATGGCAAGTAAAATTTAATTAGAAATTTATAGTCTACTAAATTTAGTGTAAAGTTTCTAAAAGTATATGGTATAACAGAGAAAAGAAATTTAACCTGAAGTGAAAAACAAACCCATAACAGCTTAGCTCTTGCAGTATCCATCTAAAATAAAAAAGCCACATTTAAAAAAAAAAGAAGTGAAAGACCACGCGGGATAAATGTAGTCGAAATTTCAAATGCAAGTTTCAAGCAGAAAAGACCCTTTCATTTGACTAATACGCGTTTCAGTCCAAAATTATATTTTTTTTCTGCTGTTCCATGTTGCTGTTGCTGGCGTATATACTGATATTTTTCCTCATCTTCCTCTCGACTCGTTTACGCTCGTTGGAACTTGCTGCAGGCATGCAGTACCTACCTCTCCCTATACCCATGACTTGGAGTTGCACTTTTTCCTGACGTTTTTCATGCCCTAACTGTGGTAGCTGCATATAATAAACTCTAGATTCGTTACCGTCCAACATTGTAGACCAATTTATGTGCTGCCTATATGAAAGTGCAATGGCTACATTGGCCATAGGAATCTGTCGAAATTTCCTGAATATAAAAAGCCTATAAAGAATCAAGCAGTGCAGCGCTGAGATCATAATTTCATAGACGCCTCAAAGCAGTTAAGGGCGGCCTGAGGGCAGAGCTACATGCGCCAGAGTATAGCGTTTTCATGCAGTAAAAACACCTAACGAGGTAGGTGGTCGCATGACTCGCTCCTGTGCTTGTTACCATTCTAAGGGACGTATAGGTTTGCTTTAGTTCTGGATAGTCGGTGAGGTGTCATGTTCCGCCTCGAGAGATGCTACAAATTAGATTAGATCTTTGAATAGTTTAGGCCTCCTTTACCACAACTAAGGTGATCTAGCAGAGAAAGAATGAAGGACATATAGCATGTCGATAGAAACGGGGATCCTATGCACGAAGGTGTTCCCACACAAGGCCAACTCTAGAAAGAAGGGGAAGAACAGAAGAAAGTGATTTCAGTAAGAGTATGAAATTGGAAGGAAGCAAAGTGGGCACGAAAGACAGACGTCCTGAAGGCCTAGCTAACGGCTAAGGTAACCTACAGAGTCCACCTGGGAGCGCTACTCCCCATAACATAGGCTGAGCTATTCTAAGTAACCTAACCCTATAGCTTATGTCCCATCCTATGCCTCCTGGGGGAGACAGACGCTACTGCCACAAGTATTACCGTCTGACGCTTTCATGGCATACACAGATACGCATCGTGTGTCACTACTGTTGCACACCATGCAGAGAATGGCTTTTTTATTCTTCACGCATGTACCAATATAAAACTCAGCTTTTTGACGTAATACGCTAATAATAACCCTTTAAGTGTTTACTGTTTACACCGCCTGTTCACTGCTGTATCGCTCGCAACAGCTTCTCTACTGGTGTAAAATGTGGCCGGTGCAGGATAACAACCATACCTCAACTCAGTGGCTGTAGGCCATAAGGTTAGCTAATTAGACTCGCCATTCCTATGCTATAGGGAGTCGTGAGATTCCGTAGCCTGAGCTATACCTGTAGGTATTCTGGACATCTCTCCTTTGTGCCGGCTGTGCTTCCACTAGGTTTCCTAGTTCAACTAACTTTCCTTTATGAAGTTCTTCCTCTTCTTTCCCAACTTACTGCTTTTTTGCGCTGTGTTCCCTGCTTATGTTTTCTATTTTTAATGCATGCCCCTAATGAACTAACAATATATTCGTAGTAAACAGTAGCAGCATTGTATAGTAATTACAACAACAGTTGTAATTAATATCATTTTAATGTTTCGAAAAATGCCAAAAACTGTATTGCTGATTCAATCTTCACGTTCCTGCGCGCGATTTTTAAGAGAAAATACCTCACCTCGCTTGCATTTCCCTTTAACCCTGAATCACTTTAGCGCCGCAGTTAAACATCTTCCGTCGCACCAGCACTGTTTGTTACGTCCAAAACTCTAACTCTGCTGAAAATAATCTTTCATTGCGGTGCAATGCCTTGCAGGGTGTCTAGTGGACGAAATATATGCGGCGTCAAACAGACCTCTGACAATGAAATCTATTTTTAAATCAATGTGGTGTTAACTCATGCCAATTTGCTGATTTTGTGTTATGCACAAGCGCTTCAAACTGGCAGCTGGGAAAATATGTCATTTTCGTTCATGAAGTTTTTGCTTGTGAGATGGACCCATTTGTCTGACTCAGATGTGCCAATTACCCCCACAACACACTATTGTACCAGCACCATATCACCACGGTGCCCACCCAGTGCCCTTGCAGACCCCATTTTGCAATATTTCAGGGTTCTCTGAGTACAAAACTGCAGCCGCGCACTGCCTAATGCATGATTCTTTGCTGGAAGTCAATGGAAATGAACTCCTTTAGGAAGCAATTACAGGCAAGTGGAGCCAACATACAACGCTGTATCTATTGTGGCCGAGGGCAGCATCAACAAGCCATCTCTTGAATGTGAGCTCGTCAATCAGTCGTGCCGCTTACACTCAACAGCTAGTGGCCGCGCCATCACGCCAGTCTTTACGTCTTCTTTCCAGGTTTTTACGACCGTCCGTACACTGTTGCTTCGACACGACCGCTTCTGAGACCTTCGTAGCTATGGACACTCCACACCCACGCCGTCTTGTCTCGGCACAATTTTAAAGAACGATTTTTTTTTCCATTTTCTGGGGTGTAGATGCAAAGTAAGTTGATGTAGTCTTGAAGATAAAGTGCGTTTGTTCATCATGGAGAAGGAGGAATATAGTGATGTCTTGTTTGAAAGACATTGTAAATATGTACCTATATTTGTTTATTGGTCAAGGAAAATACCGTATGGTGTTTCCTCTTTGGGATATAGTATATTTATTGTGGTCTTATTATGGAAGTAACACATTGTCCCGGCTTCAACACAGTACAGTACAGAAATCCTCGTTATTGATCATACATTTTTGCTTCATTATGATATAAGTTTAATGTATTTAGTTCGAAGTGTTCGATATATGCACTTGTGAATCAAGAGTTCATACATCTAATACCTAAACTTAGAAATTTTGAAGCTAAATAGACAACTGCACAAAACGAGTATGACGTCTGACGCGGATTTCCCTGAAAAATCGAGCAATACTGCGACAAAATAAATGTATAGATACATATTCTGTGAGGAAAAGTACATCCCTCGGATTCTGGTGGTGTACAAAATAAAGTCCACATTACGATACATAACAATCAGCTTGCGTTTTACAGACGACAAATAAAACTTCGTGTTCTGTAAGCTACAATACACTTTGAGTGTTGGCATAAGAACAATCAGAACTTTAAAAGTTAACTTTCTAATGTGCAAGTTTTTTTACTACTGGTGGTAGGTCTGTTTGCTAAATGAAGTTAATGTAACTTTACATGATTATGAAATGTGGGATCATTTCAGACCAGGAACCGATTCATTTATGCATGATTATTTTCCTCTAACCACTTCACTGTCTGTTATGAAGCGATCGTTATTCGGTCTCAGAATTATATGCATATAATAGGTATGGAAAAATTACAAACGCCAGTAGAAGCTCATCTTTCGTTTTGTATTTTGTACCTTCACAAGTCACTCAAAGAATACTTTGGATTCTAAATGTGGTCTTTCTTCAATACGAATGGGGAAATTATTGTCGTGATAATGTGGAAATGATCAAAATAGGACCCAGTTATCGCAATACAAATGGGGAATAATCGCAATAGGAATGCAACAATAATCAACACAAACGCGTGGAAATCATCGCGAAAGAAACACAACACCATCATAATTCTATCTAATATCTCCCTTGTTTCTTCCTCTCTTTGGATCACAGCATACCCTTTGGGTAAAGAGCCCAGCTTACCTAACAGTAGTGTACGCCATGGTAAGGAGGTTTAAGCTCATATAATGAGCCTCTTCTTTCCCACTCGTAATTCCCATGCTCGTTGATCCAGTTTGGGAACACCCTATCGTATGTATTCCATGTTTTTCTTGACATACAATATGTCCCTTACCCTGTCATTTAATGTATGGCTAAATAGCCTTAAACTAACTTCTCTCTAATAATAACTCAAACCTATAGAGTAAAGTGTAAATCAAAGAAGCTTTTTCAGGGAGTGAATGTAACTGTTACGATCAGCCCACGTTTCGATTGGTAGACATACATACAAAAGAGTTATGACATTATGCAGTACCCGTGTATTCGGTCGTCAAAATAACGACGCTGGTTCTATGGAGACAGACATAAAATTAGTACGCATTGTGCAGGTTTATCAGTGATAGCCAACGCGATAATTACTGCTGTGTACTCAGTTGGGACTTACGTAACGCTTTACTTGTTTATCTAGTTATTACTTCCGCCGGAGAGGTTATGTTTTTGTCGGGGCTTATCTGTCATTCTCCAGTGCAAAATAACCCAAAAAATTATGGACTGACCTTCATCAAATTTACAGTGAGGTTTATGTTTATCAGGAGGATCAAATGATTAACTTTTGGTCTAGATCCGTACGCTCGTTTGTTTGCTTGTCTGTCTATCTGTTTTTTCTTTGCAATAAAACTCAGAACGTTATTAACAGATTTTCATGAAACTTACAAAAGATAGTCGAAATATTAGAAGGAGAAATGACCAAATCTGCTATTTATTTTTTATTATTATTGTTATTATTACTCCGTTTGTCTGTTTCACTCTACGTTTGTTTCAATGTTTGTTTAGCAATATAACCCAGAAAGTTATGAAAGAGTCTATATGAATTTGTAGGAACTGCTAGGATAGTTAAAAGGCAGAAATGATCAAATTTTACGGTTGATTTATTTATCCGTTTGTAGATTGTTTCAGTGTTTGTTGTTTTGTTTGTCAGAACATAACTCATAAAGTTATTGACAGATCTTCAACAAATTTATAGGAATTGCTAAGAATGTTACGAGGAACAGAGTACCCAATTTTAGTGATGATAAAAAATCATGTATTTAGGAACATTTTGAATTCTAGTTAACATAGCATTGCTTGGCGGAGTTATGCGCTCTCGAGAGTTCTTCTATAGTCTATTTATTTCTTAGTCTATTATGTGTCACGCTTGAAGTAGTGTCTCTGACCTTCTGGTCTAACTATCTCGGATACGGTTCATACACGAGCGTCAGGCTACACCAGGCCTCGCTCACCGAAAACAGCATAGTCACCTTTAACGACACTCAGGAGGCCTAGGACTACAGGGTCCGTTGCACTGCAGTCCCCTCTCCAGCGCGTAGGCCTACGCCGCTGCGAGTACTACTGCCTGTCATAAGTGCTGTGGCTCACGCCTGTAACTTGGTTGAGTCACCGCTGGAATGTATATTTAACGCTCATGTTTGTTCTTTAGTGTTGTCAACTGTATACAATAGACAACTATTTGTCTGTGTAACTTTTACTAGTAATCTCTGAAGTTTATATTTGTATTGTGCGAACAGAGTACTGTTTCTAGATCATATGTCGCTCGATGCGAGATACGGTAGGAGACCTTATTTATCGAGGATAGTCCGAGATAAAACGAGGTGAAAAGATGCTTTGGTTTTGCTTAACCTTCTAGCTACATTTTTTCTCGAAGGACAGGTTACCCCTGAGTAAGTAACCAGTCAGGAAGACCGCTTTTGCAGTCTGGAACACGTACTGTATAGCCTTAACGGACTGGAAACGGCGTAGAGAGCACTCCCAGGTCTTCCTAGGATCCCTTTGTTAAAGCCTTAGCGGAACCACACAGCAACAGCTGCACCCTCGGTGTTTTCAGGGTCTGGCGCCTAAGGAGGGATCCCCACGCTAGCCAAAGCCGCTACGGCCGACAGCTGCAGGCTGCTTAGCAATCCGGACGGCCCGTGCGTATTGCCCCCGGGGCATCATATTGCCCCGGCCCGTCAGAGGAGACCTATTCACGCAAGCCGAGCGGCCCGCGAGAGCTATACGTAACCGTCCGCCCTCGGAGAATCCTGACAACGAGTTATTTTTTGAAAACAGTTTCGGCCAATTCAAAGGTTGATGTTGAACTTCGCTGTATGTTCTGCTAGTAAGAGAATACAGACTGTACTGCTCTACTGAAGTGAATTGGTAGCGCTCATCACTTCAGTTGTTTAAAATCAAAAATCTAACAGCTGACTGCACTACACTCTCCATAACATATTCATGGGCATTAAGAATTATGAGTTGTATGATTTTTTTTCGCCACCATTTGTGACTGCGGGTGCACTATTCTATTTAACAGTTGTAATGCTAATAGCATAACACTGTATAAAAAGAAAACAATGTTCGATCTTATGCAAGCTGAGTCATCCAAGAAACTAAATAACGTACCTAGACGCCAAACAATTAACTCAAGACGAACAACAAAACAACTTATGCGTTCAATGGTCCATATCGAAGCTCTTATAAGTCATATCTTGCGTCCGAAGCATCGACCGCGAGTGCCATTTTATCAATTCTATTAGGCGGATCATTTGTCAAGTGTTCGGGGATTCATTAGGGCATCGCTCAAAACAATGCAATTTGCATGAGCTATAATTGCGAGGCGACTGGATGACGGGCCAATGTGCTCAGGCGAGGTCTGCTCTCGGTGGGCCCGAGCTGTTGGCAGCAGCCTTGGAAAGCTGAAGGGCTTCTGAACTGCAAGGGTTAGTGCGCACTTGCGAGATCTAGTCTCGGTGGGCCCAAGCTATTAGAAGAGGCCGTAAATAACTAGAGGCAAGGAACTTGACTTGCAAGGGCTAGTGCGCACTTGCGAGATCTAGTCTCTGTGGGCCCAAGCTATTGGAAGGGGCCGTAGATAACTAGAGGTAGGGACTCTGACTTGCAAGGGTTAGTGCGCACTTGCGACATCTAGTCTCTGTTGGCCCAAACTATTGAAAGGGGCCGTAGATAACTAGAGGTAGGGACTCTGACTTGCAAGGGTTAGTGCGCACTTGTGAGATCTAGTCTCTGTTGGCCCAGACTATTGGATGGGGCCGTAGATAACTAGAGGTAGGGACTCTGACTTGCAAGGGTTAGTGCGCACTTGTGAGATCTAGTCTCTGTTGGCCCAGACTATTGGATGGGGCCGTAGATAACTAAAGGTAAGGATCCTGATATTCAAGAAGCTCGTGTGCAATTGCGAGATTTAGTGTCTGTGGGCCCAAACTACTGCAAACAGCCTTGGATAATGAAGGTAGCAGCCTGATGTGCGTACGTTTGAAAAACAGCTGCCCAAACATTGGAAAAAATACTTAAGTTGAATAGCTACTCGCAAATTTCAGCTACTCAAATAGGTAGCAGACTACATACTGTAACCGCGCCATGTCAACAACACTTAATATGAATGTGAAATTCAAAGTAGTTAATTTTATTGTTGAGCCTGCCTATCCATATGGTAATAGCGATCCAAAGGAAGAAAAAAACTCTTTATTGTCTCATATAGAAGCAGTGTCCAACAAATCAGGGTGCTGCACCCTGAGGTATTCATGTGTACAAGTAACATCCTTAAAACTAATACCTGGACAATATTCACTGTCAACTTGGGGATTGACCTTGAAGATTGACCCAAGTAGGTAATCGGTGTCAACCAGTTAGAAACTAAAGAAGAAGCACTTTCCCGTGTTTAATATTTTTCGCCTTATATGTGATAAAAATAAAATTTAAACTAGTCATGTTACGCTCTGAAACGGAAGAAAGAAAAGGGCCGCAGTTTAGGCTAGAAGCGCAGCGAACCCGGGCACACAGACACCAAGTACGGGAACAGTAAGTAAAAAAAAAAACAAGAAAGAACAGAAAAATTTGTTAGTGAGAATGCCATGACCTGTGAAACAAGGTTGGCGCTGGCAGAAAGATGATTTGAAGGAGTTGGTATCTAGAGACGGTATAATCTATGGAATCCCCTGACGGAAATTCGATTCTTCAAAGTGGGGCTACTAACATGTGGTGCCGTTTTTGGCTGGAGTCTTGTTCATCTAGAGTTATAATTTCTTCTGCGACGGGATACCAGTATTTCTCAATTGAATTGTCTATTGTCAATAAATCCAAAGAATTTGTTATGAATTGTAACTCCTGCATAATTATTCTATTAAACCGAGCTAACTGCTGGCCCGCAGTTGTCGCTAACCCGCTCGTGCTTGTAAAAACTGCGGCTCATGTGGTGCAGGCCACGCAATTGAGTCTTACAGTACCGTCCAAAACTAAGGGACAAATTTTCAAAACGGCATAACTTTATTCTAACCATACCAGGTACTTCTTCTTTTGGACACTATTAGCCAGTAAAATGTTAATTATTGTGTTAAAATTTAAGACATGTATAAAGGATAATAAAAAAGTTATGGACGAACAGCTGTTCTTTTAAATTTTATACCGTTCAAAACTAAAGGACAAAAAAAGAAAAATTTGGTTAATTTCTTATTCAGTCTGTATTTCTTTATTTACATCGAAGACAAAGTTTAACACTGCCATTTGTAAACATAGCTGTTCGTTAGATGATGGCACCACGTCAGAAAATTGATTTGATCCTGCCCCAAAATTTCATCCAGTGGCACATGAATAATTTCACTATAAGAAAAATTTCTGAAAAGGTAAACCATTCGAAAAGCGTTGTGGGCAGAATAGTGAAGTGGTGTTATGAAAACATAGGTTCGCAAAAACAAATATGTACATATATAAATATAGATTTGCACGACTATGTATACACATGGGACATAATTAATGTCTCTAGAAAAAAGATTTATCAACTAAAAATGTAGTGTTCAACATTCGTGCCTGAATGTACAATGTTCGACGCGAAAAATCGTTATGTTCAGTCGAGACATGTGCTTGAGGGCCGAAGGTAGACGTGTTGCAGGCTTGAGCTCTAATCTTATGTAAACAAACTGTAGGTACGGTCCACGGCCAAAGTGTAGGAAATATATTGGCTACTCCTTAAAATGTACAGGATAGATTGTAGAATAGAGTTAGTTATAGCAGTGAGAATATAGAGCGAGCACGCATTTCGTGTTCTCTCGTCCTCACCGGGGGCGAGGCGCCTCTTGCCTCTGCTATTTGGGAAAATTCAAAATACTTTTCCCCTTTAGCTCAAAAGTCCCAGTGAGCTATAGGCACGGTACTCAGAATTTACTCAGTGTCGTGCACGATTTAACAGCAAATGTGTGAAATACCAGAACTTGTCTCCTTTTGCTCGCGGAGTGAATTAATCTAAAGTGCTGCTATGTTACACGAACTTTTATCTGTTGTGTGTATGCGTTGAGCATTGCCGTCCTGTTTTTGGGTTCAGTGATTGAATTAAGAGCCCGGCGAACATTGTGTTAGACAACACCTTCAGATTGTGCATCTTCTCCCAGGAATAATTAACAAGATCTCTTGATTGACAAGTTGCAGCCTTATGCCATTTTATTGTGATTGCTACTTTTGCCCGTAGACAGGAATAATTCTACAGTGATTCCCTGTAGTTGCACGAACCTTAACCTGTTCATGTGTGAGTGTCGAGCATTGCCGCCCTGAGTTTTTTCCAGTCCAACGATTGATGCAATTCAGCCCGACGAACATTGTGTTAGACCACATCTACAGATTGCGTAGCTTTCTTTCAATTTGGAAAACTGAGTGCCCCAAAATATCTAAATAAAACTCCAGGCCAAGCACCATGTACCAATGTGCGACAGATCCCTATTCAGAGACTCGGCGACATCATTACGCATGCCCGGTACAGGTATCACTGCCATCAAAGTGGATCGTGTTCTCTAGCAAGGAGAGCATGTCACTAGTATATAGAACAAAACAGCAGCGGGCCAAGTACGCTACCCTAAGGAACGCCAGACTCCACTGCGACGGAGGCACTCAAAACGCCGTCAACACACACACTCTTCCTTCGCTCACGAACAAAATCACGAATGATTGAAAGATCCCCTCCACCCACACCAAACGACTCTAACTTGTAAAATAGACCCCAGTGGTTGACCCAGTCAAACGCCGCGCTGAAGTCCAACTGTACAAGGCGTGCCTCAGACCCATAATCCAGCACAGACTGCAAATGGTGCGACACCGATAACAGTGCGTCACAACAGCCTCAACCATTTCTGTGTGCATACTGACCAGCAGGCAAAAACCCGTAGGCTCAGCAATACGTCCAAGCTTAGAAGCGACCAATTTCTCTAACACCTTCGACAAAATGGGCGTCAGCGTAATAGGTCGGTAGATGTTTCAACACTGCCGCAGTGCTATGGCACCTGTATATTAACGTGAAATGCCGCAGCTACGGTGCACTGCTGTGAGCAGAGATTGCCGCTCATGACCAATGAAGTTTCAAAGATGAGCGAAGTCTTTCTCCAGTAGCCAGCAAATATTCGAGCGTGATTATTGGAAGAGATCAAAAGGAGTCCGTCAGGAGGCTATGGTTCTGCATTTTGGAGTGTATTTTTGCAGCGGATAGGTAGATCAGAACACTATTGGTGTCCGGAAGTTGAGTGTTTAACGTACACCCAAACGGAATTTCGGGTTGCCCCTCCAGTATGCCGCTCTGCTGGTCAATGTTTCCTGCGGTGAGTGATAGAATTCACATGTTTTCGTGTATTTTATGATCAAGTGAGCTCATTTAGTAGGGTCATAGTCACGGCGTGAGACTGTAATTGGTGATATTAGCCAACCATTATTTAGCATTATTGCATCGATAGAAGTGGAGTGTTTGCAGAAAATGTTTATTTTGCGATGTCTTAAGCTTAGAAATATGTACATGTGTGTACATAATCGAAACTTCATTATTATTGCGCTTTAAGAAAAAAAATAAGCAACATCCAAAAATGCCCTTAGAGTAAAATTTAGATAATGACTAAAATAAATTAACATTACAATGCATTTATATCTTGAATTATGTGGTACGTGCTACTTTATTTCTGCGAGAGTATACATAGATTTTCTACTGAAACAAAATTTTGAGCGTCTGGAGTTGAAGACGGTGGTCATCGGAATGTCTTAAGAAATGAATGATTATAACTTGCTTAGCTAGTGTGGTCTTTTTCCCGGAGTTCTCGTAAACACAGCATCGATATAATAAAATGTTTCTTTACATGCATTATATTATATCTTCGCCGTCTGAGTGCACCGTTTTTGCCACCTGGTTCAGTATTTCGACTGATTAATATGCGTTTCCGATGGTACTCAACCTTTCAAATATTTGCGGTCGAAGTTACACTTAGATATATCTCCTGAGTACTTTTCAAGTGTTCAGTTATGAACGGTATCAGTTGTGATTCAAATTTGTATCCAAGTTTGTTAAAACAGCTTATTTAATTCTCGCTTTCATGTGGTTTCCTCTTTGTATTAAATTTCCATGCTCTTTTTCCAATATTCTGTGAGATCTTTACGTGTGTTTTACTGATCCAGCTGCAGTATGAGACCCAATCGGTAAGTATTTTAGTTAGGTAGGCTGGGGAATAGCTCGCCCCTTGGGGGCATGTCTATCTTGTTATATGCATTTTTCTATATTATTTCTGTCACATTTCTGTCATGTGCTATTTTCCGAGAATGATCAACTGGATCGTTCGTAAGTAATCATACATTTACAGTAGGAACTTTCTTTCATACAGTCTTCTTTCATTTATTCTATTATCAACATTAATTATATGATCATGCTACTTCTCATTATCTATATTAATGAATCATTTCTATCACCATGCCTTATTTGTATACCCCGTAATAGTGGTACGATGAAACCGGCTGCATTGGTATCCCTAAAAATGCCGGCAGGCCCCATAAAACGTCAGTTAGAGAGGACAGAGTCATCCATTGTACCTCATTGGAGAATCGTTTCAAGTCCTCAGCTGCGATAAGTCGGGAAATGAATGACACAACATGTATGAACGTCTCACGTCAGACCGTCTCTCTGCTCCTTCAGGAAATAGGGTTATTTGCAAGACGCCCACAGAAGAAACCGCTTGTGAGTGCCAAGAGCAAGAAAAAGAGATTAAAGTTTGCAAACAAGCATGTTAACTGGTCCCATGAAAATTGGGCTAGTGTTTTTCAGTGATCAAAGCAAGTTCAGTTTGTTTGGTAATGACGGCAAGAACTTTGTTAGAAGACGTGAAGGTGAAAAATTAAGTGTAAAGTGTACTAAGAAGACTGTGAAGTTTGGCGAGGAAGCGTGATGATTTTCGGTATGTTCTCTAGTCAAGGGACATCGCCTCTCGTTCGTTTGCAAGCCCGTGTGAATGCCCAGGTGTATAAAAATCTGTTGGAGGGTATTGTCGTGCCTAATATTGTAAACTCTGGTGTCCCCAGCCCTATCTTCATGCAAGACAATGCCCCCTGCCACAAGGCAAAGACAGTCATGAGTGACTTTGAGCAGCAAGATCTCGAAGTTATGGATTGACCACCACAAAGTCCTGACCTAAATCCAATCGAGAATCTTTGAATCACTAGGGGTGAAAGCTATGGCTAGACACCCTATCAATACGGAAGATCTTTGGATGAAACTTCAAGAGGAATGGGCGAAAATTCCTGTTGAAGATTGTCAGAGTCTCATTCGCTAATGTAGTCGGCGATGTGCAGCTGTAATCGAAAGCAAGGGACTATTTACAAAATATTGGTTGTTTACCACTATTTTGCTAAATATTTCTAGCACACTATTGAGTTAAATGCATTTTTTTATTGTTTGTCCCTTAGTTTTGGAAGTTATAAATTTCAAGAAAAAAGCTTTTCGTTTATAACTTTTTTATTGTCCTTCATACATGTCTCAAATTTTAACACAATAATCAACCTCTTACTGGCTAATAGTATGAGAGAAGAAGTACCTGATGGTTAGAAAAAAGTTGTGCCGTTTTGAAAATTTGCCCCTTAGTTTTGGGCGGTACTGTATGTACAAAGTGACTACGAGAATTGCGTTCATCAGAAAGCCTCCTTTAACCCTCCCTAAACATGCCACCGCAGACCTGTGTTTGGTCCAACTATCCAGGGCTTATGTCGTCTCCCCCTATACTTCCTCCGAGGCTTTCGCTGCTCAGCAGATGTGAAACTGAGAACGCTCATTGCTCACGTTCCTTTAACTAAGCAATTGCATTAGCGCAACTGTAGCACTGCAGAGATATCACGGATTCTTTACAATCACTTTTTGAATGCCGAGCACGCTATCTGTATTTTATTTTACTGATCCCCTCAGGGGTCATAGGTGGGCATAGTGTTGGGTTCCCTCATCCTATGCAATAGGGGCAGCGCTCCCAGGGGATCTTGTAGGTTACCCAAACTACGGGACATTATTCGGGAGCCCAGACCTTCGGAACATTATTCCTCCGTACCTACTTTACTTCCTTCTACTTTCATACTCCAATTGATGATGCTTTCCTCTGGTCTTCCTTTTCTTTCCCGATTTACTGTTCTCATGCACGTTGATCCCCTGAAGAATTCGCTTGTGAATGGGTTCCTCATTTATCATGGCATAATAAATTACTTTTCCTTTTCCTCTCTTAGAACAGCTAATTTGTGTTGGATAAGGAAGCCTTAACCTCTCTTAAGCAATACGAGTGACAATATTGTACTTATAGCCATTTAGAAAAGATCTATTGCATCTATTTATTTTTGTACACAGTGATTGCTTGTTAAATTAAATTTAGGGTTTGTCTCTTGTAATTGTCAGCAATATATCAAATCGAGTATTAAACAAGAGAAAACATTCTTCGTGAATATATTGTCGTTTTTTCTACATTATTTGTGTAAGTTTTTGCTGAAGATTTCGATGCGCATATTTTACTCATCATTAATTTAATAACGTTGATCAGTTTTGCGTTTCAATTCTCGTTTTAACATTTTTACTCACGGCTCGAATACTACCTGGGCGTGAATGTGCTCAAATAAATTTACATTCTCAGCTCTTCCCACAACATCAACTGTTCACGTATTCACATCATTCAGCTTAGGAAAATTCAAATAATTTCAATTTTTGATGATGGAAACAGAGATTGCTAAGAGTTTCAGCTTTGAATATTAAGCTCTGATCTCTCATAATTTCTGCCACGCGTTGCACATGGAATGACCAGAGGGTGCTTGAGTGCCTTCAGAAATACGTTCGTTCCGGGTATATTAAGGGGGTATTAATGTCTTTTATTGCAGAGATTCAATGTATAATTGTTGGCTGCGTGGGATTTATGATAGAGAAATGACAAATTAACCTTTAATGACTGCCAAACGGAGACTGGAGAGGCAAGAGAAGACAGGTTTTTAGATATTGACTCTCATCGGAACGTGGCAGTTCAAAAGAGATGCATGATATACTGCAGAGGCTACGCCCTCTATTGTCGGTAAAAAGCTTGGGGGAGACCCCTATCGGTCAGACGTTCCATACTGTACAGCTGTGAACTGAAGGTATGCGCGTTTTGTTTCGTTCTGTAGGAACGCCTCTCTGCGTGATGAAGTTTGTATTATTTTTCGGTGGTCTAACTGGAATACCGCTTCAAGATTATCATATGCTTTAATAACATTGCAGCTTCAAGCTTTATATTATTTTCGTTCTTTCAAGATTGTACTTTAGAGTTTTTTCAGTTATGTCATGAAAACTGAGCAGTTTAGTGTGATCGCACCTTGAAACTTATCATCTTATTTGTCTCTGTTAAAGAAGGGGAGAGCTTTATGTAACTGCTGTTGGAAAGTTAATCTTAATTTTGTCGTTTGACGTTTTAGGAAATTGTATTATACCCATGTACGTTTGCGGCTTGATGCTTAATTACCTTCGTTATGTTTTAGTCGAGTTTGTCTCTTTCTATTTGTCAATTTGTCACCAAGTGAACTCAAAAAATTATGGGTGGATCAGTACTAAATTTAGAAGTATCGTTAGGCATACTAGGAGGAACAGATAATTAACTTCAGTAAAGATCCGTTCAGCCATTTCTTTGTTTGTCTGCCTCATCTTTAAAAGTTTCGCCCGGATCTTGATGAAAGTCGCACTCATTCTTAAGAATGTTGTAAATTAAGATATTCTAATTTTCTGATTGTGCGTTTGTCTCTAGGTTTAATTTCATGTTTGTCAGCAACGTAACCAAACAAGTTACAAACGGATCCATAGGCCTACGAAATTTGCAGGAAGTTTTAGAATGTTGAAGAACATAAACGACCAAATTTTGGGGACGAGCGGTACGTCGGTTTGTGTGTTTGACCAATGTATGTCGGAGCATAACTCCATAAGTAATGGACGGATATTCATGAAATTTGTAGGAATGTTTAGAATTGTTACAAGGCACAAAGTTTGGTGATGATCAATTCGTCCCCTTGCGTGTTTAACTACATGCATGTTTGTATTAGTGTTTACCAGGATATTGCTCAAAAAGTTACAAACGGAACTTCAAGAAATTTACAGAAGCTGTTATTAATGTCAAGAGGCAGGATTAACCAAACTTTGGTCGTAAACCCTAGTTTCAGGAACAATTTTTTTTTAGATTTAAGAAACAATTTTTCATAACCTCGACTTCAAGCTTTAGTTGTAATAGCTCAGCCTCCAAAAAATCATTCTCCCCTGCCTTTCATTTTTTCATTCATTTATAACTTTTGTTCCATTCTTCCCTGCTTTCTCAACTTCTCTTTCTCTTCACCCCGTGCAGGCGTCGTCTTATTAGTTTTTCTTCAAACACCGTTACATTGTCTAGAGCAGTTTAAACTAGAATATCTAAGACGCTACAGGTATAATGCTAATAAACTTTACTGCCGTACCCGGCAGCATAAACGCCGCTGAAGAATTTACACCGTTCAGTACCTCGCTAGTTAGTTTTCCTGTTGTAGTCATAATTCACGATAAGGAGGACACAGTGCACCCTCAAAAAAAGCTACAGCCTGGTTTTCCTTTATTATATTAAAGCTGAGTGGTGCCTGGGTATTTCACCTTGGTACGCACTGAATTACTTAGGCAGTTCCAGCTGCTATAAACAGACAAATTTCTAATTTCTGCTCACAATACTTTCTAGTAGATAGCGTAAAAGGAAACTGTTATATATGTACTAGATGACCCAACGTCAAAAATGAAGGCAGTAATTTTGTGGTGAAGTTATTTATTTTCCGGTTCCCAATATAGGTTTTATTGTTAAATAGGTCTGATCCCTGCAGGCCTGATCTTCCATTAATGAAACTCAAGTTGTACAGCCATGAGTTTTGCGAAATCAAAATACCCCCCTGCAAAAAAAGCTCGAATTTCAGTTTGGAATTGGCAAAACGTTGAGCAGCTCTAAGAAAATACAGTTCAGTCAAAAAGATTCACCGAAAATGCTCAGGGCTTACCGTAACCTGGATACCAAGTGATAGTCGAACCTCAAGTGTCGAAATTTGGCTGCAGTGTAAATGAATTCAAAATAAAAAAGGGTCTGCTCAGCGTGAAGTTTCAAATTCATAGAAGAGATTCAACTAAAAAAGGCACAAGCGAAAGTGATTATACACAAAAGAAACGAAAACTCCAACCAGGACTGAGTTTCTTGAACTGCTAAGAAGAAATTCATCTAAAAATATGCGACATAGCTTATGCCCAACAGGATCAAAAACTTTCAAAGATACCGCTGTTTATCTATCACGCTCAGAAAAAGAATCATCATCGTCATATAAAAAAGTACCCAGCTAGTTTGGAAATCAAAGTGAGATACAAAAAATGCAGTATTTCCGCTCAGACAATATGTCTTAGAAGCTATATTGGCCACCGTTACTCCAAGAGCTGAAATTTTATATATAGTATCTGAACTTGTTTTTCAGCAGATGAATTTTCTCCCATCTAAATCCTTAACGGCGGGACGGAGAGACGGAAGAACCAAAAAAAACGAGAGAGCAGGCAAGCGCGGAGCGACCAACAACTGTGTATTATTATATACTGGATACTAAATAGCTGGGTATACCTCCTATTCAGTCGTAGATAGAATTCAGGGAAGCGTACGGTATCTGTCCAGGAGTTCCTCATTGATCTCAATGCCAGTATTAGTTTAAGGAAGATTTAAAACGAAAGTGAAAAGAAACAAGCAGTTACCCCACAGAAAGGAAGCTTCGTATGAAGGAAACCTGTATCACATTAAACCCAGACCTTGGAAGCTTGTGTCATCTGCCTTCCCAATCTGCTTTAATTCTAGCTTTAGTTAAGCAATCAGCCGATGCATTTTGAAACTAATCGCTACTTTGCATTACCCAGACTTGGTCTTTCGCTGCTTCGTCGATAATTTCTGCCGCTTAAGATTACTCACATGATATTATCAAGGGTCTGGCACCGACAAACCTTATCGTCTTTTTCCTTGGCAAACCTATATATTCATCTATCTCCACTAAGGTAAAACTGCCATAATTCTACCTTCTGTTATTGTTGGCATTAGCGGTCATTCATCTATACTTGCCAGTAATAAGAGCCTTTCGGTTTTATCGCAATGTGGTCCTTATTATGCATATGAACCAAACCCCTCAGTTTGGTAGTTTTTTTTTAATTACAAAAAGAGTCGAAATAGCAAAATGGGTTAAAAGTAGCATGTTGAGAGAACACATTCGTTCTGGAATCCTCCAATTCACGGTCGATAGCGCTTTAGTAGAAGACACGACCTCATTAAATGCATTTGCTTTACAATAAACTTGCACATTATAGAAAAATTCCTGCGATAAATTACGATTAAAAGGTGCTCAAAACTGCGGTCTCGGACGTCAGACAAGCGATAATTTTTATAATTATCGTTGCCTATACTAAGATCAGCGATAATTATCGATGCGGCAGCGATAGACGGAGGTTTGCCCCAGACATTGGTATCCATTGCACGCTCATTTTAAACATCTACATTCGGTAATTTGAGTATCTAATTTCCATGTTTGTTATCGTCATGGCGAGGGGGACATGAAACATATTAACATTAACAAGTATATAAATAGGTATGAAATGAAATGTAAATAAATATATTATTAAAGATATCATCAACTAGAACGCTTCGTAGCGTAAGACCCCTGCGAGGGTTGGCTGAAAGTGCTGAATTAGCAGTTTTTGCATTTTTTTCACAGCTGTGTCAACCCACTTGCCTGCCTACAGAAGGCTGTGATGATAGCTCAGTTCCTTCCAGTAGTTTATTGCTGGAAATGATATACAAATATAGACACATGTAGAGCGAAAATATTATCACCGTCCTCACTGGGTGCGCAGGTAATAAATTATGTAAAAAAATAATATATGTATGTATATTTGTGTTACTGATATATTTAAGTTTTGATATTTGTTCTTATACGACTTAGCAAATAACTTAATGTAACCGTTATTTAAAGCATCGCTCCATATTTATTTGAACACTTACCTGGAAACCAAACATTTGTTATTACTATAGTGTTTAATCGATCATTTTGTACTTTTAAGCTGAGTATTCCGGAGGGGCATTGTCTGGCGGGCCCTTTCCCTGTCACAATATGTTTGGGCATCACGCACCCAAGGGTCCCGAGTGCCTTCTCCGCGGGGGATGTAGCATCTGGCCGCAGTTCCTGCTGACGAGATTATTTTTGTTAAGTTAGGTAGGTTCTCTACTTTTCTTTTTCTGTCCCGTGAGGTGGGCTGTCGATCGAGATAGCTGACCTGGTACACGGGACATCTCTAGTCTCTCTCGTGTGGAAGGACACAAAAGGGGCCGACCACTTGAGTGCCTCCTGCTATACTTTGCGCCTTGTTTCCCTGCCCGTAGTAGCGCTCGTGACCACCACGCCTACCCTATATGCGGTATTTGAATACTGCACAAGTAATTTCTCTGTTTAAGCGCCTGAGTTGCGTCTACGGAGCTTAAACAAAATACATAATAATGATGCTGAGTATTCAGGTTATTTTGTTTTATATCATAGTTATACTTTACCACTCAGTGTGAGCCTTCAGGCCTCTGCACCATTGTGTGCGTCCGCCTACCCCATGCATGCCCGGACGGAAGGCCTATTAATTCTCACCATTAGCATTCTCTTCCATTTCTGGAGCCCTGTATTAGGCGCATATTCTCGGCTCATAAATTACGAAAATTAACTGCGGCACTGAATTACTTCGGGATCATTTAGGAGATTTATAAGGCTCGCCTAGGCCCGTGAATTTCCAGCTGTTTAGAAGCGGCCAGCTTCAGTTAGCACTTAATTCTTTCTCCGTTCTTTTTTCTCCATTGAGTGCACCACACAGCGGTGCGTGTATGTGGTGACTGCAGCCTCGCATGGTGGTCTCAACATCATAAGGTTAGCGCAGAATATTCTATCATGGTGGATTTCAACCAAGGGTAGGAAACACTATTACGGCACGAAAAGGTTACGGCGGAATCAGACCGGAGGATTTTAACTAAGGGTGCGAAAAGTTTTAAAGCATGAAAAGGTTAGGGCAGAATCTTCTAGTACAGGTGTTAATCACGAACTGATTAGGCTTGAAGCGACCAACTGCCTTATCCTGCGTACGCTAAGGCGGCTCGAACACCAACGCAACAGGTTGCATGCAACGTGAAACTTAAGTGAATGGTTGAATCATAGACCGCAACAGTACTTGACTCTTAGGTCCAAGTGGCCTCAGACGCTGGCGGCCAAAATGGGAAAAATGGGATTTTCTCAAGAGCTATTATGAACATGTCAAGGCACGGTCATGCAGGCAAGCGCCCAAGTGCGTCCCTGCCGTATCCAAGATGTCATCTCCGTAAGAAAAATGTTGGGTACCTTGGAATTTTTTCTTCAGTATTAGATAGGGGGAAAAGAATAGGTCTTGAGAAAATCCCATTTTTCCGTAGCCGACTTTTGGCCGCCAGCGTCAGACCTAGGAATCAAGTAGTGTTGCAATCTATGGTTGAATGGTAGCATGCAATTTAAGCTTCACGTTGCTTGCAACCTGTTGCGTTGGTATGCGAGCCGCTCAAGAGTACCAAACAGTATCACATCAAAAAAACTAGAGCACTCTGAAAGCGCATACCTACCTCCAAGCGAGGCAACGGTAGCGAAAAATTCAAATTGGCTCTGAAACCATTATTTTCTTTGCATCAACTCCAAAATCTAATCATATGTGCCTTTTGATAGTAATAACAGATTGTGCAACTTTTTGAAGATCTGTTCATAACTTTTTGAGTTATGTTGCCAACAAACGTTATGACAAACATGAGTCAAACATGCGAACGAACCAACCGATCTGCACCAAAATTTAATCATTTATGTGTTTTAACATTACTAACAAACCCTATAAATTTTATAAAGATCCATTAATTGCTTTTTGAGTTATTGTGCTAACAAGCATAAAACTAAAAACAGTGACAAATGAACGAAGAAAGAACGGATCATTACCAAAATTTGGTCATTTTTTCTTCGTTATATACCTAACAACTCATGTGAATTTCTTAAAAATCCGTCCATAACTTTTTTGAGTAATGGCATTGAGAAAAATGGGCAGGCAAACAAATAAACGAATGGACGGAACTTCACCAAAAGTTAATCTGTTCCTCTTAACATACCTAACAATCCCTGTAAATTTCATCCAAATCGCTTGATAACGTTTTGAGTTATCTTGGTGACAGACAGACAAACACGACGAAAACATAACATCCTTGGCCCAGGTAATTATGGTATAATCTTTGGGCACAGCGGATCGTAACCAAGGGTGCGCGACAGCACACTTAAAAGCTTGTTCGGTCTGCTGAAGCTGATCCATGCGAACTAAGCCGATGAGCAGCAATTTGCCCGGGAACTTCAGTCGTGATCGTTCGTTTCATTGGCTTCGATCGACTTTCCGGCGATTATCACGAACTGCACTTGAGACGACCAAACGCTTAATCAATTTTGTGTACGCTTGTGGGATTTAAAGTTTCTGTCTGACACGTTATCGATACACTGTATGATTAACGCCTGAAGCTCGATCCCAAGCCGCAAAGCGTCAGACAAATTGCGCTGGGAGTGATAGATATATACGGCAGTGAGTGAGGGGGAAAACACCCTTAAAACTCTTGTTGCTGTATTTTTTCTTGTATATAATGTCATTATATTGATTACCACCGTCTTTCTCAGAACACATATATTACTCTTTAAAAATGTTTGAAACTTTGAGTCAATATGAGGACATTTTTTTACGCATCCGTATTCTTGCTAGCCCTTCGAATCAAGTAGTTTAGAGTACTGTCCCCTACACTGTTAAGCTGTTATGAAGGACGAGAACAAGTTACATATTTTCAGGGGCTTGAGAGAGTACAAACACGCAACAGGCTTCAAAGGTGCGAGACTGTGTCGAAAATTTTCAGGATGCCGTACATGATAAGTGTTGACCACTAATCTAGTACTATATTTTAACTTTGGCACTACTGGTAAATTTGGCTATATTTTATTTCGTTACTTGGATGTATTATATACTTAGATATTATATATCATGGAATACCTTTACAATCAAAAATAGTCGCCACGGGAAACCACAGCCCACCGTTTAGCACAAGCCCACGCGACAAGATTTTACAAAGCACTATAGTCTAGTCTACCTGCTAGTCGCCAACTCTCACGTAGAACCCCATACTGTGGCCAGAACAGGCAGGGCTGCACAGCTTCTGCAGGCTGACACGTGGCGTGCTGCGGCAGTTCTGCGATCTTTAGGTAAGAGACTACGAAATATCCCCAGTTGAAGAGCTAGTCATCTGTCGCCTGGTCTCATATTTAGTTTTCCCATATAAATCGAGCGAAATAATGTATATATATAAATACACTTGTGTTGCACTGCAACACACTGTAACGCTAATTTTAATCTTTATATGAAGTGAGCCGAATGTTTTTAACTAGTTAGGCCTATGTTTCAGGGCAGTAGTATTTTATTTTCTTGTTTTTTTTTATGTGATGTTAGCTGAATGCAACTAATTAGTAATATTTTAGTGCAGCTGATACTCTGGTTTCTTCTTGTTTTATTAGCTTTCCTAGTGTTTCCTCGTTGTTTTGGTTTTCTATAAATCATATTGACATAGTCCATCTGATGTCAGATTGGTGCTTGTTGTTACACTGTATAGTATAATTTTGTTATCTCGCGGTGCATCGCAGTCAAAACTTCGTCGTTTCTCTAACTCCAATTGTGACCTTGTCCAGGTCATTCTGATATCTTATAGTGTATTCATTTTCGTACTGACATTTAATCAAGCTCTTTCCTATGCCGAAATTTTCATTTAGCTACGATGTCAATACTATTTCTCCCAATTAAGAGGAAGTGCTGGCGGTTCATATGCCAGAGATTTCTAAACTTCCTTAAAGTAAAGTCTTAACAGTACGGATAGCGTCTGTAGCGTTCAGTTACTGCACGAATTCGTCCGTCTGTATCTATAGAGCTTGTAATAGCTGCTGCCACTATATAGCAGATCTGCCGAAAAACGAACTTAGCCCGGGATTCGAACTCTCGCTTCCGGGTGCATGGAATTTAGCATGGGAGACCATTATCTCTTCTGCTACCGAGGGTCAAGCTGGTCAGTGCACGGTCTTATACCAAACATTTCCCTGAGAATAGTGGGTATTGAGTGATTTTTGTGCTCTCATTCGATTGTTACTTGGTATCGATCATAGTGAGCTTTTATGATGCACTTCAAGCTCGTGTCATGTATTCTTCCAGTTGCATTACGCGTGCTGAAATTTCTTGCTAGCTACTGTTCCCGTGCTCCAATTTTGACGTGGTCGGTATCGCATGCGGGGCTCCCCTCCCTGCACCTGCAGCAGGCGAGAGCTGCCGCCCGATACATCACAGAAGCCGCTGCTGCAAGTGACAGCTCCTGTAACTGACCATCCCATAGATCAGTAAGGCGTATCAGTCTGCAAGACAGACCAATACGTTCAACAGTCAGCAATGGACGATATACTACCGATAATTAGCCAAGTCAATTGCTAAAAACTCTCGAGATCGCCTAACTTGGTCATAAACTAACAAGATGTATTCGAGCTCCCCAGCCGTGTGAAGAGATAGTTGAGATAAAGTGGAAATAAGAAGAGTACTGTAGAGACGGACTTGATCCTTCTCTTGCTGGAGCTTCTTTGTCTATTTGTTGGTAGAAGTTTGAACAAAGGACCGTGCCTCTATAGAACTGAAGTTGGTCTGTTGTTGGCATATGAGCTATAAAACGAAAGCACTGCGGCAACGAACTCTATCCCTCTGCTTAAATTTTTTATGTATTTGTTGTCAGGCCTTGAATGGTGGTGGTTTTGACATTTTTCACGAAAAACGTGAAAAATGGGAAAACCACCACCATTTTTTTATCATTTCATTATTTTCGCCTGTCATTTCCAGCGATGGTGCGGCACTACTTAGCCTACAATTTAAGCCTATGTACGGCTTTCTAGCACTGCTGGTTGTCACGCTGGAAGTTTTTTAGGGTCAAGTGGACGGGTACTAGATAGACATGTTACCCTACGTCTTGAATAAAATATTGTTTAGCTCTATATCTGCATAGTGTAGCTTATATATAAATAAAAGGAAAGAGGTGCATTGCAGATATAGATTCTTTGTGGATTGAGCCTTTGGATATAGGTCTCTTAACCCTTTCATTACATACTGCCGCAGGAATTGCACTACTTTAAACGTGGCAGAATTGTCCTTTGGACGAAAGGGGTTCAACCGCTTGCCTTTTCTGCAATGAAGAAATGACACAGCTACCCCAGGTGTACAGAAATTATCACTTCGGGTCCATTACCAATCTCTTGTATATGCAACGGGGAAAGTGGTATCTGCGCTGTAACAAAAATACATTTTATCAGTCATGTCAATATTTAACTTGCCACGAAATTACGTCAGCGATGGGCTTTAACACAGTATTTTCAGGTTATTAATAACAGTAAACAGGGATAAAAAATGAACAGCAGCACCGAAAGGGGCCAAAACATTGCTAAAAACAGACGTCTCGGATTATTAAAATTCATCATAATTGCTTCGAAAATACCTACAGAATCATTATTAAGAATGGAAGCAATAAACCTTTCTTAAGAGAAATTATTAAAAAAATATAAAATAGGGCCGAACTGTTAAACCAAAGAAAGTTTCGCGGCCAACGCACATTCGCTCAGCTCCGGCAGAAGTTAAATAAATAATACATGGATTACAAAAGGCGGGAGCCAGCAGTGGATTGTGTTGAGACTGAAAAAATTACTGTTTTTTGCACACATGATCACTACTGACTCAATGCTTACGTATGAAACATTTTGTGAGTTTTGTTAAAGTTTGGCCTATTTGAAAAGAAGTTCCCCTGTGTAGGGCGTACCTCGCATATGATTGGAGAGCAGTGCTTGAAACGAAGAGGTCCCGCAGAGGTCCTTAAGTTATAAACTTAAGGAATCCATGGTCATACTTTAATTAACATAGGTACTACTGAAGAGGCCAAGACACGACAGTAGCTTTCAATTAAACTATGAGCCTATTATAAAATTATTTCTATAATATATACACTGATCAAGTTAAAAAAAATGCTTGTAAATTCATGCGATTATTGCCTCCGCCAAGGAGGTTATGTTTTCGTCGTGTTTATCTGTCTGTCTGCCCGTCTGTCATCAAGATAACTCAAAAGTTATGAACCGATTTGGACGAAATTTACAGAGATTGTTAAGTATGTTAGGAGGAACAGATGTATAATTTTTGGTGAAGGTATGTCCATCCATTTGTTTGTTTGTCTGTCTCATTTTTCTCAATGCCATAAATCAAAAAGTTATGATTAATTTTTTATGAAATTAACATGAGTTGTTGGGTATACAACAAAGAGTAGATGATCAAATTTTGCTAATGATTCGTTTGTTCGTTCGTTCGTTTGTCACTGTTTTTACTTTATGCTTGTTAGCACAATAACTCAAAAAATAATGAATGGATCTTTATGAAATTTGTAGAGGTTATTAGTAATGTCAAAAGACATAGATGATAAAAGTTTGATGCAGAACAGTCTGTTCGTTTGTGTGTTTGACTTATGTTTGTCGTAACGTTTGTTAGCAGCATAACTCAAAAAGTTATGAACAGATCGTCAAGAAAATTGCACAAGCTGTTATTACTATCAAAAGGCAAAAATGATTAGATTTTGAAGTTGATACAAAGAAAATTATGGTTTCAGAGCCAATTTAAATTCTTTGCTACCGTTGCCTCGCTTGGAGTACGTATGCGCTATCAGAGTGCTCTAGTTTATTGCATTTTCGCTGGTAGGAAACCAATACTGGATACTAATCGATGGTATGAAAGAAATTTTCCGTACAGTAAGGAAACTGAACTTTTTATCGAACTTGTTATTGAGAAACTATTTTAAGTTTGGGTCAAGCAAGTATTAGAGGAAGTACGTACGAAAATTATTTTTATGTCTTTCATTTCCGTTCATCAGATCCTGAATAGAAAAAATTAAATAAAAAGTAACCACAAGAATTTCCAAGTACATCCTCAATTCCATCCTTGTAAAGCTTTAAAAATTATTTTAAAATAAGCTCATTATATCATTGAAAAGAACTTTCCGACGTGTTGATACGTTGACTAGTGGTACATGATTACAAGTGTGACTGCTGTGAGTGCTTTTGCATAGAAAGCACTGCTGCTATCTAGTGCCCCAACACAGGTCAAATTTTAGCAAAATCCATAAAATATTCTGTACATGAACAATGTGCCCATAGTAAACATGTTCTCAAAAGCAGTAATTTTCTATTTTAGATTGAACCCAGTCCGATCCTGACCTCCGCATATTGAAATTTTAGAGTGTTTATAAAGTTCTGCCGGAGCTGAAAGATTGTGCATTGGCGGTGATATCGTCTTCAGTCTAACAGTTGTTTTATTGTTTTCAATGCTTACTTTAGATAGATACTGTTGCTTTTATTCTGTATCACATGGCGATGGATTCTTTATAATTCGAAACGTCTGGTTTTAGCTATAATTTTGGCCACGTTGGTGATTCTTTTTACCCTAATTCTAGAATACCAGGAAAAAGTAGCCATATACTACTTGAAGTGCAAAATGCTGTTGATACTTGAGATGAATCAACATGGTGTGAGTGCTACAAGTTCTGAGTTTTCTAGATTTTTACCTCTATGAAAAACTATGTTTCTTATGCGATTGTCTTATGAGGAAGATAGATATAGCTCTAAGCATAATCACGGGCGTAAAAAATACGCTCAGAAATTTCATATTCTGCAGGAGCAGTGCCTATTTTGCCAGCGTTTTCAACAAACTCGTAAATGCTACCTATAATATATTTCACTACAAGGCCCTCTGCATCAACCGCTGCCACAGTGGACTCTGTCTTGGTACCAGCGTGCTGCGCTTCAACACTAATAATATTAACACGTACGTACGTATTGACCCCAGCATGGCACGTTGGGCATTTCATGAACTGTTGTCAAGACGAACTCAGTCTTGGCACCTTGGCAGCGATGATAGTCTCGCACTGACCCACATATGGCACATCGCTCAATATCTTTTTTCTTTTACCCTCCGAACCACAACCTTGTCTCGCCAGGCTGAATATCTTCCACAACCCGATCGTCGGGCTCGATTGCACCGCTGCGTTCCTCCCATCAAATAAAGAGCTCAAACTTATTCCTTTTCGGTCTGGAGTCTACACTAATAGAACAAGAAACTTGTCTAATAACGTTACCTTGGACAAAGCTTTGTCGTTAAATAGGTCGACACGTAAAATTGCTCATCGCACGCAGGATGATTGCTGCGATACTGCGAACAATGGAAAATAACGAACCCTCCAGGAGCTAAATTGACTTGCTTCTAGTCGAGCACTATACCGATTTTACGACCGTCTGCCAAGGTTTAGTTGCTCAAAACTTGCATTATTTGGCACTTTTGAAGGGGAAATCATACGGTCTCAGCTGGTGCTGTCGCTACAGTTCATTAAACTTGACCAAGATATTGTACCACAACGTTTGATGATGAAGGGCAGTGCGTTCATTATTCTAACGGCTTAACTTATTTTCTTTGGTTGTGCAATATGAAGAACAAAAGAATCTTGAATTGAGCATAATCACTCAATTAACGGAGCTGAGCCAAGCTTCATCTTGTGTAGCTAATGGTTGATTAGCAATAGGGACGACAAACAGGTAATCAACTGGCAACGACCTGACTATAATTAGTTACTCTTTATTTATTTTGAATGATATTTTATTTCCTTGAACAAACTTACGCGATTTCTCCTGGTTTATTTTCTAAAACAAGATGAACTTCCCGCCAAATGTCTCATATACGTTTCATAGCAAAGGTTGTTGTCGTTTTCTGGTAGTTAAGATATTTTAAGCTGTTTACAAACATTACATCAAAGCGATATAAGAGATAAAGTGATTCGATTTGTCCCCCAGTGTTCAAACAATATGCTGCAATCGCCCTTCATACAGCGCCACTTCCATCATTTCATGCCTGTAATTTGTTATCAACATAATAGAAGTGAGTGTATTCAACACGGTCAGTGTTTCACAGGCGAATATTTTACTTAATTAAATTATATCACTATCGCTCTATCCAAGCTATGAGGACGCTGAAGAAGTGCAATTATTGAGTCGCTAAACTACATAATTTTAACGACGAATATTGTATTGACCTTCCCAAAGGTAACGATCAAGAGGAGCTAGTATAAGGTCCGGAGATCTGAGAGGCATTCTCAGGGTTATATGAAATATATAGAAATATATGTTAGACCCACATACGTACTGTATGTATGACTGGAGACCTATGGGACACCCGGTATAGCTAATTGTTTACTGTTGATTCGAAATTACGTTTGCAATGCGCAACAACATCCAATGAGCTCATGGTATAATCTGATGTAATCAGAGACAGCCATAGTCTTGTAGTGTCTGTCCATATACGAGTACATATATGTGGTGTAGTTTTGAAGGCGACAGAGAACGCAATGTTAATAATACATTTATTAACTCTTTCTAGGTCTCTAAAACATTTTACACATTCATCATTGCCAATGATGTGCAGCTGTAGCTCTCCCGTGTTGGCCTCAACGTTTAGACTACCTCTGTAGTCATCTTCAGGGGGAGATGGAAGTGCTGCTGCGGGTGGTGCGGTACCTTCCATGCTTGAGCTAAATATGTAAATGTACATAAATGTCTTCAAGAAGAATTCGTGACCCAGAGCTAACGCTGCAACTTTTTTACCATAATTTACCTCAACAACTAGTCTTATCCAGGTAGTGAAACTTGAGCATATTTTCATCGTTAAAAGAAATGCAAACGAGAAATGGAACGCCAAATTTTAGATTTGTTTAAAAGTAGTGAAAAATTCTTGAACAATGTTAGAAAAACGATGAATCAAAATGCATCCACACAAAGTAAAAAGTATTCATATCATTTTTTATTGAAATACGAGCCTAACGACTACATAAACAATTTCATATTATAATTATATTATGCAATGCAGCTGCCTTAAAACATCTTTCAGATTGTTCTGCAATACTTTTATTATTCCAAAGTATTCCAAAATAAACTTTTGAATGCATCTAACGTAGCGCACGGATTAGTGGCCACTACGCAATCTGGCATCATGGCGAAAGCAAAACAAATGGCTCCTGATATGAAAATTAGGGGGCATCTCAGTGTCAGCAGGAATGGACTTATAAAAGAATTTCTGACCAATTAAATATTATAAAAGCGATGATTCAATCAATGAGAAGAAAACACTAATAATAAATTTGCTGCTTTATAGCCAATCTCCCAAAACTAGATCGTCCGTGAAATTTTGTCCCTTCCGATGCTCCGGAAGATCCTTAGAGTAGCTAAAGTTGATCCTTAGTTTAAAACCAAAAACATGCAATGGGACTTTTGCAGGGGAAACCGTTAACGTTTATCTGAGTAGAGCGTCCAATATTCTGCAAGAACAACAGTTATGTGGATGAAGCCGTATGAAAACACCGCTAGTGAAGAACGTCCATTTAAAACTTGACTAAAGTTTGCCAGGAAATGTGCAGATAAAGTTGAAATTTTGAAGCCATCTTTGCGGTGAGATGAAAGGAAGATGGAGTCGTTCAGCCAAGATGATATGTAGGTTGTTTGGAAGAAACCTGAAAGATGAAGCTTGTCGAGAAACAGGATTCCTACAGTGCAGCATGGCGGGGAATCTATACTGTTAAAAGGTGGCATTTTTGCATCTTATTTAGGTACGCTTCGCTGTAACGAAGGAACTATGAAAAAAAGCTTATGATAAGTTCGAAGAAAACTTAAATTGGGGATTTTTGGAGCCTTCAATTCGGACAAAGATAGTGGCTCCAACCTGACTACAACGTAAGCCACAAGGCTAAAGACGTGACTGAACGGTTAAATAAAGCAAATATCAACGTATTAGAGTGACCACCTCAGTCACCAGAGCTAAAATTTAGAAATTTTTTGTAAGAGTTGAGGGTCTGCGTTCATACACAACACCCAAGCGATATCAACGAACTAAAAACTGTCTGCACAGTATACACTTAGTTATTACTTACGAAAATCTGGTTGATATGACTATTTTTGCTTGGTATGAATAGTTTTTGATTCTTGGTTCATGTTGCATTGTTTGTGATTCTTTAATGCTTCCTATACGGATATGAATTTTTGTGTACCTTTTCTCATTAATACGGTGTTACTAGCAGTATTGATTTCATTTCCCTGATACGAAAAGTTCTTGAGGAATAGAAAAATGCCTTAACGTCACGGTACCAACACTCTTGCAAACACTGCAAATTAAACTCGCCATGCACGACTGAATTAGCAAAATATTTATACTAACTGCTTCTGTGGAAACGTGTACGAACAGACGAACTGGCAAGGAGTGCTACTAAAGGAGAAGCTTCGACTGGATTTTTCTCGGAAATTTACCCCTTTAGCATGCCCAATCTAAATGCACGTAACGTTCAATTAACTCCACGCATGTATTATACATGAGTGTAAGTAAAATTTCAACAGTACATCCATCCAATGGGTTAATGCGCAATTTTGTGGTGTCTCCTTGAACGAAGCATTTATTGGAGCACAGCAATTATCAGAGCTCTCGTGCTCCAGTGAGTTTTGATGTAAATGCACACTATTGGCGATAATTACAATGCAGTTTAGACACCCTTGCCGGATTTGTGTCTTTTGTGAGACAATTGGTTGCATGCGGCCAGTGACCGACCCCGTGCGCCGATACCTACCGCCAGTGGCTCAGCGGTTAGACATGCTGCCTCCCTCACTTAATTGCTATCTCGGAGCGGGACGTCGAACCCGAAGTTGAAATGGGATAGTCTTCGAGTCGGCGATGCACGATCAGTATTTCTGCTACTCACAGTCTCCTGGACCCCCCCACCCTCCAAGTCGAGTTACAGGGTGCGTTGTCGTAATTAAGAACCTCCCGTCAATGATGCCATAGCTGAGATAATCCGTGGTCGACTGCAGCCGTACACTCCCCTGGGTACTAGAGCGGATGGATCTGCAGCACGATCCAGTGTATGTGGGCTTTGTAGTTGGTGTGTACTGTAGGGTCAAGGCAATTTGATCTTAACATTATTTTCTTTTGTAATAAAGCTGAAGCAAAAGGATCAATGAAAGAAAAAATAAGCACGCGACCCGTACGGTAATTGTTGACGATCCAGGACACTAAATGCCAAGTCGCTAGTGTTCAAAAACGTCTCTCGTACAGTTTCAAATTTTATCCCTATAGTAATTATAAAAATTTTGAGAACTAGGATTTTATCATTGACATAACACCTTAAAATTCTGCCGCAGCTTCTTCAACGTAAACCTTTTCTTCACCTCTGCACTGGATCTCGTGATTTGCACAATTGACAAGCTCCCTGGAAGCCTCGGGTCTAATGTGTGTCAAGCACTCACTTCGGTCACGTTGGATGACAGGCACCGAGTCTGTCAAGAACTCTGCCTACAGGCCCTTGTTGATTTAAGCTTCAGGTCAGGTGATATCGCTGAGAACAAGACCGGGCTAGGACTGTGAGACTCACAACGGTTTTCGAAGTGTGAAAGCCAAATCAGGGTCCAGTTAAAGATAGTTTGTAATCCGCATATTTCAGGGAAGGCCACGATAGGGTAACATCGGCAAGAATAGTCTATGATTTTCCCTTATGCATCATTGTCGTAGTTCTTGACCTTTTTTAATACAGCAAGCACTTTTAGGTCCCTAACCACAGATGAAGTACCATTGCACTTGTGGAAAAAATCAAGCCAATATAATTTTTAAACATACACATTCATTTCATCGGTTGCGGTCGTCCATTTAACATTCATGATTCACACTATTCTTCAACGTAATGACACAAGCACAGAGCGCATCAAATCTCCAACTTTGTTTCTATACTGAGATTGTGCTATCGGTCGGTCCATTAACCACTTTAGACTACCAATTCTAAATCCGTCCTGGCGCTTCGAACAGTTCTTCTGCCAGTGCCGCAGTGTTTGACTTGCCTTGATTTTGGTGCCTCGTCTCTTTTGTCCACGAGGTTACTGACGGTCTCACTCATCCTGCCTGCACAATTTTTTCACTACAGATCTACGAGGTCCGCCGTAACACAATATTGACATGTTAACAGTGTTCATTTCCAAGCTAAGTCATCAGTTTTCACCTCAGTTTGAACCCAAGCATTTCTATTTTTTTACATTTCAAAATTAAAAATGTACCACAAGTAAAGTAAACAAACGTTATTGATAGAAACATAATCTTATTCCTTTACAAAAAAAGGGGCGAGAGTAATTCGCACTTCGCAAATAAAGCTGCACATTCGTCGAGAAACAGCTTGAAAAGTGGTGAAAAGCTTAAGTAACCTGGTGAAACATGCAGTCGTTCAGGCCGGGGAACAGTAGCCTACTTGTCCGTTCGAACTCAAAGCCTCGTCAAAGCCACGCAAGAATAATTAAGAAGACATTCGCGCTGTTCTGCAATGAAATTAGCCACAGAAATAGGATTTAGTTAGACTTCGCTGCGTCGACTCCTAAAAGAAAATGCAGGAAAGATGCGAACCTTCGACAGCTGAAGAAAGTATGAATTTTGGCAAAAGTTGACACATCCTCAACCTCTTGGGAGATGGCTTGCTGCCAATTTGGTTTTCACTTATGAAAAGGACGAGTGGCACGGCGCTAGAATCCACTGTCTGTAATGTCGACTACAAGCACTGTCACTGCGAGCTGTCCTCTAATTTTTTTGCTCCTGCAGGGGTCAAATTTAACAGCTAGAGTTAAGTTTCTGACCTACGGAAAGTAGAGCTGCTTCACCGGGCACGTGATCATTCGGTGGTGTGCCTTGTACTCTTCAACAAGATTCTGAGACAGTTTTCTGAGCAAAGAAAAATGACCTTCGAGCAGCCCGGATTTGAATCAGCTAGAAGCTCTGCGTGGTCCATCTTGAAGAGTAAGGTCTGCAGAACTCCACATGATTCGCTTGACGCTTTCAAGTCTAAGTTGTTGAGCATTGATTCCGGAAGAAGTGTTTTTTGCCTCCTAGCTGTGAAGCTTTCCAAATTCTTTGAGCTATCTGTCCAGCTAAGAAATTTTCAATTACGCTACTTTATCATTGAGATACTTGACAAAACCTTTGTTGCGATCAGAACGGTTAATTCTATATATTTACTTTCAAGTATATATAAGTAAATCAAGACTCGTTCCTGCCTACTAGAAAAATTTTAGACAAGCAGCTGATATTTATAGGAAAGAGCATCTGATATGTATTTGTTGTTTACCTAAAATGTACCTTTTGGTTGGCAGTGTAGCGACCAGAGGAGTGGCTTTAAATACACACAGAAAAATGGTTGTTTCCCATTACGCAAAATTAGTTAAGTGTAAACTACCTTGTCGGTTGAATTTGCGTCAATGCACATTGCCGTTTGTGATGAACAACAGATGAATACGAGCGTTGTGATGAACAACAGTGCCGTTTACGATTAATTATTATTGCTTTGCAGGTAAAATATTACTTCGTTAGTGATAAGAAACCAGGTGTTTTATCGTAAAGAACATACTTTTCTGCGTGTACCATTGCAGGTACTCTTACCAGAAGATACGCGCACTAACTTACTTGGATAGTGGTGCTGCTACAACAATCTTCCCATAAGCTACGTTCGTTGCCAAGTGTATGCCCCCAGTATGCTAATAATACTGCTTGCTACCATACATCTCTGCACCCAAGACTAATATTAACTCAGCCTTGCCTGTTTTTTTTTTTTTCAGTCAGTAGCCCTTGACTGTTCTACAAAGAAAATATGCCCAGCTGCCGAACCATTACCATCACCGTGTGAAATACGTCCCCTAATGAGACTGGTATTAGCCTTATTTCATTTTTTCCCTAGTAACCATCCAATTTGCGATAAGTTTTCACATTAGTGGCACCAGTGCGACTGTGATTATCTAGTAGATCTCCTTCTGAGCTTCATAATGAGAAGTTGTTCCTAAATAAATTGCTCTCAACGTAAGGCCCGTCAGTGTTTAGCGATTGGTGGTTTCTGAGTACATCTTTTTTACGTAGTTGGTCAGCATCGCTGCTATCGGTGATGCCAGGTGCAGTGTTTTGACTACGATGACGGATATTCCCCATAGTCTAAACTGCAGTACCTCTTTAGTGGTTTATATATTCGTTTCGTCTGTTGTTGAAGGAGAAAGAAGTAAAATATGGTGTTATTATTATTATTCTCTGAGGGATTTCACGACCCAAATTGGATCGGTTGAGCGATGTTCAGCTCAACGCTCTAGCGCCGGGTCGCACCCCGCAACCTAAGGCTCAGAGCACTCTGCGAATGATTTGCGCTGTTCCAAGCAGAGCACTCTTCTGGAGGGTTCCTGGTGGAGATGGCCGCACTTCAGCTTTCGCAGGGCAGTCTTGAGATTCTTGGACATTGCCCCTAAAGCTCCAATGACCACTGGAACGACGTCCACTTTCATCTGCCACAGTCTCTGGAGTTTGATGGCAAGGTCACGGTACTTTTCCTTCTTCTCCGCTTCCTTGTCCACGATTCTGGAGTCGAAGAGGATTGAGATGTCGATCAGTTTGGCCGACTTCTCCTGTTTGTCTTTTGCGACGATTTCCGGTCGGTTGGCGTGAAGTGGTCGATCAGTTTCCATCCCCTTGTCCAAGTAGCTCTGCACGGCTCCGTTTTCAACCACAGGCGCAGATTTGTGCTCGTACTACCTCTCACTGACCGGGAAGTTATGGATCCGGCAGGAGGGTCCAGTGAAGGCGTCGAGCAACTTTATCGTGCCTGCGCTTGTACTCCTTTTGCGCCAGCACTACGCATTCGCTTATCACGTGGTTGATGGTTGCATCTGAGCTCCTGCAAATTCTACAGGTACTAGGGACGTTTCTCTTGTCGATCTTGTTTTGGATGTACCTGATTCTGAGGGCTTGCTCTTGAGCTACCAGGATGGTGCCTTCTGTTTCCGTTTCAGCTCACCCCTCAGAAGCCAGTTCCAGGAGTCTGGTACGATTTCGTACTGGACAGCTTCGATGTACTGGCCGGACATCTTCATGCTCTTCCATTTTTTAGTTCGACCGAGGCGTCGTCGCTGTTTGAGTACGTCAGCCGTTTCGGTCTCTTTCTCCAACTTCGCCTCGATTAAGCAGCGTGCCCACAGGTCGTCGCTCTCTCTGAAGTGTTGGGAGAGAGCGCGTTTTTCATTTCGACGCAGTCCTCGACGCTGATGAGGCCACGGTCCCCCTCTCTTTTGTTAATGTAAAGTCTGTCTACGCATGATCTTGGGTGCAGAGCTCGATAGATGTTCATGAGCTTTCGAGTCTTGATGTCCATGTCGGTACAGTCCTTCTTGGTCCAGTTAATAATGCCAGCAGAGTAACGGATGACTGGGACGGCCCAGGTGTTGATGGCCTTTATGGTGTTGCCGCCATTGAGGTGTGATTTCAAGATGAGCTGGAGTCGGGTGACGTACTCCTTCCGAATGGAATCTTTCATCGTTCTGTGGAGAATGGTGTTGTACTCCATGACACCCAGGTACTTGTAACCTGACTCTTCGATATCCTTGATGGTACCTTCTTCGATGGTAATTCCCTCGGACGCAGTAACCTCTCCTGTTTCGATGTTAAGGACTCCGCATTTACTGATGCCGAACTGTATTTTAATGTCTTGAGAGTACTGATGGACTATATTAAGGAGCTGCTCTACCTGATCCTTTGATTTAGCGTAGAGCTTCAGGTCGTCCATGTATAGCAGGGGGTTGAGCTTCATGGTACAACTGTAGTTGTAGCCCTGGCCGGCCTTGTTCAGGGTCTCGGAGAGGGGGATCATGGTAAGGAGAAAGAGCAGTGGAGATAAGGAGTCACCCTGGAAGATGCCCCGCTTGATGCTCACCTCACCGAGGTGTTTATTAGCGCTTGTGAGCTGAATCTTCCAGTTGGGCATGGTGGTCGCGATCAGATTTCGGATGTTGCCGGCAATGCCGTAGGTGTCCAGGCATTCCAGGATCCAGGAGTGAGGGATCATGTCGAAGGCTTTTTTGTAATCAACCCAAGCCATGCTTAGGTTTTTCTTTTTGCTCCTGGCATCTTTTGTGAGGAGCTTGTCGACGAGCAAATGGTCCTTCGTGTCCCTGGTGTTTCTGCGGCATTCTTTCTGTTCGTTGGGTGGGAGCTTCTTTGAGTCTAGGTGTTGGTAGACTCGCTCGTAGATTATGCCCGTCAGCACCTTCTACATGAGCGGGAAGCACGTTAAAGGGCGGTAGTTGCTAACCTCCGTGCCCTTTGCCTTGTTCTTCTGGATTAGGACCGTCTTTTCTGTAGTCATTCAAGTGGGCACGGTTCCGCGTTGCTGGCATTGGTTAAGCTGTGCAGCAATTCTGCAGTGCAGCGATGAGAAAGTTTTAATCCAGTATCCTTGCACCATATCTGGTCCGAGTGCTTTCCAGTTCTTGGTCTTGCTCAGTTGCTTTTTGAGTTGTTGACTGGTGATTGTAAGATCTGAATTTGCTGCGACGTTCTTCTCCTTGACGTCGTGGAGCCATTCTGCGGTATCGTTGTGCCGTACCTCTGTGCTCCAGATGTCACTCCAGAATCGGATGCTCTCTTCTGCGTTGGATGAGTCAGAGCTCGTCTCTTCTCCTCTAAGGGTTTGATAGAGGCGTTTCTGGTTGGTGTTGAATAGCTGGTTCTGATGGAATCCAGCTACTCTGGCCTCGACGCGTCTAACTTTGCCCCTTTTAGCAGATAACCGCTGCTATAAGGTATCTTCTAAGTTGGTTAGGCCGACTACGAGGCCCCGGTACCACGATTCGAGCAACGACTTCGTTTCCTCGTCGTGGAGATTACCTCTACATCATTCGGATATCCAGCTGAAATGTTTCCTAATCTCAGCAATGTTTTTTTTCGAGGCGATGCTTCCAAGGAGGATCCTTTCTCCGCTGGGTCCGTTGCGGTCGGGGTTGTACCTCAAGCATCCTCACTGAGTTGACGCGGAAATCAGCTGCTCGAATCTTCGGTTCCGGTAAATATCGTAGGCTGGGATGACCGTTTGGTGTCGATTCTACGCTGGAGTTTCTGAGTAAGGCCCGCAGCTGCAGCAAGTCACTCCGCTGCTGGTCGGATAAGTCGGGTTCTGTCTCTTCGTCCATCGAGTCGCTCAGGCTCATATCGTGGGCCGGTAAGTGCCGAGGCCCACGTGGTGGCAATTGGTTGGGGTCAGTAGAGTCGATCTCAGACGAGACAGCACCTAAGTCGGGAGTTTCCTCCAATGGAATGGAGGGCCGCCTAGCAAGTTCCAAAGGTGGAGACCTAGGCGGGGTCACCGGTCGGGTTGATACCTGGTGAGCAGGTTCATCGGTTGATGGAGAGGCAGCTTGAGCATCCATCCGTGCAGCGATTTGTAACCGCTCCTCTTCGCTGAGGAGATTCTTGCTGCAAATTTGCCGAATCTGGCCACTCAGAGAAGCCTGTGGGAATTGCCCGGGATTCCTCTCTCGTCCCACAGCAGTTTTAGGCGCCCAAGATAGCCGGGCTTCTCGCGCTTGCTGGCGACAAAGCACTCCCACAGCACAACTCGGTTTTCCTTAGACCACTTGTGGCGCGCGTGTCGATGACCTGGGATAGTCGCCTCCTCCACCGGGGGCGGAGGAGGCGAGAGCCAGACTGGCGACATGGGAACGGAGAAACTCCCTGAGGTCGACAAACCCCACAAAACCAGTCCAGCAAGTGAAGAAAAAATACGAAAGAGAAGATCCGAGATCACAGAATATCTCTGTGTACAGATCGTTTAGAACTGCCAATACCTACACCAGCAGAGACAGAGCCATCAAGACCATTCCAAACATCCACACACAATGGAAAAAACGAGCAAGAATACTGGTCCGTACGGCTTCTTAACGGTTCTACGGAAAACTCATGAAAAGCAACAGTACGCCGAGTATACCTCACCCAAACAAATGGCTCCGGAAGAAATTCAGACTAGGGCAGTTACGAATTTTATACAAAAAACAGACCCCACCAACTCTACGACGATGCGCCTGATCGCAAGGCACAACACCATCCAGCATGAATGCACATCGACGAACCGCTTTGTCAAGCAAACACAGATGACAATCGGCAGCAGAACCCTAGACTACAGAGCAATTTGCAGATGATAGAGGACATAGCAATTAAAGCAGCGACGTGTCAATTCTACCAAGCCAAACACTCTCCAAGTACGCCTCATAAGACCAATTTTTTGCGACGTGATTCAACCGCACGAATGTGGGGTTCAAACGTCAACTTTGGATCAAAATTGACACCTAAGATAACCAAGTCATGAACCACAGGAAGTTACACACCATCCAGAATGAGTGCAGGAAAAGGAGGTCTCACTGTACGTGACCTGGACACGAGCATGGTCTTAGTCTTGCCCGCATTTAGCCTCATCCCCACTTAGAACACCAGGAATCAATCACTTGCAAATCATGCTGAATGGATTCTGAAACCTCCAACCTATCACTAAGCTTATCGCAAACAGCTAGAAAAGTAACATCAGCGTAACCAACAAGTAAATTATAAACAAGATCAAACAGGTTCGCTGTATATACAATGAATAACAAAGGGTCCAGAACACTACCCTGTGTGACCCTATAAACTAAGTCCAAAAATTCACTCCCCTTCTCGTCAACAACAACAACATTGACGTCTGTCAGATAAAAACTGACTAATTACCGCGAAAACTGAACCACCAATACCCATCAATCTCAGCTTATGGAGCAGCCCAAGGTCGTTCACGCGAGCAAAAGCAGCACTGAAGTCAAGCTGTACCAACCTTGCCTCATGACTCCCATCAAGAGCCAGCTGCAAGAAATGAAGCAGAGCCTCACAAGTTCCCAAGCCCTTACGAAAACCATACTGTGTTGGGGAAGGACGCCCTGCTTCTCAAGAAAACAACCCAACCTCGACGCAACCAACCTTTCATAAACTTTCAACTAAACAAATGTGACCGAGATGGGACTATAGTCGGAGGTTCGTGATCTTGTTGGCCACGCGGTCGTGCTTCCGAGGGCACGGCAATACATTCAATCAAATTAAACGACTGGTTTGGAGAGCAACTCCAAAATTGATTGTCAAGTACAGGTAACTCGATAATTTTCTGTTTACCAGAAGTAGTGCAAAGTCTTCGAACAGATATTTTATCTCTTACGTAACATAAACACAACTGTGTCCACAAAACGACGACAAAACATTTACCGTCAACTCAAGATTCTTCACAAATGTCACTACTGTAGTAAATTTTCACATTTCTCGTCAAATTTGCAGTGAAATAGAAAATAGTGAAGCTAAGAAGCTTTTAAAATGTCCATAAAGAAGCAAGAGAACTGTGTAAAACGACTAATTTATTCGTTTTGCCACAGTGTACTCTGTTTTGCAGTACTCAGGACAGGGATGTAAACATCCGACGATGGCAATGGAGACGGAAGGAGTGTCAAGTGCCTTAGCTTTAGCCTACTTAATAGGCTAGGCTACAACTACTCTTACTGTCAGCGGTTATGGCAAGCGGAACGTAGGGGGCAGGGGGTAATAGAGATATACATAAAGCCGAGGGGTAAATGATGGAGGAAAGGCTAAGAACCCCTGCACTAAAGCGTAGATCATCAATTATATATATAAATATATATTAGCTATGAACGTACCTAATGCAGCAGACTGTTAGTTATCTCTCCGCGTTAGGGACGAATAGTGAAGAACTAAACAGTGTATGTTGGTCATCGATATTGTTCCCGAGGATCACCATGCGTGTGTTCCAACTTTCAAGTAGGTAATACATACATCTAACGAGAGACTAAATATAAACTGTTGTTACGTTGATAATTCATTAGTTCCAAGGAGAGTATGATATTCACGTCTGCGCATGCATCAGTAGATCCATAGTTTCCTTTGTAAAGTGATAAATAACAAACTTCTAAACTTTCTAGGGTCCCAGGAATCCAAGGGATTTTTTTTCAAAATCTCGGGATAACGCACGTTCCATTTAGTTCTGAGATTGGAAACCGTTTGTTAGGACCGAGCAAAGAGAAACATCTGTCTCATCAGCTGCAGCATGTGGAAATGCCAGATTGAGGTCACGTTATTGAATAATGCTAGCTCGAACTGCAATTTTTATCATATTCTTTGACTGAAAGTCTTGCGCGAGAGCACATTCCCAGTTCCTCTACTGCTCATCACTCCCATTTTATGTCTATGCCGTCACGAGTGGCCAGTATAGATGTCATCTGCACCACCTCATTCAACGCCGTCACATGTTACCAAGTTACAAAGTTCTGCTTTACTACGCAGTCTTATAATAAAATTCAGAGCCAGAATTATGGAAAAGAAAGCTATTTTACTGCAACAAATTATAAAAATACGAAGGAAAACGAAATAGACGTCAAATTATAAAATTGATAACGTCAAATCATAAAATCGGTAAGCGTTTCGGGTTACACCCATCATCAGTACCTCTGTAATGAAAATCGAAAATTTTTTTGTAAGAACGAATGACTCAGACATGAAAAGGATTTCCTAAACAAAATTGAAAACTCCTATGGACTAACAATAAAAAGAGGATGAGCACTATTTTGGTCATTTAAAATTGGTTTCTGTCTAAAAATATAGAGTGATTCTAGTAATCTTAAGTCTAAGCTATTGCACAAAGAAAACGTTTTGAAATTCTCTAGGCGCACTCGGGAGCCACACGCCTCAGCATGCAGTCGCACAGAAGAAAATGGAGGCTGTGTAAGAATATTGCCGATATACTGGCAACCCGACCTACTTTTTGTCATCTCACGCAGTATCTCCCCATCTTATCTTGGCTAACTGAGTCTCCCTCCACCACAGTCCTCGCATCACCAAATATCAGTGTATCTTATTTCATTCGTCACGCTTCACTATATATGCAGCCCTGTCCACGTCGGATTATGAGACGTTCGTGTTCCGACCTCCCCGTCCTCCACTAAGCTTCTATCTTTACCTGTTCTAATTTGGCTTATCATAACTTATCCTGATCTGCTCCAACGTATCTGAAGTTAGTCTATACCATCATACGTCTAACCTGATTTACTTACCTTAACCTACACGGTACCTACTCTATTACCCTTCACTGTACCTACACAAGCGTAATCTAATTTTCCAACCCTAACGACATTCAGCCCAGGGATTGAGAACCTTTTTGTGATCGAGTACCACTTGCAAGTCTTTTATCATCGCCATGTGCCATCTACCTCCAGGCCAAAAATCTCAATTCGGCTAGGTATTCATTTATTCGCTAGTAGGACTCACAAATGAACTAACAACAAAGAACAAAACCCAGTTTAATTCGAGATCTACAGCTGCTGGCGCACCACAGATTAGGAACCAATGCCTTAACCTAAGGTATATCCAAGGTCTGTTCAGACTTAACCTAGTACGTCATAGCATCAAATCGGCCCTGTATGCGGGCAGCGTGAGGCGACACGGCTGTCGAGGTCAGAACATCAGTGATAAATTGCTCTTGTCAGACAACAATATACCACGCAAAATATCATTTTGTTCTGCATCATAAAACCTTTCATTGTCGCATTTGCTCCGTGGTATTGGATAGCTGATATTCTGTCAATCAAACGATACTTATTTCAAAGAAATGCACGCAAATTTATTTCCGAATAGCTTTTCTTTTACATACCTTGACAGTGCTTGGTATGGGCTTAATTTTAAGCAATTTTATTTTAGGATGAGTCCCTCTCACCGGGCTTTCCTTAGGTTTCACCGTAGACCGCAACAGTACTTGACTCTTAGGTCCAAGTGGCCTCTGACGCTGGCGGTCAAAATGGGAAAAATGGGATTTTCTCAGGAGCTATTATGAACATGTCCAGACACGGTCATGCAGCCAAGCGCCCAAGAGCGTCTCCGCCGTATTCAAGATATCTTCTCCGCAAGAAAAATTTCTGGTACCTTGGAATTTTTTTTTTTTTCGGTATTAGATAGGAGGAAAAGAATAGCTCTTGAGAAAAATCCCATTTTTCCGTTGCCGATTCATGGCCGCCAGCGTCAAACCTACAAGTTAAGTACTGTTGCGGTCTATGGTTACACATTCCAAAATTATTTATGTAATTGTAGAAACACTGTTGATGAAAATCTGAGGACAAAAGCTAGTACCCTTGAACAAAAAAGTTTAACAATTCGTGTATTCAGAGGTTAACGAGAACTGGATTGCCACCAGAGTACGCAAAGAAATACCCTTAATTGTTGAACTTTTGAAAATAATAAATTGGTAGTGAAACCTCGATCGAGTTACAGAAACGTTAAAAAGCAGCTGCCGAGATAACGCTTAAGCAATTCGATGATGTTGGGTGGCAAAATTCTCCTCTGATCAAAATTTACTCCACCGTAGGTACACATTTCCGCATGAATGCCTAGCTGAGCTCTGTGACCTATTATAGAACTGGAGTACCACCGACTTCTCCCATCGCGTGATCATCTACAGCTTGTACTCGATGTATATAGCGGTCTATGGTAAGAGAGATATTTTACAGTGAAACTAACACGTAGACAGGCATATTGTTTCACTTTCAGGAAGAGCCTCAGCTTCGAGATGACATGTTCTGCAGTATGTTTGCTTCCCTTATAATTGTACGGCATTTCCTTTAGCTAACATCACAGTATATCTTGAAGTTGTTCTGTTTGTTCAATGTATTTACTTCCAATCAAGTTTTGCTGCAGCTTTCTGCCGGTCAGTCCTTTGGACGTCAGCTGTGGCTGCAACTGACGAAAGAATTAAGGAGCTGTATGCAGTCTACGTCTCTGGATTTTCTCAGTTTCAGGAAGTCTCATTTTTGGTAACTTTCTCCGCTTTTAGGAGTCTCTATTTGAAGAGTTCGATACTGTACCACTTCGGTGTGCGATCTATAAAACATAGCTAACTTCAACTACAACCGTTATTTTATACTGCTATGAGTGCGAAAAATTTCGATTTCTCTATGTGGTGAAAGTCATGGACAACTTTGAATCATACTTAATTGGTGTTTAAAGCTCCACGAACAACAAGGTTTTTATTTAAGTCCAGTATTCTTTAGCATTACATTCCTTCAAATTCAACTCCGCCCTTCCATGACAATGAACTGGGTCTCATTCACTTCATATCTTTTCCAGACTTATCATCTTTCTAAAAATTTCCTGTCTAATAATCTGCATCATTGCTTTGTTGGTCTGACGTATCCTGTTACTTCGCTATTGTTTTACTCTTTCTTAGATCCATTGATGTTGTTGAGAATTATAGTATGAAGTGTTATTTTATAATTGATCTTTTATGTATCTCCTTCGTTGTTCCAGGATTGCCCAATAGTGATTTGTTATTGTAAAAATACAAGCTTTTAATTTCTTAATCGTTGTGCGGATCTTTATGCGTCTTATCTCTACAAGTTTCCACGACCTTAGGTGCTTTAATGCCATCTTAATCCTCCACTTTCTCAAACTACTTGCATCGCCATTTTAATATAACAAAAAATTTTGATTTTAATACACTTCTTTACCACCCAGTAATAAGCATCCCCATTTCTAAACTTCCTTCACCAAGGAAGTTTCAGCAATAAGCCCTCACAAAAAGCTTCCGTCATTATTATCAATCAATGAGCTATGCGAGGTACATCACACTATCGCCATAGGTCACCATCAGTATTGGCTAAATCCTTGCCATGTCGACACCGCTGTCATGGTCAAAGTCATCAATCTTCGGATTGACTTTCGGGGTTTTTGATGGATGTCCAACATAGCAAAAAGTGATAGAGGCACGTGCAGCTCTGAAGAACTCGCTACATGTTTGGTAAGGAAGACATGCTTCGCGGTCATGAAGCGTGTAAGCCGCTTACGTGGCTGTGTATGTCGGAGTAAAAATTTATTGGCACTTTTGGTAAAAAAAAACGACATATTACGCTCCGCAAGCTATAATTGTGCTTGTACTGTGCTTGCCACGATTGTGTTTATATTATAATAGTAAAGTTTTTTGAACCATTAGCGATACTAAATAAAAAGTGTGCTTCGCCTTCCACTAGGGGTACATAGACCACGTTCTTATTATATGTGTGCCTAGCAAACAAATACTTATATACTTATTTACTGGTGCATGCTGGCGGGTAAAAGACATGCTTAACTGTAGATGTTTATGTAGCTACACTTACAACGGAAACAATAGCTTTAGCACAAAATTGACCATACCTCATTTTTCCGCTATCAAATTTTCATGAAAATTGCAAAGATCGTGACATCTTATGGCAGCACTTTCGAGTTTGTTTACATTTTACTGTGTCTCCTGACTGACAACTATTTGCATTTTTTCTCTTTCTGAGGTGAACGACTATCGTCGTCGTCGTCTGCAGTCCATCGATACGATGATGACTAGGGAGGCGGGTGTTTAAGTCGAGTGTGCATGCGTAACCCCGCAGCTCCCCTAAACATGCCACCGCATGCGTTGCAGAGAG
>LQNS02007216.1:16402609-16426382 GCA_001587735.2 Parhyale hawaiensis
CAGCTGTGTTGAGGAGCCAATATCCCTGTCCGGGCTGCAACAAGCCCTTCTATCTCATTGACAGAGAACTAGCCTATGATCAGTGAAATATGTTATCATGATTTGTGGCGAGATCATATATTCTTCCATATTGCTGACGAACAAATGATAAATTAGTTACTGATCTTAGTTATTTTTTTCATGACACACTTCTGTTTAACCTTCATTCCGATTCGAATCATACCAAAAAGTGCGCGTTCGAATGTTTATTGCAATTGACGACTTGAGCGGGGAGCGTTAGGATCGCATGTGGCCGGCAAGGGGGCGCTAGCCCCCAAAAGTTATGGGAACCACTGGTATACAGTATTATTTGAATCATTATTAGGCAATTTTTTCTGTCACAGGAATATAAATAACTGCTTACAGTTTCTAAATTGCCTCCCCGATGTTTACGTAGATTATGTGCGAGAAAATCGAGAGACCAGTGGTGGGCTTGCACCCACGTCACTTAACCCGTATCTTTGGTTTTACGCCTTAACCAATCAAGCTACTCGTATTAGCGCTGAAGTTAACTTATGTTCCAACTGGGATTATATTAAATAAACACGCCAACAAAAATATTCTGTGACTTGCCGGAAACGAGGGACACACTCCGTTAAAAGGCCTGTTCACAGACAGTCCGAGCGATGTCACTGAGAGAAATAAAAAATTTCCGTCATTAGACGGACGAAATATTCTTCCTGTCCTCAAAGTCAGCTCTGCATGCTCTTCCAGCGGAACGACGGTCACTTGAGGCACCTTGTTCAAAGCAGAGAAAATTTCGGACACTTGCCGTTGAACCGTGTGCGCCATTGGCTGCGCTGGCTCTACTTTCACTATTCAACCGCTGAGAGCGGCTCTATAACTAAATTGTAATGTCTCCATGAGTATTAAATATACTTTTTATTATTATCATGGTGATTTCACGACCCATATTGGATCGGTTGAGGGATGTTCAGCTCTACACTCTGGCGCCGGGTCACATCCCGCGACCTAAGGCTCAGAGCACTTTGCGAATGATGTGCGCTGTTCAAAATAGAGCACTTTTCTGGAGGGTTCCTGGGTGGAGATAGCCGCACTTCAGCTGTCGCAGGGCAATCTTGAGATTCTTGGACATTGCCCCCAGAGCTCCGATGACCACTGGAACGACGTCCACCTTCATCTGCCACAGTCTCTGTAGTTTGATGGCTGGGCCACGGTACTTTTCCTTCTTCTCCACTTCCTTGTCCACAATTCTGGAGCGGGCGTTGTGTCTGGCGTCCCTCACGACAGTGTGCTTGGCCCGCTGTTGTTCGTTCTCTATACTAGTGACATGTTCTCTTCGCTTGAAAACACGATGATCGACTAAGCCGATGATTCCACTTTGATGGCAGTTATACCTGCACCTCGCCTTCGTGATGCTGTCGCTCAGTCTCTGAATAGGGATTTGTCACGCATTAGTGCATAGTGTTCGGCCTGGAGTATGAAGCTGAGAGCCAGAAATACCAACTCGATGATTATCTGTCGATCTCCGACCCTTGTACCGCAGCATCCCCAACTGGAGATTGATGACCATTTGCTTCGGGAGTCTAGCTCCTTGGAGATTCTTTGTGTTGTGTTTGATGAGAAGCTTACTTTTGAGCCGCATATTACGATGTTGGTGTCACGTGCTTCCACTAAGATTGGGGTCCTGCGTAAGGTGAATTCTGTGTTTGGTAACAGTCAGGTTGCCCGCAGATGTTTTCATGCGTTTTTGCTGCCTGTGTTGGAGTGTTGCTCAGCGGTCTGGGCTTCAGCTGCTGACACTCACTTGCGTCTGTTGGACCGACTTGTAAGTTCAGTCAGCAGGCTGTGCGCTGATAATGATCTAGTGAACCTGTCCCACAGGAGAAAAGTAGCAGAGCTATGTATGTTTTATAATGTGCACAATAATGAGAGGCATTGGTAGTATTCTGCTCTCCCTGCCCTCAAGGTTTTTGGGAGAGAGACTCGTGCTGCGTGCGGAGCGCACTCTTTCACTTTGGACGCTGTCAGATGTCGAACTAATCAGTTCTGTCGGTGCTTCGTGCCCTGGTCGGCTAAGGTTTGGAATTTGTTACCAGCATCGGCTTTTTGTCGTATTGGCCTGCAGGCGTTTAAGTCAGCTGTGAATGGTTTTTTGCTGGATTTCCTTTAGCAGCGTTTTGGGCTTTCCGGTGTTGCAAGATGTTTCATTTGGGTTGTATTACCTTTCCGTGGGAGCTCAAGCGTGAAGTTTTAATAATAAAAATACAGAAAGGGATTGAGACATCAATCAGTATCGCCTACTTCTCCTGTTTGTCTTTTACGACGATGTCCGGTCGGTTGACGTGAAGTACTCGATCAGTTTTCATCCTCATGTCCCAGTAGATCTGCACGGCTTCGTTTTCAACCTCGGGCGCGGGTTCGTGCTCGTACCACCTCTCACTGACCGGGAAGTTATGGGTCCGGAAGAGGGTCCAGTGAAGGTGTCGGGCAATTTTATCGTGCCTGGGCTTGTACTCCTTTTGCGCCAGCACTCCGCGTTCGCTTATCTCGTGGTTGATGCTTTCATCCGAGCTCCCGCAAATTCTACAGGTACTAGGGACGTTTCTCTTGTCGATCTTGTTTTAAATGTACCTGGTTCTGAGGGCTTGTTCTTGAGCTGTCAGGATGTTGCCTTCTGTTTCCCGTTTCAGCTCACCCCTCAGAAGCCAGTTCCAAGAGTCTGGTACGATTTTGTCCTGAACAGCTTCGAGGTACTGGCCGGACATCTTCATGCTCTTCTACTTATTAGTTCGGTCGAGGCGTCGTCGCTGTTAGAATTGGTCAGTCGTTTCGGTCTCTTTCAGCAACTTCGCCTCGATTAAGCAGCGAGCCCACGAGTCATCGCTTTCTCTGAAGTGTTGGAAGAGAGCGCGTTTTTCCACTTCGACGCAGTCCTCGTCGCTGATGAGGCCACGGCCCCCCTCTCTTTCTGTTAATGTAAAGTCTGTCTACGCACAATCTTGGGTGCAGTGCTCTATAGATGGTCATGAGCTTCCTGGTTTTGATGTCCATGTCGGTGCAGTCCTTCTTGGTCCAGTTAATAATGCCAGCAGAGTATCGGACTACGGGGACAGCCCAGGTGTTGATGGCCTTGATGGTGTTGCCCCCATTCAGGTGTGATTTCAGGATGAACCGGAGTCGGGTGAGGTACTCCTTCCGAATGGAATCCTTCATCGTTCTGTGGAGAATGGTGTTGTACTCCGTGACACCCAGGTGCTAGTAACCTAACTCCTCGATATCCTTCATGGTACCTTCTTCGATGGTGATGCCCTCGGACGCAGTAACCTCTCCCCTTTCGATGTTAAGGACACCGCACTTACTGATGCCAAACTGCATTTTTATGTCTTCAGAGTATTGATGGACCATGTTGAGGAGCTGTTCTACGTGATCATTTGATTTCGCGTACAGTTTCAGGTCGTCCATGTAGAGCAGGTGGTTGAGCTTCATGATACGGCTGAAGCTGTAGCCCTGGCCGGCCTTGTTCAGGGTCTCAGAGAGGATGATCATGGTCAGGACAAATAGTAGTGAAGATAGAGAGTCGCCCTGGAAGATTCCACGTCTGATGCTCACCTCACCGAGGTGTTTGTTGGCGCTTGTGAGCTGGGTCTTCCCGTTTAGCATGGTGGTAGCGACCAGATTGCGGATGTTGCTGGCAATGCCGTAGATGTCCAGGCATTCCAGGATCCAAGAGTGAGGGACCATCTCGAAATCTTTTCTGTAATCAACCCAAGCCATGTTTAGGTTTGTCTTTTTGCTCCTGGCATCTTTCGTGAGGAGCTTGTCGACGAGCAAATGGTCCTTCGTTCCCCTGGTGTTCCTGCGGCATCCTTTCTGTTCGTCAGGTAGGAGCTTCTTCGAGTCTAGATGTTAGTAGACTCTCTCGTAGATTATGCCCGTCATGGTTATTGTGGATTGCAGAGTAATTCGCTACGGCCTTAGCGTTTGTTTTCAACAATTAATTGTTACGCCGGCTCGTGTCATCATTAGTCCTCGTTTAAGTAACGAGTAAGAAAGCGTCCTCATGTTTTACATACGCGTAATTTTAGTTATCATAATGAAGAGAGTAAGTACATTGATGCATTGTGCCTTGCATAGTGGTGGCGTTAGATTTCTACTCCCGACTCCTGCTATTGCAAGAGGCTACTAATTTAGTGTTAAATTCAAGCTACTTAATTTGTAATCATTATCCTTCACGTTGATCACCGGCGGCAGCTATGTGATTGTGTTGACCACGTGAAAGCAAGGTTTTGGGAACCTTTAGGCCGGGCGCACATTGAGCAGGGCAGAGGTACAGAGCAGGGCAGATGCAGGACAGGGCAGCACAGCGCAGCACAGACGTGGAGAAAAATACCTTGGAAACCTTAGTTCCGATTTCATTCTTTTTAAAACTGAGGTAATATTAGAAGTTTACGTAAAAAAAAGAGAGAGAAATGAGAATCCCTTACTGACCTCTTTTAATTGTAGACTCGACGCAATGTGAGCCCAAAATCAAAATTCGTCCTTATAAGTTCCTCTCGTATAATCAGGATGACTAATGCCATACAGCACTCTTTGGTGGCTAACAGCATGTATGAATTGCTCCGTGGACGACATTGTGAACACTAAATGAGTGAGTTGCTATCAAGCAGCGCCGTACGTGGCACAGGAAACTGTGTTCGAACGGCTGAGTCGCGCAGGCCGACACAGGTCTGTACCTGTGCTGTGCTGTCCTGCGTTCCAATATGCGTACTTAGGTAAGAACCAGTGAGACACAGTTTTTGCCCTGCTCTGTGCTGTATCATGTGCTCCCGGCCTTATACATAGAGGTAAAGTCAACTTGACCGTACCTCCAACTGGGAAATCCCCATGCACTGGTTTGTACAGCAGATATAGGCCTATACAGGCTCCAGAGGAGCATACGGCTGCAATCGACCACAGATTCCTAGAGCTATGGCGCCAGTGACAGAAGACTCCATGCGACAATCTGCGCCCCCAACCCTCCCCATTGCTGGGAAGGGTCAGTAAACCCACTGCAGTACGCAGACCGGATGCTGGCTGATCGCTTCAAGCTCCGCGAAGAAGTTGCCAAGCTGGGAGTGTGGTTCAAACCTGCAGCCTTGAAAGTCAATATCAGACGTTTTAGTGTGCTACTGCGGGCCTGTTGGGAAATGTGCATCAAAGGCGGATAAGCTCTACGGAGTCAACGTCACCTGGAGAGAATGCCTAGCATCTGTCATTGCCTTGTGCTCGGTATTCCACTGTCAGCTGCTCGCACAACTCTTTACTAGCACAGATGAAGGTCTTTCTTGTTCATTTTTTACCAGTCACTTGCTGGAAATGACAAAAAAATGTCAATGCCTGGTAGGGACCGACCGGGATCCCGGCCCCGGCAAATTCCGGCTTTTTTCAGCTTCCCGGTCCCGGTTTATTGAAAATTACTGACCCGCGGTCCCGGCTTTTCAAACTATGAAAACCAGGGATTTGGCCGGGGCTTTTTTGGGGGAGGAAAAACTCTTAATAAGTAATAAAACACGTTTTCTGGGGGAAGCTAAATTTTTTCGTGTAAACTGATTCATTATTTCAAAAAAAAAAGAATGACACTTTGTAAACCTAATGGAGAGAGAGATGTTGGCGGTGTGACGATTAACCAATATCAGAACAATATGCGCGCTTTAGCTACCGTCACTGTAAGAAACCCCAGGCCCCGGCTATTTGGTTTGGTCACACCGACACTGATTACTTGATTTTTGGTCACCCGGCCCCGACTACTTGATTTTTAGTCACCCGGCCCCGACTACTTGATTTTTAGTCACCCCGGCCCCTGTCTCCAAAATATTCGCCTCGATCTTTCTACATTTATAGTGCCAAGGGAGGCTGGTTGAAACACTTGCATGCCCATTTTGCATTTCTAATTCTCCCGGGTTTCTATATTTTTCATCTATTTTTTATCTTACTTCTTGCTGGTGATGTAGGAAGTGACCCATGACTGGGCAGTCATCTATGCTACACAATAAGTAAGAGGATCGGGTATGAAGCTAGCTGAGCTCACTTCAGCATCCCGTGGTGTCAATGCTTTATGCTCTGCCCAAACCCTTGCATCCTGTAGAAAACACGGTACTGAGATTGCCCTAGCGGGATTTTGCTCCACTTTCCTCATACCCTACTAGACCTGGAATTCGTAGAATGGCCATGTGTAGTAGAGTAAGGTTTTGGGCATATCGGTAAGCAATAAATGAACTTGTATGTGTCGAAACCATGCTACTGCGGATTTGGAGACGCAAGAGCAATCTTTTCTTGGCTTCTTATCTGCAACTGACGATTCGTTATGCGACTCTCTTCTGACTTTATTAACCTCCGTCTAGATTTTTGATCCAAAGCCGGGGTTTGTTTTTCAAGCAACTCGAACGCCTATCAGTATCATCTATCGACGGCCATTCTGAGCTCACTTTGGACTTTTATACATTATCTAATTGTAAGCATCCGCAGCTGCACAGATGGCCTCTCTTAAAGCTGGTAATTACCTTGATTTTGTAAAATACTAAAAACGAGATTATATTAAAAAGTTTCAAATATAGTATTGCCTACAAGAGTTATAGATATCTTTTTGCTCAGCGTTTACATACGAATTCCATTTCCTATTCATTAAGCAGCACGAAGGTTCACATAGTCACCGAAAGCCAATCTTATAAGATTTCTGCTAAACGTCTGAATGAAATGGAGCGTATAACAAAAGCTGATTTGCAGCGCAGACCGAGAATGGGACGCGAATCTTTATTCGTTCTCTTGTGGGTCGGACAGCTGCTTGCGGTCATGTCGTACAGGTGCAAATCGACCAGCTTAAGTGTGTCATTCCTACCCTCTCATACCTTATCCTATTGCTGGAGCTGGACTAGAATATGCCAGTTCCTATAGCAGAAGGACAACGTACGCGTAGGTCAACTGGAAAGTAATCGTTACGGCGGTAGGGGAGTCTCCCTGGCACGGTATTTCTGAATTTAACGAATTAACTATTTCGGTGCTGAGCTTGCATCGCCACCAAATGCTGGCCCCTCTGGTGGTAGTGCTGATGGCCACTTGCCTGAGGCGGAGCAGCTTTAAGTACTCTTCGATGCTAAGCAAATCAGAGATCTACGCTCTCTACCATTTGGATATTACCCTCAGTTCCGTTTGACCCCATTGGCATTCCGCACCATTCGGGACCAGTACCGGACCTTAGCCGTTCTACCTTGGGGCAAATTTTAGCAAAAGTGTTCGAGAATTTGGTGAAGCCAAATTCTGTTGCTCGCTAAAGTTACTAAGGTGCCACTAATGAGCCAGTGTTTGTTCAGCCATGACTTTGGTTGTTATGACGCTCTGTAGTCTGTGCCGCACCACTTGTAAATTTAGTTGGTGTAGGATCATCGTTCTGAAGCCTACTTTGTTCGGTTGGACTTTACTGTAGCTTTCAATAAAGTCAAGCCAAGTGAGCATAGTGGACAAAATTGGAATCGATAAGTAGGTGCTAAGGTTCTATTAATCAACAATTAGCCACTACAAGGGTCGTTCCAAGAGTAATACCTTCTATATTTTTTTATTCCGAAAGAAGGGATCTAAGGGGATTACAAATTACATTGTCACGAAGACTGAACTTTTGCACTCATGACCTGGAATTTCCACCTCTCTGTTGCAGATATTGACTTTGTGACACTCTAAGAAGGCAATCCTATCATGGGCATGCGTCACAAGCAGAGATGCGTCACTGAATTCCTTCACGCAGAAAAAATCGAGCCAATCAACATTCACCGGCCTCTGGCGAACGTTTACTAAGCCGTTGTAGTTGATGTCATCACAGTTAGAACATGGGTTCGTCGATTTCAGAGTAGTGGCAGAGATGTGAGTGACAAAGTTCGCTCCGGACGCCCATGCACACTGCACAGCCACCAACTCGGAAAATAAAGTATACCTCGATCAACTCATCCGCCCTGATCGGCGGATAACGGTGAATCAAATAAGTTGGCTGTTGGTGTCAACTCTGGCCCTTACGTTGAAACGTTGACAAAGCTGAAGTGCCGGATTGTCCGTGTAAGGCTAGAAAAAAGGGAAATATTAAGTTTGCAAGACGACATCGCCAAGCCCTACACAAGCTTGAATGCCACGGAATGTGTAACAAAGTTAAATTCGGCTGGGCGGTGCTGTCACACCCACCATATAGTCCCGACCTGTCAATATCAGACTTCCACTTGTTCCGACCTCTGAAGAACGCATTACGTGAGCAGCGTTTTCCCAACAACAACGGCATAATAGCAGCTGTGAAAAAATGGACCACCTCGGCAGACGTTTTCGTTCATCGCTGGCAAAATTGCATTGAGAATGCTGGTGACTACATAAAAAAATAAGTTCTGGACCACAAAAAGTTCCCCGTTTTAATGGTGCCACTTCCTTCTTTGAAACTCTTCAATTTTTTAAGTTAAAAATGGAAAGCATTACTTTTGGAACAACCGTCGTATGTTTCTAAGAGTACGAGGCGTGTGTCCGAAAGGTTGTAGAGTGACCCTATTAAGTGGATTAACCAAGATTTCATCAAACTTCTTTATTTGTGTACCGATTATTCTAAGATTCACACAGAATATGTAATTTTAAAAAAAGAAACCCATTTTGCTCGTGTAAATTTTGCGATATTGGGCTTAGTTTTTGAGAAAATGGGGAATTTTGTTTTCCATAGTCATTTTCTCAGACATTTAAAAAACTAGAAGTCTGTGAGGTTATATGCTAGAACAAAAACTCTTAGAGTTTTAGAAAGCTTGTATCATTTTTAACAAAAAAATAGATCTCAGATTTTCCATTTTCCTTTTCGTTTTCTTTTGCAATTTTTGATCTTCGTTCACTAACTGAAATTTATAAAAAAAAACGGTTTTGAGCTGTAGTAAAAAATTAAAGATAAAAATTGGAAAACTGGGGTATCAATTTTGTTAGAAATGTTACAAGGATTCCAAAACTGTTTTTGGCTTTTCTTTAGCATGAAAATTTATTGATTTCTATTCATTTTTAGGTGGAAAAATCACATTTTGCATGATAAGCAAAAACGTAAAATATTCTGGTGAAATGTTATATAATGCACTTTTTTGCGCTATGGATGAAGCTTGAATGCTGTAGTCTGTATTCATGTTGTGTTATCTTCTAGAAATGATACGACTGTATAGTTTTCATATTTGTTACCTGTAAGTTACAAATGTACCCACAGTACAGTACAGTATATACAACTTTGAACAAAATAGCACATTTTGACCCTGTAACTTTTTCGATTTAGGCCTTTGTTTTTGAGAATATGGAGAAATATTTTTTATATTTTAAAAGAAGTCTATGAGTTTTTACAGTTTTGGAATCCTTGTAACATTTCTAACAGAGTAACAAAGCTGGATTTTTCATTCTTCGTTTTGTTTTCTGTTGATAAGCAATTTTTGATCACTAGGTAACTAGATTTTTAAAACCATCACTCTATTAGTTTGTCACGAATCTTTCAAGGATCTTAAAACTGTCTTCTTCTTTTTTTTTCTAGTATGAAAACTCATTGACTTCTCTTAATTTTTAGGTGAAAAAATCAAGCTGTACAAAAACGAAGCCATAATTTTTATCCCCCTACCCCTACCCCCCTTTGGGCCCTTGTTGGGGGTTATAGTGCCCGTAGCCCCATAAAATTTCAGGTCAAAACAGCCCACTACCTAAGAACCCTTTTCCACCAAAAAAAATCATTATTTTTGACCCCCATCAGCCCCCCCCCCCTTGCACCTTCTTGGGGGAGAGTTCTTGTGACCGTAGCCCCATAAAATTTAAGAACACAATAGCCCTATACCTAAGCACGCTTTTCCAACAAAAAAATTTATAATCTTTACCAGAATCGCTGGATTGAACCACTTAACGTGTTTGAACATTCTTAAGGCAGCGTTGTCGGCTCCTTGCTTCACATTAAGCACACGAGTGGCATGAACTCACTGCTGGAGAGCACCATTATCAATTGAACCGACGATTCCACTATGAAAGCAGTGATTGTTACTCTTCGTATGCTCGGCTGTTCTGCAGCCCAATCTTCTAATATTAACCTGTTGTGGATGCATGTATAGTGCTCTTCTTCGATAAGAAACTGAATGCAGTCAAGACTAAATCATTGATTGTCAGTCGGTTTCGGACAGTTTAACCCCGAGATCCAGTTCGGAAAATATGTGAAGCTGGGTTATATGGGTTAAAAGAGCACAGCTTGCACAAGATACTCGATATCCTTTTGATGAAAAGCTGACTTTCAAGGCTCGTATTAAGCATCTGATCCTATGTGCATCAAGCAGGATTAGGCTCCTGTGCATGGGTCACTCCTGTGCTGGGATAACTACCATGTTTTAAAATTTCATCTAACTCTTTAACAATCCGATTAAAAACAAATTTTGTTATATTTATAGCCATATTTGAAATTCAATGGCCATTTATGGGTTAATTTAATAGTTCTAATGTCTTCCATAGAAGTAGTTTCAAACAATATTTTCCCTACAAAAACCAGGAATAAATTTGGATCTGTCGGATTACGGCTCTGCAGTTGAGTGTTTAATTAGAGCTCTCACGCCCATTTTTGCAATGAATCAGTTTCAATCCTAGCAATTTCTGCTCACGCGTTCTCTATATTGTCACTCAATTCACTGCACACATTCAAGTCTTTGCAAACTTACAAGCTCTACGAATTTTGACTACCTGTACCCTTCCATCTTCATGAAATTGATCGTAAAGTGACCTCGCAACAGGAGTAAAATTCGTTACGGCATTTGAGTACTTTTCATTTAGCGTTACCACCAGCCGTTTTGCACACCATTTAACCACTTACAAAGCGCTGTGATTCTTGAGCACTCCTAAACTCCCATTACTGCGAGTGTTATAATCCGTTACGATTTTAAAGCACCACTTCACCCCTAGTACCACTAGTCGTAAACAACACAATTTCCAAATAATAAAGCCACACTGATTTTTAAGCGCTCCTAAATCCTCATTACTATCACAAGTACAATTCGTTGTAATTTTTGAATCACTGCTTAACTCTCATTTTCACAAGTCGTAATACACACTAGTTTCCAAATATCCAATCCGCTATGATTTTTAAACACTCTTTCAACCCCATTACTGTTACAGGTACAGTCCGTTACGATTTTGAAGCACTCCTCTGCTCCCATTATCCAGAAGTACACATACGTTAGAAGTGTCAGCCACAGGAGAGTTAAGTGCTCAGTCTGTACGACTGTATTATCAAGTGGCAGCTACTGTTGGGCGCGCCATATTGATTGCACAGAAGTTACCTCACTTGAAGTAAGACTCAAAAGAGACCTATAATTAGGGCAATATTAGCATGAAGGCCTAGGGCCTGGAATTTGCATAAGAAAAGCTCCCATGATGCACACACCGTCCTAAAACGGTGCTTTATAACTCATTGGTGGAGGAGGAAGAACCTTCATGGCTTCTATGCACTGCAGGTAATTGGCTGAGGGTGTGAAGACCCGATTTAGAAAATGATGGTGAAATTTTTTTAAGGTACCTGTTAAAGGAAAATGATATATAAGTAAAGATTTCAAAAATAATATTTTGCGAAACAAATATTCCTAGAAATTTTCCTTAGACAAATTTTAATAAAAAGACTTTGAAAAATACAAGGATTACAAATAGGTAGTTCGATTTCGATTGCAGGCTTTCCTTGGAAATTGAAATTTTCAGTTAGTATATTTAAAATATACATGTATATAAAAAGACACGGATGAGGATAATATTTATTTTGCAAGGCAAGTTTTTCTTGAACAATGATATTTTTAGCGGGAACAATTTGAAGGAAAATAATTTGTGCGTGCATTAGCCATCAGTTTTCGTAAGAGAGCGTTACAGATATCCCCAAGATTATAGATATATACAGTAATTACTATGGAATTAACAAGGTATCATATCCCTTAAAGTGTACCCTTCAGTGCGTAGAATCATACACAGTAAAGGGAAAGGTGCATAAAATTATGCACTGAATTGTATAGGCAACGATACACATATTTTTTTCATTTTTAAATGTCGAACTTGTCAAGCTATCTTACTACACATTACAACCTTACAGACGTAGACTGCGTAACTGACCCTAAAGCGCGGAACCAAAGCTGTATTTCGATATGGATAAAAATGTTTGAAAATTCCAACACAGCGTACAATCAGCACCAGAGGGTTAGATCAGATCAAAATTGCGACTTGTTATTTATGCGTTTACCAAAATTCATTTAATCACTAACTTGCATGTATATTGAAACACGTGTTCTTAATAGGACAGCAGTACACGGGTTGTCAAACTGACACGTTACGGCTCGTTTTGTAAGTAGGTATGAACAACTGCTTCATTTTATTAAATATTTTCTAGGGACGTTTCTTTCTCACTGTGAAAGGTAATAAAATTCCACATCGATGCTGGTTTTTTAGGAGTACGTTTTGTTGGTCTTAGCACGCTCTTAGCCAATATTTTCGTTTGTTCTATCATGTGTAAATATTTGGAATGATCTTAATGGCTCTGCCTTTGTTGGTGCGGGCATTGGAAGCTTTAAGTAATTTGTAGACAGGGTGATTCTGTAATCTTTAACTCTATATGTCCTTCTTCTTTTGCTGGACTGGTTGCGTGGGGTTTGATAACTTTATGGAGTTTTGTCCGTTCTCACCTCGCCAGTCTGTTGTATTTTTATTTTTAATAATACTGTCCACACCACACACTAATTTTCACAGGCACCGTACCATTTAGAATGACACCGAGCTGTCCTTTTTGGCAGTATAGAGGCTCAAATTCCCGGTCCCATGAAAATGTTAAATACTAACAATAAATAAGAATGAAAGTTAATAAGTTAGACCATAGACTACACCATACATTCATGAGACACTAGCCCCAAAGGCAGATTTCGGTGCCGCAATTGGACCTGACTGCGCGGTGCTGCAGACGGCATTTTTATATGCTCTCCCATTACTTTTTCATACTCTGTGTAGGCTATTTGACTCAATTATTTTTCATCCAGTAATGACTGGTAAACCTGTACCTACTTCTAAAACTTCTATAAGCAGCAAATTCAGTAAAATATTAAGGCTTGAAGTGTAATTACGTACAGCAACGGTTTATGACATCCTTTGATATTTGCAACAGAGTAATATTATTTCCCAATATTTACTAAAATAAAAAGATTCATGTTATAGTAAAGAAGCTTCCAAAATTCGTGGCATACTCGATTTGTAATGAAATGCCAAATAAACATCTAATGGAGTTGTTGACTAAAATTATTTGGTATACGCACTCAGCGACAACCTAAAAAGTAGAAAAAGGGGTTGAGCAACGTTAATAATTTTTTTGCAAGAGTCAGGTGGGTTGACCAAGATGTGACCAATGCCAAAAAGCTATGATTAGATGGGCATTAAAAAAATGATGGCGATGATTGATGGTTTTTCTCCACCAAATAAGAGGCAGAAGGACTTAAGTGATAATAACAATAATTTTTAGGCAGTCAGGTAGGTTGAAGTGATATAACGTGACCATGAAGTGATTTAACGTAGGCAACCACTTAATGGTGTAATATACATAAGCAGCTATGTGACGTGATATGACTATCATGTGCAGCGTTGGATGGTTCCAGTTATTAAGGCGTGTATCAGCCTAAAATTGTTATGTTTTAATAACACTTATAAGCTCAATTATATCTAAAACTCTTCTGCATCGCAGGTTCACAAGGAACTTTAGTAAACTTTAGTGTTTGTTAGTGAATTTCTTATATTTTATTTCAACAGTTTTGCTGATGATGGGTAGGATGCCCGAAACGTACGAATTTAGTATACGATGATACGTACAGCCTTCCTGGTCTTCACCTCACTTATATATAAGCTGTCTTTGTATCTTTATCTCATAGGTCAATATGTATTTTAGTTCATTGCTACCAATTTCGTATTGCTGTGATTTCAATTCATTTTTTCAACATTACGTGTTTTTTAACCTCCCTTTTGTTGCGGCTATTGGGATGTCTACCGAAAGCTCTACATACATCAATTTCTGAGGCCCCCCAGGGGTCATAGGATGGGCCATAGGGTTAGGTCCTAGGGTTTGGTTAATTAGGTTCGGTCATCCTAGGGTATGGAGCGCGGCGACCCCAAGGGGCTCGTGTAGGTTACCTTAGCCATTAGCTAGGCCTTCGGGACGTCTGTCTTTCGTACCCACTTTGCTTCTTCCCATTTCATACTCCTACTAGCCCATGCCTTATTCTGATCTTCCTCTTCTTTTCTGACTTGCTGTTCCCATGCGCGTTGTTCCTCTGTGGGACCACCTTCCTGCATGGGTTCCCCTTTTCTCTTGGCATACTATGTATATGTCCCTTGCTCTTTCCTCTGTGATTTCGTTCTGCTCAGAAACGGAGACTCAAACTTCCTAACTATAATTAACTCAATTTCTGAGGTTATTGATGCAAATCCGTCATGGGAAAAAAAATAAATTGAATGTAATATTAAGTGAATTGCGTGTGGTATTGATGAGCCAACTTTTTCCATAAAATTTGATATTCCTAAAAATTGTGATGAATTTTCACTTATTCAAGCGAAATCGAGAGAAAGCAAGTTTTAAGGGATCATGGGGTGAGAATACAAGATAATGCCACTTTTGAAGATCATGTGGCTCGAGTTGTTACCGTAGGCAAGAAGTGGAGCTGATGGGTGCTTCGAACTTCCTCTTCACGAAAGGCAGACACAATGCTCACCTTATGGAAACAACTGATACTGCCAAGGATTGAATACTGTTCACCTCTTTGGATGACAAGCAAACGGAAAGACTTAGAGCGCCTCGAGGCTATCCAGAGATCGTTCACTGCCAAAATCTGAGGCATGAAAGATTTAAACTATCACTGGCTCAACTTCAAATGTACTCAATTCAAAAGAGATGCGAGCGCTTTACGATCATATTTATTTGGAAATTCTAGAAGGAATTACTATCAATGTCAATGGGCGAATCCAGGCCAGACACTCAAACCGTATTGGTCGCACTTGTGAGGTGCGCATTCCGATCGAAACTGGCGGTGATGCGATAGCCACAAAGTATTCTAATAGTTTCGTGATCCGAGGGGCGAGATTATTCAACAAAATGCCTCGTCACATTCGATATGTCACCGGTACAGAGACTGCGAAATTTAAACACTTACTGGACGCATGCTTTCTGAACGTGCCAGACAAACCTGCTGTAAGCGGCTAAGTGAACTGTGGAGATAACTCGCTGTTAGCCACCCCGCTGGTCACGGACTGCAGCATCACCTCTGCACAAGATGGGCGGCGTGCATAACGTCGCGTGAACCTCGTCCGAAATATCATCAAAGGTATTGATCTATAATTTATACATATAACATTCACACTTCTACCTTTCACTTTTTAATCATTTGATGGCACATTGTTCTGTCATACCCTACAGTTATTGCTAAACTAGCAATATCGCACTTGGAAGACTCATCCCTCATTCTCAGCGTCTTCATCTTCCTACTACTGCAGGCGGTCGTGGTTCAATTTTCCCTATTTCCTCCCTACTTGCTGCTTCCATACATCTGCGTGCTTCCACCGAGCCTGGGTTTCACATATTGTTGACGAGTAAACACGGGGAAATCTCTATGACGGTAATAGGGTTAGGTTAGCTAGCTAGGTACCCTTATCTCATGTTTTGAGGAGCAGTGCCCCTAGGTGTCTCCATAAGTTATCCTAGCCGTTCCTGGGCCATTGGGATGTCTATGTTTCGTGGCCATTTTGCTTCTTTCCATTTTCATACGCCTACTGATGATTCTTTGTTCTATTCTTCCTCTTCGTTCCCGACTTAACTATTCCCGTGCGTGTTGACCCTTTGTGAGAATACTCTCATGCATAGGTTCCTCGTTTCTCATGACATCCTACATGTCCCTTCCTTCTTTCTCTCTTTGGCTCACAGTGTACGCTGTGGATAGGGAAACTTAAGCTAAAAATAAGATAATCCTAATGCAATAAAACTCTTCGTTTATTTTTTGCTTATTTATTTCGTGTCCGCATCTTAATGAAATAGATAGGCGAAAACAAGGCCACGCTGCAGATTTAGTAATTAAGTAACAATGTGTTCAGAGATATCGATGACCAGGTTGCAGAAGATGGCGAAAGTGGGATCCTTATCGCTCTATCTGAATGTATTTCTTACTTGAAACACTTCTTATAATCGAAACAATATAGTTTCAGCTTTTAGAGTCTGATTTTATAACTTTTTCTCTCAGGTCATGACGTATAAAGTCACTAGATTATCAATGAAACACTCACGAAGTGAATTTTCATGGGCAGTAGACACAGTGATTTCTTCTATATAGCTTATTGTCTTTTTCTAACGGAGCAGTTTTCGCTTTATAGGCCAAAATTTCAGCAATTCAGTGGAGCAGATATTTAGGTTTGAAAGACAGTATCGTGGCTTCGGTGCGCTCACATTGCACATAAGCTGACTGGAGTGGCATTTTAAAGTTTATCGCAGTGTTTCACTCAAAACTTTACTTCTGCCTCTCACTATGGAAGACGCACGTTTAAGAAGGAGACCAGAGGATAAGGAACGTAAAAGAAGGACGAGACTACTACCGTTTCAAAAACAAATACGTGCTACCAATGGACAGAGATGACGCGTCTACGTGACATAGCGTCCAGAAAGACTTGAAGCAGAAGGGTTAGAGAAGCGTGATAAGCGTGAGCGATCTGCACCAAGATTTAATCATCTCTGCCTTTCAACATTACTTACTCCTGTAAATTTCATAAAGATCCATTGAGAACTTTATGAGTCATTGTGCTATCAAATGCCAAATTCAAACTCCCAATAAGCAGACGAACGAACAAACAGATCATTACAATAATTTGGCCATTTACACTTCGTAACATACCTAACAACTCTAATAAATTTCATGAAAATCTGTCAATAACTTCTTGAGTTATAGCACTGAGAAAAATAGGCAGACGGACAAACAAACAGATGGACTGATTTCCACTAAAAATTAATCATCTGTTACCATTAACATACCTAACAATCCCTGAAAATTTCATGAAGATCGGTTCATAACTTTTTTGGTTATCTTGGTGACAGACAAACACGGCAAAAACATAACCTCGTTGGAATAGGTAATTATTTTAAAAAATGAGCTGAGTCTCTTGTATCTTGTGGGAAAGCTATCGCATAAAATAGAACAGAAAAATTATGTGGCCACAGGTCCCACTATAGAATTTAGATTGACCACACCGATGAAAAATTGAAATGTGAAAACTGTGAGTCTAAATGTTATCTACGACAATGAGAAACAGGTTAGAGAAAGCGTGCAAGTATAGAAGAAAAGGAGTGAGAGAAGTACCTCCGAAGAGTGAGATTGCTATATTTGTTTTATGCTGTGTTTATATCTACATCATGATATACAAGGGCGAAAATTTTGGTGGTAAAACATCTGTGAGATCCACCGGATCCACCGATTATATCACAGTGTCTAGATATGTTGTGTAGGGTGACTTAGGATAGACGAGCTACGACTTGGTATAGTCGGGCTACGTTAAGCCCGCCGCGTACGAGTCAAAACACGGGAAGGCTTCACGGTCATTGAACAGATATTTCTGGGCTCGTGATAACGGCTGAATATATTAAAAAAAATCGATTCTAAATATGTACAGATGCATATTGAAACTCAATCGTAATTCAGAGAGAGATTCAAAACTGAGCAAGTGGCCCTCAATGTAGCGGAATAGCTGCCGCCCCTCAGAGTTCAAGCAGTTTTTGAAGTCAATAATATTAAACAAGTCGAAGCTGCACCCACAGCAGAGTAATAGGAAGGGAGGGAAAAACATTCCCATGTTTCAACTTTCGTGAGCAGCAGACTTGAGGTTAGACGCAGTTCGTAAGGATTAATGATTAGCCTTACTTATGGGTTAGGTTGAGGAGCTGCATGAGGTAACTAAAATGAGTTATAATAGTGTAGGTTAAGATGATCACGTTTTAGAAATTGAGAATATTAACTAACCGTGGAATTTGCACGGGTCTCGCTAATAATAGTAATAATCTCCATAACGGAAAATTTATATTTACTTTTAAAGAGGTAAATCTAAACGGAAGCATGATTTGATGTATCTTTTAATATATCAACTTGAACTCACCGTTATTGATCTCCCTGCGTGTGCACGGCTGGATGCTCCTTGTTTATAAGGGTACAGGCCGGTGTAGTGACATGCGTGAAAGCGCTGCTGCTGTGTAGGCGAGCATGTGGTGTGTGTCCGCACTCTGCACCGCACCGGAGGGCAGTGTCTGTTCGGGTCTGAGAGCTCAGTGCATGTGAGTGTTTTCCGCCGTTGTGCTACCCTGTGGTCTGAGAATCTTTACAAGGATTCTTATCTCTCTTTGTCTTTAGGTCAATATTCTCGCTGATAGCGGCTTAAACTTTTATTGTAGCAAGCTAACTCAGTATCGAACATACTGGGCATAAGTACACCTTCATTTTTTTTCCCTGTGAGACCGAAGTCTGGAAGTCTGAACCCCAGTCATTATGCAACTTACTCACTACGGCGTCACACAATGCTTTCGTACGCACAACGTGTTTCGAGGATACACAGCTTGTCATTCATTCTACCGTATCTATGCTACCGAGTTGAAATATATTTCAGGACGACGAGTAAGCTGCTCGTCCTCACTTTCAGTTGTTCATGTGAATGTTTGGTGTAGCTCCGGCTTTAGTTGAATGGCCTGAGCGTATCTTTGCATGTTGCTAATGTAAGACTGAAAAGTTAGTGAAGTTACAAATTTATTATACAAATACTTGGCGCTTATGATCGCTGCTGTCACTGCGAGGCGAGCTGCCTTAAAGAGAAGTAAATATCACTTTTGGTATTACAGTATATCGATTTTCTCACTCTTTGGTGCGAGCTACGACTGACTTTTGATGCTCTCTTAATTTTTTGTGTCCTATAATTATATAATTCCTTCTGTTTATCTCAGAAATCCAATTTTAGTGCCTTGTTTTTAAGTTTTTAAGCATGCACATCATTTCAAATTTTTCGTAACACTCTGCAACATCCTCGTTATAAGCTGCATTGATCCCTGCTCCTGATAAATACCTGCCTTCTTTTTACAAAGAAACTTCTCGTATAAAAAAGTGTTGATAGTCGATCGAAAACTTTCATCGAGGAAACAAAAAATTATTACAATAAATCGCCCTTGTCAACCATAAGCATCAATTTCATCATTTAGCCTTTGCTTCTGAAGTCGCAGGTTTATTTTCTAAGCCGATTTCTGACCTCCTGATGCTACCCTAGACTAATAAATTACCGGCCTAATTTCCGATCGTATGTTCAAGCATAACGAGAAAATTTGCCCCCTTCGTGTTTCATCAATGGTAAGTTTAAAAAAAGTTAGCGCGAGTAAATCTTGTGCGCGCACACGATGCGCGAACATGTAATTTTGCTCTTAATTGGAGAGCGTTCGCATCTGAAGGATGTGACGTAAACAGCAAAATACGAGGTCGCTCTAGAAGAAATCGTGCCGGATATATCAAAAGTAAACACCGATCCTCTTTGGTAATTATAGAAATTTATGACTTGTTAATAAGTGCATAAAGTTTAGTAAGCACCTTCTGATAGCTTGTATACAGTGTATACCTTCCTTCTCTTTACTTTTTCGTTGTAATATGGCTTCATCTTCAATATGTGCTTAACGATCTAACTAATGTTTTTGCAGAACAATTTTATTTTTAAATTACAATCGATAATAACTCCGTAATTAGAATAATAACATTAAACTATATAAAGTCAGTTACCATTACGGCAACAGGGTGCACCTAACTCAATATAAAGAATTAAACCTATTTACTCGATGTACCGTATTTTTAGGCTTTTGTAGTGTGTTTTCGAAAGACGTTATATTATAATGATATATTAATATTTCAGATGTTATCTTACTTGTGAAAAACATTTTGCAAATTGTTCTCGTTGTGATCTTTGCAGTGTTTGCGCATGTACATGGTATGAATTGTTTGCACAATTTACTACTGCACTACCGTAAACTTAACCAATATGCTAAATTTTCACACACGATGGCATGATAATGAGTCTGAGCAAGATCAACTTATAGTCATGTAATGCTCAAAAAGAATCTACTCAATTTTATGCATCCAAAATTCCATCCAGTGATGATATTCTTGCATAACTTCTGTTTTTGTGGAAGCCAAAGCTCGGTAGCGAGCGGTTCTTGAAGCTCCTATGCGAATCTTTCTGTTGTCGCTTCGGCACGTAGCTGGGACTCGTTGTTGGTCAATGGATGGTCCTAGAGACCCATACTCAGATAGGAGACGAAGCCTAGGCTAAGTTGTGTTCGTGTATGATGACCCTTAGATTTATATTCATTTTCCGTTACTTATTAGATTTTCGCTCTATGGGTTTCATTTCTGTGGAGATTGATGAGTTACAGCGACATGAAACGGTAACCTTTTGTAATTAGCGATTAAATGATTCCCACACACCCTCCAATATTCAATATTTTCTCCTATTTTTCTAAACCTATTAATGTTTGTCCAATCTTAATAATTTTTTTAAGTAACTACATGACAAGGTATAAAACTCAAGTTTCAGGAAAATCGAGGTAAAACTAACAACTAAATTTTGCTGAAGTTGTGGCTGCAAAACTATTTATGAAGTTGGAAAATGTGAGTATAATAACCAGTTTTTAATTTCCAACAGCATGACATTTCATTTCTAAGACTTCAAACAGTCGTCTCATACAGATACTGATGAAAGTCGAGCAAATTTCTACCGAGTTGCTCTTCCATTCTTCAGTAGCTACGCGTTCTCATTCCTGGAGGTTCTTCGGAGCCTGGTGACTGAACCTCGCCTGGATTCAAGTCAGACATCATCCAAGGCCATAGTTAAACAGCTGTGTTTTTTCAAATCAACATGATATTAGTCAAACGTACCGTACACACATTAGTCAAACGTACCGTGCACACATTAGTCAAACGTACCGTACACCGTACACACATTAGTCAAACGTACCGTACACACATTAGTCAAACGTACCGTGCACACATTAGTCAAACGTACCGTACACCGTACACACATTAGTCAAACGTACCGTACACACATTAGTCAAACGTACCGTACACACATTAGTCAAACGTACCGTACACCGTACACACATTAGTCAAACGTACCGTATGTGTGTCTGTGTGTGTGGTCATTTTCTTGCTGTGAAGCAAATCGACAGCCTAAATTTAGAACAAGACTTTCTGCCGATGACAGTAGTGGGTAATGATGCGAAATGGTACTCTTTGAGAGTAACCTACCCTCGCTGCTCCCCTCGCGCGTGAGCTTCTGGTTTAGGACTGCCAATGCACTCCCGGTGTAGCGGGGGTCAGGGGGGCGCGAGCCGAAAGTGAGCGGGGCCTGGGAAACGGGAAATAGGCGGGGCCGGAACCTACACTTAAAAAGTACTAGTTCGCATCATTACCCACTAGTGATGACTTTGGGTTTTCATTATTCATTTAATAGGGATTAATATTTCAGTGCTGCTTGAAGATAAGTCATCCTAAAACATCGAAGATTCACCTCCACGCTCAACTGTTGACACTGTGTTCTTTGGGGAAAATCAATTCACTTTTTTATTAAGTATATACACACGGGAGTGGTACAGTAAATATATTAAACATTGGTTATCAGTAGAGTTAAATTAGGTACAGAGAGCGATTGAAAGCATTAGTACACGCTGCACTGACTGCATTGCGGCCCATTGTTTGGCCTCTGTTTGGTAAGAGTGCGCGCTGCCATCGGCTGTACATACATGACAGTCTGTAGCAAGGGCAGTCACAAACCACGTCTACCAGCTCATTAGCTGATTTTTCTATCCTGCTTTGAAAACTGAAGCGCATTTCTTTGTTTTTACTTTCAAGCAGTCAATATACTTTTGAACAAATATCACACTTGCTCTATATGACCCCGATACATTCTAAAGCCGGCGAAATATGTCATTAGGAGCCGCACGTAGGCGCCCAATGGTCTACTTTAAGTTCGATCAAAGCGAGTTGCAATACATAGGGTAGCAATAGCTACGAAACAACTGACACTGGACTTTTTCAGAACAGTGACCAAACTTCCTCACTAGCATGTTGCCCACCGCGTGGAGCTCCCGAATTTCAGTGTCTATATCTTTAATATCACAAAAAACATCAGTGATTTTGTGGCCCAGGTAAGAGAACTTGTTTAAATATGTAAGCTCTACACCTTTGAGATATGCGACTTTATCGGCGGGAAGGTTTTTTATTTTAGGTTTAATGTACATGCAGACTGTTTTGACAGTATTATATTCAATACAAAGTTTGCTAGCTGCGTTCTCGTAAATTGAAAGTTGTCTTTAGAGCCTGCTAGAAAGAGGAGAAATAAGGACCATGTCATCAGCATAGCTTAGCGCATGTACCGCTTTGCCATTAATATGACACCTTACTCAGGCTGCCTTCAGTGGATATTGTCAATGAAGATAATAAAGAGAATCTGGGAATGTAACCCACCCTGCCTTATGCCATTAGTCATTCCAAGCGCTGATGATATTGCTGTTCTCTATTTTACAAAGCCTACTTTTTGGCTAATGATAGACGCTTCCGTGTCTGCACATTTAATTGTGCAGGGGATAATAGTGCCCGTAAGCATATAGCGGAGTTATTAAATACAGTAGATCTCCGCATGCTTTTAGAAATGTGATTATTTGAACACGCATCAAGACATTCATTTGTGCGTAAAACGTTTCAGTTCATACTCCATCCTCGGGATGGAAAGTTCAGAGAGGCTGCATGTTGGACGGCCGAGCTACGGTGTTTCAATTTTGTGTTCGGATAGAATTACCAAATATGTGAAGGTTTGCAAATACGATAAGAGAATCATAGGCCTCACTTACGAGGCGACTTACCTTTTTTGCTCCAAATCTTCTTGCCATTATTTTGTCCGTGAAGCTCAATTTTCGTCTCATCGTTATGACTGATGTCCCGGACTTGATGACGGTGTCAGTTGGCTCCCCTATTGGCTCTTCAGACCACTCACATCTTTTTGTGTCGTTGGACCTCAATCAGGCTGTTCCTAAGGTGGATACCAGGAGAGTGGTATTCGTTAGGAGCAGGGCTAACTGGGTGGCTATTACTCGGGCAGTAAGAACGTTGCCATGGCGCCAGATCATTCACAGTGAAGATCCCGTCTCTGAGCTTAATGACTTGACTGTGGAAAGGTTTGTCCCTAAGAGGACTATTCTTGGGAGGTCTCGGGATAAGCCGTGTTTTGACGACCAGTGTCGGTTAGAGTTCGAAGCTAAACAGGCGGCGTATCAGGCATGGCGGCGTTCGCGTGACCACAAGTTGTGGCAGACCTATGTTGATCGTAGGGTCGAGGCTAAGCGTGTGCATAGGGAGGCTCAGCAGCGTCTGAGGAAGCGTTCCAGGGAGTCTCTGCTGAGTATTCACCATCCGCATCGTTGGTGGAGGGAGCTAAAGGGTTCAGTGTTCGGTGCTGAACCTTCGTTGCCGCCCCTTGTGGGTAATGGTGGGGGCATTATTACTGATCCCTTGGCAAGGGCGGAGCTTCTGTCCGCTCAATTCGACGGGAAGCAGAGCAGAGATTTTATTGCTTTGCCTCATGGATGCCACCCTGAACCTCGCTTGACCTCTTTGGCGTTTAGATCTGCTACAGTCAAGGTGCTGCTTGAGGGCTTAGATCC
>LQNS02007216.1:16466316-16494825 GCA_001587735.2 Parhyale hawaiensis
CCTCGCGTATGCTTTTCAAGAGAGTTTCTGAGCACGCCGGAAGAAGCTGTCGTACTGGCAATATTCTTACACAGCCTCCATTTTCTTCTGTGCGCCTGCATGCTGAGGCGTGTGGCTCCCGTGTGCGCCTAGAGAATTTCAAAACGCCTTCTTTGTGCAATAGCTTAGACTTAAGATTACTAAAATCACTCTTTATTTTTAAACAGAAACCAATTTTAAATGACCAAAATAGTGCTCATCCTCTTTTTATTGTTAGTCCATAGGAGTTTTCACAATTTTTTTAGGAAATCCTTTTTCATGTCTTAGTTTTTCGTTCTAACAAAAAATTTTTCGATTTTCATCACAGAGGTACAGATGATGGGTGAAACCCGAAACGTTTACCGATTTTATGATTTGACGTTATCAATTTTATAATTTGACGTCTATTTTGTTTTCCTTCGTATTTTTATAATTTGTTGCAGTAAAATGGCTATCTTTTCTATAATTCTGGCTTTGAATTTTATTATAAGTTTTACCAATGTTTAGGAAACTAGATGCTGTAGAACTTGCTGGCTCGAAATTGACATTGGTCCCAAAACTGGGTCAAAATACCTGTTCACGTGTTAGAAATCCCACTGTATAAGTGCTTCGTATTGTTTACTGTGGTTCGGGAAAATTAATAAATGCCTTTTATGATGTTCAACAGTAACTAAAACAGAACTTGGCCCTGGGACAGCTGGAAATTACAGCCTATTATCATTGGTATTCTACAATAAGCTGTTGTATAATATTACTAGAAGAGATGAAGCCCTTTCGCGCCCTATATTAGGTTATACGATATATCTCTGCAAACCCTTATTGTTGCACCAAAAGTCAAGTTTTTCAGAAATCGACAATCGTTTCAAAACAAATGTAAAATTGTGAGACGTGGCATAATTTTTTTTATACATAATTGGCTCAACGCAGAGCAGATTATCTTCGATTAGTGACAGTTGTGCAGTGGTGCACTAGCAACTGTTAGATGCTGTACTTCTATCAGTTTTATTGTTACAGGTCAATTCAGACCCCTGGACATCTCAGACCCCCAACTCAGACCCTCCCAACTTAACGCTAAACTCAGACCAGACAACTCAGACCCCACTGACTCAGACCCCTCCCAAGTCAGACTCCTGCCCAACTCAGACCCCGGACAACTCTGACCCCACTGACTCAGACCCACCCAGGTCAGACCCCGGCACACTCAGACCCCTCCCAAGTCAGACTCCTGCCCAACTCAGACCCCCGGACAACTCAGACCCCTGCCCAACTCAGACCCCCGGACAACTCAGATCCCTGATAACACAAGCCTGCATTTGAGAAAAAAATTTCTGTTCCTGGGGTTTTCTTCTGTGATTCTTAACAAAAGTATCCTCCGAAATTGAAATATGACATTCAATTTGCTCAATCAGGTCTGGTTTTTAAGATATAGCGAACTACTGTTTTTAGAAAAGAGCAATTTAAGAAAAAAATCCGTTATTTATTTCAAAGTTATTTAATAAATTACAATTACTTGTAAACTAACTTGGCCTTCTTTATTCAGGGCTTTGACAAAGTTCTTCATCAGGCCAAGCTTTATATGGAGAGTAGGCAGTAAAACATTTTTGGGAGGGACTCGAGGTTGAGCTACCACGTTGTGGCGGCCAATTTTTTTTTTTTTTTATTGTTCATGCATCAAATAGTTTTCCAACGTATCCAGACCAACGATATAATATTGATTTATCATCTTTATTTCTGAAAAAGAACCGTTTCTGGGAAGTCCTACAAGAAACTTAGCAAGCATGGAACAGACTGTCGTACTCTGCCACAGTACACAGCATTAGGACCTTTTTGTGTATTGTGTACGCTGCTGAACTTACATCGTACGCACAATTATAATAAAGAAATCTTTAAAATTCAGTGTCAATACACAAAAGAAAACCACTATTAATTGGTTATTGTGATCGGTAGCAAAGCCGCATAGAACTGAAGTGAAGGTCGAGTCTTGTAAACTTACAACAGACTAAAAAATTATGCAAATTAATTATAGCTCACATGTATTCTAACTGGCAACAATAGACAAAATGAACAAGAACATTTGCCCACGGCCGCGTACGTTGCTTGTTTTAAATATGGTATAAATGTGTGGTAGACTGCGATAACGAACAAAACCGGAGTGATTCAAGTTAATTTTTGTAGAAAAATAACTGACAGAAATGCTGTTGACTTATATAAAGCGGCAACACTTCCATTCAAACTTGTTCAACGTGAACGCGTGAGAGCGCACAAATACGGTGGCAGATGTACGATGAAACAATTTGTTATCTCATCCTGCTCTTTTACCATGCCATAACTAGATGAAACAATCACATGCAGAGACATACTATAAATTCAATAAATTCAAATGATTTGAAATGAAAAAATATGTGTGTTTTTCAATATAATTTCTCCTCTACGATTTCGAAAATGCTTTTGATCAATGCATTTAATCTGTGGAGAATCCTAGGAAAAGCATTAGTGAAATATAGTAGGTACCTATAGTACTGTAACTTCGCCCCTACATAATAAGTGTAGCGTATATGGATAATTTTGGGTATCACTATGACATGCTTATATTTTTGGATGAAAGAGACTGTGGTGTGTGATTGTGACTCTGGAGTTCACACACAAAAAACGCGGTTATTGCTTGAAAATCTTTGCACTACAACTTGAGCCTACTGCGGGGAATTTTTCAAAAGTTCATCGTTCTCAGTATATTTACCATCGTAACAACGTTCGGAGAAATTATGAACAAACAAGCACACGAATTAATATATATATATATAATTTGAGCACTCATCTCGTCATTTATTATGCAGAGTTGATAATATTTTATGAGCAAATATTGATATTATATCTAATTTTATCAGGTGTCTGAGTTATCAAGGGGTCTGAGTTGGGCAGGGTTCTGAGTTGTCCGGGGGTCTGAGTTTTCCGGGGGTCTGAGTTGTCCGGGGGTCTGAGTTGGGCAGAGGTCTGAGTTATCCAGGGGTCTGAGTTATCCAGGGGTCTGAGTTATCCAGGGGTCTGAGTTGTTCGGGGGTCTGAGTTGTCCGGGGGTCTGAGTTGGGCAGAGGTCTGAGTTGTCTGGGGGTCTGAGTTGGGCAGGGGTCTGAGTTGTCCGGGAGTCTGAGTTGGGCAAGGGTCTGAATTGACCTGTAACCCAATATCATATATTCCTCAGAACCAAGACCTCGCTATGAAGCTCCGACGTCGCCGATTCAAAATTAGCGCGCATGTACTAATTGTTGCCAGTTGTCAGGGAGACACAATGGAAAGTGTGGTGTGTACCCCTAAATACTATGCAAGAGTACGATCCAACATGTACATCAGTAAGTTGCATAATTTCTGGACTAGTTAATAATAATAATAATCTCTATTAAGTACTCATAGACGTTACAAAATTGGAATGATATATGGTACACAGGAAAATACATCTTATTTCTAGGTTACACACAGCACATGTCGCAGTGATCTTACATTTTAACATCATTACGCCCCATTGCTTGGCCTCCGTCAGGCAACAGTATGCGCTGCCATCGTATATACATATTAGACCGTTTGTAGCCAGGGCTATTACGGATGGCTTCTATTAATGAGTTTTTGGAGTTTTCAATCCTGTTTTAGGGCTCCATGCACATTTCCTGGTCTTGACTTTGACACAACCAATAATAATTACTTACAAATGATGAATTCCACAAACAACCATTCCAAACTGATCACACTTTAATATGCTGAAATTCAGCTTTGATCTACATCCTCTTCTTTCCATACTATTGCATCTACTCATATTTAGTGAATGGTATAAAAAAGTGTCACAAATTAGCTCTTGAAAGTTATTGTTATACTCCTTTTTGCAGGCTCATTTTTATGACGAGTAATGGAGGGTTGGAAGTGATCAATTCTTGATAAAAATAACTGAGTTCTGAAATAAAAAGCGACCTCTAAATCAGCGCACGGCTACTGCGTGCCTTCGCTGGCAGCGACACAAAGGGAAGTGCAGCCTTTTTTGGGCCTCTGCCTTCACACCATAATTGTACGCCAATAAATTAGAAGCCTTGGCAACTTATTTTTACTCCATAAATTAACCACGTGACACTAGGCAACCTTTTGCGCTACATCTGACATCTCGTTTTGATCACATTAACATCTTAATATGTTTTCGGTCAAGTCGGAAGCATCTCAATATGTTTTTGTTAAACTGTGAGGCGCCTGATTGTGCTGAAGTTAACTGCAGTGTGTTAACATTGGTTTCTGCTTAGCTAAGCTAAAATATAAATCTCCCAATAGTTTTTATATTACAGTAAGTTGCCTGTTAAACTTATTGATAAATGATATAGGTTCATCGTTGATGCAGCTTGAAATCTGAGTCTTGATCCTGTCCGCGAAGCGTCTTTTATGAGTGATGTTTCGAACAGTGTTCTTCCTACGAGAAACCCAAGTTCGATTCAGTCATAAAAGGCTTTACCTAAGACTAGACGAGACCCACTTGAAATCATATATTAAACCTACGTCTGATACACGAGACTCCAATATAACATTTTCTGGTTAACATCAGAGCAAACTGTTCGGGCACATGGCGATCCAAACAGAAGCTCGTCACTATAGTTCCTTGGTAATTATAAGGTAAGGGGTAATAACTGAATTTCATGGCACTAAGAAACCAAAAATTCCTCTCAGATGGCACAGGTTGAGCCAGAGGCCTTAAAATTGGGTTTAAGTTCTCCCATCGTATGTTATGGGGAGCAACGCTGCTACAGAGACCATGTAGGTTACCAGAGCTTTAGCTAGGTCTTCGGGACGTCTGTCTTTCGTGTCCACGTTTGCTTTATTCCATTATCGTACTCGTGCTGATGATGCTTTGGTCTGTTCTTCCTCCTCTTTCCTGACTTGCTGTTCCCATGCGCGTTGATCCTCTGTGAGAACACCTTCGTGGCTGAGTTCCACGTATCTATCGATATACTGTACTACATGTCCTTTTTTTCCTCTCTTGCAGCGCGATTGGTGGGTTTAACAAGCTTAAAATACTTATATGAGAATAATCGAAAAATGACCATTATTCATTTTGTGTAACGCCAATGGTGAATTTGTATTTTTACCTCCGCCAAGGAGGTTATGTTGTCGTCGTGTTTGTCTGTCTGTGTGGTTGTCTGTCTGTCACCAAGATAACTCAAATAGTTATGAACCGATTTGGATGAAATTGACAGGGATTGCTAGGTATGTTAGGAGGAACAGATGATTAACTTTTGGTGAAGATATGCCCATCCGTGTGTTTGTTTGTCTGCCTCATTTTTCTCAATGCCATAACTCAAAAAGTTATGGATGGATTTGTATGAAATTAACATGAGTTATTAGGTATATAACACAGAGTAGATGACCAAATTTTGGTAATGATCAGTTTGTTCGTTCATTCGTTTGTCACTGTTTTTACTTTTATGCTCGTTAAAACAATAACTGGAAATAATGAATGGATCTTTATGAAATTTATAGAGATTATTAGTAATATTAAAAAACATAAATGATTAAATTTTGGTTCAGATCGGTTTGTTCTTTTGTATGTTTGACTCATGTTTGTCTTAGCGTTTGTTAGCAGTATAACTCAAAAAGTTATCAACAGATCTTCCAGAAAATTGCACAAGGTGTTACTACTATCAAAAGGCACAAATGATTAGATTTTGGAATTTTTACAAAGAAAATTATAGTTTCAGAGCCAATTTGAATTTTTTCTCTACCTTTGCCGCGAGTGGCGGAGGTATGCGCTCTCGGAGTGCTCTAGTTTGTAAACAAATTCGTTCTTAATGATACAATTACTTATAAAATTTCCAAAATTAACCTCAGAGCTCAGTTGCAAAAAGTTAACCATGAGCAAGGGTGTAGTCGAACGATTAACATATTCAATAAAGTCTCAAAGTTATTGTGTGTTATGGGGAGCCGCGCATCTAGGACACCCCACTGGTTACCTCACCCTCTACTTCAATGCGTTTTAACACGTTTGCTCCAATCAATTGTGAATTTTTATTGTCTTTTTACGTAAGTCAAAATGATCTCTGCTATTCTGGAGCATCGCAACCCGTTCGCCTGCGGTCGACTTTGTGTTGATCTCAAAGAACTCTTTTGTGTGGTTAATATGTTCTCTTCCACACTAGAGCATCTTAACACATTGTTCCAGTCAATTGCAAATTTACGATTACGTTAGCAATGTTAATAAGTTCTCGGCCACTCTCAGACATCTTAACACGTTCGTCCTCGACTCATTACCAGGCCCAAAAATGACTGCGACTCCAGTCATGCGTTCTGGAAAATCCCGATATTCGTCCAGCAGATTTTGCACACTTTTCATTCGCGTTCATTAATGGGCCGTTAAAGAGATTAGAAACGGCATAAGGCGGTGATTATCTTCGTATGAAACGCTTGTTTTACTTCAGAAAAACCCATTTCGGGAGCTCGATAAGACGCCATTTGGCTGCCGCTGGAAATGGACGTTTTGTAGGCCGCCGTCGTCCGCTGTGCAATTTCGAAGTAAATGACCCGCTAAACGGCTCTTGTTTCTACGGCTGATATATTTTATTGGGTGAAATCATTGACAGTTGGAGCCAATTTGTTGTTCGAAAATGACCCCTGAAAGCAGTGCTAAGGAAAAGTAGGAGTAAAATGTTCATATTATGGCGGCAATAGGTAAAATCATCACTGATAGAACCGTAGTTTAATGAGGGAGAATGAAATATTTGAAGTGCACCGGCCAAGTTTTACTTCTAAATCCAATTTGAAAATTTAGGTGCCAAAATTATTACTGTCAAAATAAATTATAGTTAGTTCTACTTAGGATGTCATGCTGTGAGAATTAAGGAAAGAGGATGAAGAAGCTGAATCGACAGTAAAATAAAATGAGCACATTGTTTGGTGTTGGGTAGTCTACATTTAATAAGCAGGTGCAAGGGAACTCAACATAACAGTAGAATAAAAAGAACAAATTCTTAAGGCGCGTGCACACTAACGCAAAAGTGGCACCTCTACACAATTCCACCTCCGATTACTCTGCCGAGGACAAGGCTTCAGCCTGCGTAGTGTTCTCTTACTAAGAGGAATATCTAAAATATAAATCATTGCATGCCGTTTGTACGCTATAACCAGCGGCCATGGTCAAGTTTTGAGTTCACTTCCTATTCCAGGGTTTGGTTAAAGCTGCAGTGGAGGATACTTTTCGTGTGGCATTCAAACGACGTAAGCGGTAGGCACGGCAACGTGACTGCCAAAGTGAGAAATTGAGTAACTGGGCAACGTTTGCGTTAGTGTGCACCCGCCATTAGAGTGCCATACTGCAGGTGCAAGTGGAGCGCGTTGAATATTCTCTATCTAACATTTTGAACAAGAACACATACTTTCCCTCATGGAGTAGCCGATGGGCCATATTGAGTTTAAGTTATTGAAGTTATATGGGTACCTGCACCACTGAGGAACCCATATTATTATATTATAATCAGAAATTTAAGCCTTCATTTCCATAACAAAGGCGATATCACAGAGGAAGAAAGAAACGACATATAGTATGACGATAGACACGTAGAACCCATGCTCGAAGGTGATGCCACACAGGGTCAACGCTCATAGGAACAGCAAGTCGGGAAAGAACAGGAAAAACAGATACAAGAAAGATCACTGTAGCAGTTTACAATGGGAAGGACGCAAAATGGGCACGACAGAAAGACGTCGCGAAGGCCTAGCTAATGGCTAAAGTAACCTACAAGGTCCTTCTGGCACTGCTACCCGGAACAGACGATGGACCTATATAACGCTATATATGGCCAGTGGCCCATCCTACGCCCCCTGAGGGAAACCCATATCGCTCGCCGTAACAACAGTTTGATCTTCCAAAGCGTTTGTCATTCGTGTCCACTGCGCGGTCCACTTTTCTGTACCTTTGCTTATAGTGTTGTAGTGTTTTGCTTCTTGTCCTAATTTTTGCTTTTTTTTCTTTAGGTACTTTGGGCATGCATTCTCCATGCTTTTTGGCAGAGAACAACTCCCTTCCTCTTATCGAATCTCCCCGAATTTCTCAAGAGACTCTCAGCAGCGCTTCACCTCATCTACCACATGTGTCGATATAATGCTGGACAACTGGCATAGCATTATAATGACTAGGCGTTTCATCGTAGTTTCACACGTCACTTCAGAGTCCTTCATGCAGGCTTTCAAAACAGAACATGAAATATTAAAGTTTCAGGGCATCACATATTAGTCTTGGTTGCATCATGCACTCGGAAGCTCAGCTGATATCCTTCTCATAGAAGTTGTTTTTTCTTTTTCATTTGTTACCAGTAATTTTCAAAGAAGCTAAGATTCTAGGCAAAAATTTTCTAGCCATAGTGATGGACTCTAATGAAATATTCCCAATTGTTAATGAACATTTATTTGAAGAATATCTTTACAATGCTATAGCATTGTAGGTATTGGAACAATCTTGAACATGAAGCCTTACAAAATTTCTAGTAGCCATATATCGGCGCAAAGCAGTCACTGAAATAATAGTAATAATAGCAAGGTCCATGATAAAATCGCTATTCATCATATCACAAAAATTCTTACCATTTTTCTGTTCTTTCTCTTCTTTCCCGATTTGCTGTTCCCCTGCACGTTAATCCTGTGTGGGAACACCTTCGTGCATGGGTTCCCTGTTCTTTTCGGCATACTATAAATCCCTAGCTCTTTCCTCTGCCAAAGCGTTCTGCTCGGAAACGAAGGCTTAAACTTTCTGACTATAGCTAAAATCTTATCATTTCCATTTTCTCAGAAGGTCTAGCTAAGTTTTACTGACACAGTAAATCTAACAAGGTTGTAATCAATATAAGAAGCAGCAAAAAGTTTAAAATATTTATGCTACAGTTTTCTTAACTAAGTAAAGATTTTAATATACTGCTCGTTGTTCGTATGATGACATACAGTCTCGTATGTAACACTAATAAACAAACGGTATAAGAAAAACCATATTTTTTTAAAAAAGACATTAACAATGAAAACTAGAGAGCACTCTGAGAGCGCATACCTCCGCTAAAAAAGGAAATGGTAACGAAAAAAAATCAACATGGCTCTCAAACCAAGAGTTCCTTCGTATCTACACGAAAATTTAATCATTTAGGCCTTTTTGACATCATTAACAATTTTTACCATTTTCTTGAAGATCCGTTCATAACTTTTTGAGTTAGGCTGCTGACAAATATTAGGGCAAACATAAGTCAAACACACTAACAGACCAACCTATTTGCACCAAAATTTAATGATCTATGTCTTTTAACATTACTAACAACTCTTGTAAATTTCATAAGATCCATTCAGAACTTTTTCATTTATTGTGCTAACGAGCACAAAACTAAACACCGCAATGAACAAACGAACTAACGGATCATTACAAAAATTGTGTCATTTACTCTTCGTAACAAACCTAAGAACTCTTGTAACTTTCATAAAAATCGATCCATAACGTCCTGAGTTATGGCACTATGAAAAATTAGGTAGACAAAGAAACGAGACAACGGATCTACCAAATGTTAATCATCTGTTACTTTTAACACACCAAACACACAATCCCTAAAAATTTTGTTCAGATCTGTTCATAACTTTTAGAGTTATCTTGGTGACAGACAAAGACACGGACAAACGCACTGACAGACAACCACGACAAAAACATAACCTTCTTGGCGGAGGTAACTATTTGCCAATCATACAGTCATAGATTGCTACAGACGCTGTCGTGATTATAATTATTTCATTATTCGGTATACACAATTATCCTACACTCACCGTTTCTAGATATTATTACTGCGCTTATACAGATAATGCATGTTCTCCTCGTTGGTCACATAACAAAGCCAAATAAGCGTTTACTCAGCGATCCAGCTCCAAAATGTCACCTGTTTTGTTTTTTCTTAAAAATTTCCCAATGGAACTCTCCTTTGTCATTATCGTTCTTGTTTGAGCTAGTTTTAACATACATTTCTGGATGATTTGAGATGCTTGCGACGGTCGTAACTTATGTCAAAGTAGATATAACATTGCTGTAATAAAGTGCAGAAGTAATTTATTTCCTTCGGATTTTTATTTGATTGATAGGTAGGATTAAATGTCGTACGAGACTAGATCACTCAAAATTAAATCTCCATTTAGAAGGTAACCAGCCAGCATGTTTGCCCTTCGTCTCTATTGATAAGCACTTGCAGCATTTGTTCACGGCTTGATAATTATTTGAGTTTATCCTGAACACTATTCCATATGTTAGCAAAGGGACATGTACTTCATGAACTGAAGATACCAATTTGTAGTCATTGAACACAAGAATCATTTTAAACCCTACTAATTCCACTGATCTTTATCCGTAATGTTAGCGGTAACTAGACTGTAAGAGCAACTATAACAAAAATTTACAGAAAAGATATGTATATATCTATGGTAGACATGTATTCAGTAAGAAACGTCATAAAATGATAGTCGCTCCCAAATTAATACGTACGTGTGTAGTCAGTTGTTAAGCTCTGCAAGACAGTTCCCTTGTCCTTCATTTTATGGTCTGGCATTTAGTGGCGTTTTTGTGAACGGTTTAAATGATGTGGAACATCATGGGAACATCTGAATAGCTCATCACAGGCGCGACTTTTAGCCCTCAACGCTCCATTTGAAATCTATTCGTAAGAAGCAGAGCACGCTGAGAGCGCATACCTCCGCCAAGCATGGTAATGTTAACGAAAATTTTAAATTGGTCCTGAAATTACAATTTTTTCGTAAGGTATCATCACCAAAATTTGGTCTCTTGTGTCTTTTAATATTGTTTAACAATTCCTTTAAATTTCATTAAGCTCCATTGAAAACTTTTTTAGTTATCCTTCTGAAAAACGTTTTGAAGATCCTTACTTAACAAACACGAAACAAACAAACTGACAGAATAACAGATCAGTACAAAAATTTGGTTATTTTCTCTTAGTAATGACCCTAACAACTTCCGCAAATTTCATAAAGATCGGCCATAATTTTTTAGTTCTTCCACCGAGAAAAAGATGCAGACAAACAAACAGTTGAATTGATCTTCACCAAAAGTTAATCACATATTCCTCCCAACATAACTAACAATCCCTGTAAATTTCGTAAGTAAATAACAAATGGACAAACTTGATAAAAACAAAACCTCCTTGACGGAGGTAAAGAGAGCATTGTTGCTTCCCGTTAACTCTAATGACTACTGAGTTAAGCTATCTTCGTCAAAGCGTTAGGGCCGAAACATACCAAAAGCAGTTCAGCGGGAAGCTTGCGGCAGGCAGGCAGGCTGGCAGTTTTTTGAAAAACACGCAATGCTTTGGAGCACGCACACCGAACAGCGGCAGTTGAGCGGGTCGCTGCCGCTGTTCGATGTGCGGCGCGCTCCAATGCATTCCTTGCCTCTCTAAAACTGCCAGCCTGCCTGCCAGCCAGCTTCTCGCTGAACTGATTTTGGTATGTTTCGGCCCTTAAGCTACTGTATCTTTGCTACAGGATGAAAGCATCTTCGTTAGTTAAAAGTTGAGAATTTTCATTAAAAAGTTATGGTATCTGTGGAAACGTTAATAAGTCACGCAATCCATTGGCAGCGTCTTGTACTATGTTATCCAGTCATTCAAGATGTTTTGTTTTACCTTTTTAAGGCCTTCTCACAAGGTATTGCCCGTGTTATCTTAGCTAGTCGTTCGAATGTTCCATTGTGTCCATGTGAGCGCGACTGTTTGTCTACCAAATTATTAGCTAATATGGAAGCCATTAATTAAGATGGCTTAGCAATAGTATGCTCTGTCACCAGCAGAACGTCAGTCACCGTTTCAAATTTCAAGGCACTAAAAGCTATGCACTTTCTGCAGTTTGAACGATACAGCAACCTATTCGGTTTGGGTAACAGAGAGCATGCATTCAAAAGACTGTCGTATGAGCCGTTCGTTGGCGCACTAGCCGAGATGTCTCGGTTCCGTTTTCTAGAGGTTTTGGATTTCCATCAATCCATTAAAGGCAAACAATTAAATAAATTTTAATATGGATTGCTGACTATACCTATTTACTAGCTGGAATCGGTGGGAATTCCACACAACGAAAGCACTGTTCTTCAGTGTTATCTCAGACCCGTATCATCCTAATTACCCCTATCTAATAATGATGGAACCTGTTGAAATTTTACAAGACAAAAGTATCGTTCCTCTATTATGATGCCCTCCGATCCGTTACATTGATACGAAGGCTGGAAATGCTCTAGGTTTTTCTACCTATGACCTGCGAGCAGCAGCAGCGTAAACTTGAACTTGACTCCTTCTCGTATTGATCCCTTCCCAGGTCGTATCAAGGATACCTCAAAGATGCCCTAATTTCCCCCTATCTCAAACTGATGAAAACTTCACGGTGGTGCTAACTGAGTAACAATCGGAGAGACAAGTAGCAAGTTTGTGAAGCTCTAGAATTGCAAGTGTGATTGGCATTTCCGTCTACATTGAAACATTTCCAACGGCAGACAGAACAGCTGCATCTGTCAGTTGAAATCTAGTACTCAACTGATTACTTTTAGTTCAGCTGTAAACGTAAAATGCGCCCAAAAACCTTAGTTTAAGCAAAAGTTAAAGGAGCCTGAAAGCTTATGAAAGAGTATTCTGAAGAGAGGGAGCTATGATGAAGTACATACCGCATGTATCACTTCAACCTAAGACTGAAGTATGCTTATACGCCTTCATCGGCATAAAAAGAAGCTACCTGCCTATGCAGTCGAATTTTGATAGACATTTTGCATAGTCTGATCAAGGGATTTCACTTGGCTGTCTTTATCACTGTGTATGTTAGTTCATTTGACGGCTGAATTTAAGCCAATTTTATCCCCATATAGGAGGAGAGACACAAACTACATAAGCACAAATTAGTATTCTCGTAGTGTCTGGACAGTTTACAAGACGATTGGCTGCTATGATTTGGGAAAATAATTTTTGGCAAACATTCTACAAAAATAAGTAAAATAAATTGAGTTTGTTTTATATGACCAAGAAATGCAAGTTCTATTTCACTACAACACTACAATTACTGGCATTATAATTCCATATTGTGAACGAATACAAAATTTATGTATGACACAAATGTACATTGGTCTCATTTCTAGGTTTTTTATGAGAACTGCCTTGGTTTGAATTGGCTCATTGAGGCTGAAGCTGCTCTAATATTACTGATAATCAAATTAAATCTACGCAATAAATTTAAAATGATGTATTGAAACCAAACTGAATATACTTCATATTTCAGCATTGGATTAGCCTTATTACTGTAGGATCTCCACACCTCTTATTGCGTCCTCGTATCTCTGCTGTTGCTAGACAATAACCGTCCACTGGAGCAAGGGATAGGCCATATGCTGTAAAGTTATGAAGCTATCTAGGTGCGTCTATCCTATGATTTTGGGTGTAGCGCACTTTGAAGCACCAGATAGGTTATCTTATGGGTCAACTACGTTAGCGTAATTGAACCATGGGTTATCTAGCTCGCGGTATAAGCCATAAAAGATAATCCAGACAAGAATTAACCGAATTGGTAGAGCGATGGGGGGAGGGGGGATTGGGGTGCACGCACGTGTAGCAGCTGCGTGATGTCATTGGTGCCAAGCAACTCGTCACCACACACTGCCAAGTTTTGTTTGATTAATTCTAACATGAAGATCATATCTTATGTAACATACTGATCATTTTTGAGATCTTTTATATCCATCACAATGCACCTTGTGAATAACTACTTGCAAAGCACAGATTTACACGGAAGTAATAACTAATACGATTTGACACGTAGCTATTACATAACGTTGATACTGGCTAATCACTCACAAATAGAATTAAGTGTCTGGTGCGTTCCTCTGGATTATAATTTTATTTTATATTTAGATACTCCGTTCAAATCCCGTTGTGTGGGTATTATCAAGTAATTATTATAACGATCGCGGGTGGAAAGTTTATACGATGTAAACCATAAGTCATACACTGATTTCGGAACGACAATAAGTAAAGAAATGAGTCACAGAGCATAATGAAATTGACGATTGCTCAATAGAGAAATTACATTTAATGTGTTTTAAAATTGATGTTATGTAATTCACGTGCGTTAGAGCATTGAAGATGACAAAAATCTGGAAGCAAACGTGGGGTTACTGCATCCGCTCTGTGGACACTTTGTGCAGTTTTATTTTCCAAACTGCACATAATGACGAGCTGCGAGTTAGCATAAATATAGTGCACTTCATACAGAAGTAAAATGGTAAAGTCAGCTTTGACTACACCCTCCATTGGGTACCCACACGTCAACCACCGCGCCCCCCACACCATCAACCACCTAGCTGTTCGAGTGTCCCGCCCACCCTACCGCCCTCCTTCCTACCTCTATGGGACAGTCCTTTATCTGTGACTGACTTCTTGTGTTCCCTGCCTTACTTCTCATACCTTTCGCCACACGCCCGACCCCCTCCGGAGCCACCCCCTACGTAACTACAACAACAACAACCCACGCGTACTGGTTCGTGCGGCAGATATAGGCCAACTGGCCCCAGAGGAGTAAGTACAGCTGCAGCCGACGACGGATCGCTAAGAACTATGGCGCCGAAACGGAAGGTTCGACGACCGGCCACCACCCACCCCTCCCCCTACCCTAAGGTAAGTACCCTCACGATAGCTACGCGATAGCAAATTTGCTGATTCAGAGCACCGAATGCTTTGCACAAAGATCGGTGGCCTGGCCTGGAGATTGTTTCCGGGGCCCTGAGCACAACTGTGCAGCACGCAATATCCGCTGCTACCCTGGGTATACTATTGGTATGCTACTGGAATTATAACTACCCAGCACTGTCGATGTTTCACACTTGGAGAAAATGACAGCACAATATTTCGACATAGTGGATACAATAATTACACTTTACGGTACTATTGGGTTGGAAACTAAGCCCATGCAGTTTTTTTTTTATTTTTTAGATTTTATTAATTAAACCAGTGGCCCATGCCGTCATTATAAATGACGGCAAAAAATTAACACATCACCAAAACCCCCGCCGTCTTGTGGGCTTCCTCATTTTTCCCCTATCTAATACTGAAGAAAAAGATTCCAAGGTACTCAACTTTTTTTTTCGCCTTTTGAAATCTGAATTTTCTCCTATCTTATTAGTTCTATTTTTCCCCTATCTAATACTGAAGAAAAAGATTGCAAGGTACCCCACTTTTTTTTCGCCGAAAAAAAATTGCAAGGTACCCCACTTTTTTTTTACATTTTGAAATCGGAATTTTCTCCTATCTTATTCCCATAGAGCGTGACAGGAAAGATATAAATATATAAATAAATAAAAACACGACGTGAATTATTATATAGTACTGATGTTTTTCAAAGGTTTAATAGAAAATAACAACAACTATCTAACAATACCCCGTTCGTAAAAACTACCCGATTTTGACTCAAAAAAACTCATCCATCCAAGCCTTCAGTTCTGCGTCAGTTATAAACACAATTCCGCACATAGCATTTATTCATGTGAAGGCACCATTTTCAGCTCCAGTAATGATTCTTTACAGAAATCGATTCTTGTGTCCATGAGTTGAGCGGTGATGACCAAGGAAACCGGGGGAGATTGTAGCTCGTTGATATACGTTGCTGTCACTTGAAGCATGCGGAGCCCATGATCCATACTTCTGAACCTTTCTCGTCGCGTGAAGATGCTTCCATACTGCAGTGTGGTACCATTCCATTTTCTCAGCTAATTCCTGTGCCGTTTGACGAGAATTTTCGTACAAAAGATGATTTAATCGTTCCTCATCGATATCAAATGGACGACATGAACGAGGTGAATCTTTGAGGTTAAAATTTTCGTTTTTCATTTTGGTATTGCGGTCATTTCAGCTATGGCACCCTTCCATACACAGCGAAAGTATCGTGAGCAGCTTTTGTGGCATTTAGAACCTTGGTTGAAAGCAAATAGAAAAAGCAGCCGAAAATGGTCATTTTTCTCCCCATGACATTTCATTTGGGCGGGCTGAAAATAAACAAAAATTAGCCAGGAATACTCGGAAATAAGAAAAACAGAGTGCAAATGTTTTGACAATATAGTATTTGAAAAAATGGATTCCATAAGTAGAAAACACAATACATTCGAAAATGTTAAAAAATTCAAGATCTTAGTTTCCAAAGAAACTAGACGTGTCAACAAATAATTCACCATGAACTACCTTCTCCAAGGCTAAAAAAGATTTAGCAAAGAGAATTGAGCACAGTGACAATAACTTGTCTTCATATGGATTAAGGAATACACTGAAAACACACAAAATGTACCTTTTCTGGTACTTCAACGAGTTCTTAAGCAAGAAGTAATTACCTTTAAATACAGACAAAAAACTCTATTCTCATACTAGCTAATAACTTAGCAAATGTTGGCAGCAGTGTGAAAGACATCGCATAGACCAGTTACTTCGAACCAAGATTTGGCTTTAGAGAAAAGAAAGAAAAGCAAAAATACAATATTAGGTTTCCAATGTTTTCCTCGGGAAGGCGATTACTGCAACTAAAACCTCACAAGACGGTATTCTCTAAACATTCCCCGCACATGGTGCTGATAGTGGCACAAGCTGAGGGTGTAGCAGCATGAACTTTCAAATTTACGTTGCTGACATAGCAGTCAACATTTTGTACACTTTCAATCCATATCTAGTGAGGCGATTTTATTATATTTTTACCATATCACGCTTGAAATCAGCTGAAAGCTACCGTAAATAAGTTATGTTTTGGGGTTACTGTTGCTCTCATATGTTAGTTACCTTCAATAAGTTCATAGCGTGATGCTCAATGCTTATTATAAGAGAAATAAATTGTCTCGGTCTCACCCATTAACTTTCCTATACCCTCACCTTAGCCTTCTTTTAGCTTCCTGGACGGCTTGCCACGCGGCTTTTCGTCTACAGTTATTACTGAAACTATAAGTATTATAAGTATACTAACAGATAATTATGGTGTTGCTGTAAGATAACTGGCCAATGTTAAACTCAGCCAATAGTTATTCGGTCGACATCAGCTCTGCTTTCGGTTGAGTCACCACATTCATTTGTATGTTATATACTGGTGAAGAACAGCTATTTTGTATTCATTATTTTAGAGCGCACACCACCGTAAGGTTTAACGTAGCCTTAATACTAACATATAACCAGGAAAATATTAATAGGGCAGATATATCAATTAACTGTGTACAAAATTCACAAGTGATCAATACCACACACACTAAAACTATCCTAACCGAATGTTATATGGTTAACTAAAGGACTGACGATATACCTCGGGCCAGGAAGCAGTGCCCGAACACACGAGGACCCCTCGTACCCACAGGGATTTCCCCTGGTTCCTAAGGCCAGGCAACTCAACACGCTTTGGAAAAAATCGTCCTTGCCAACGCCGGCACCAGGGAATGGGCAGCGGCGGACGAGTTTGCATTTATCAATAGTTCCTTGCGCTCGTATTAATACTTCTTTCTGACTGCCACTATGAATAACGTCCTTACGGACGCGGTAGGCTTTGAAGGGTCAACCCATTATGTTTTGAACCTGTAGCGTTTAATGAGAATTTCTTTTTTTTTGTAGAACGTTAAAGAACTGCTCCTTTGGGCAGTGAAATGCTAATGTTTTATTTAAAAATCATTTTTTATATCGAGATAGTCTGTGGTGTCGTACATCTCGCAAGAGAGAGTACTGTCGATTTTTCATATTATTTATATCCCTTTTATAGATTAATTATTCTACGTGTAAGATGTAAGGCGTTTGAACGCCATATTTTCTATATATTTAACAAAGACCCGGTTTGGCAGGCAGATTGGGTGCTGGCGACGCAGCCACGTGATACAGTGTCGCCCAGCAGCCCCTCGCTGCTGGCCTAATCTTCAAACGTCATTATCAGTTATTAATTATCACCAGCACCCCGTTGTTTAATTCTCTCTCTCTCCCTCTGAATACTCGCAACTCTCAGTGTTTGGATGGTAAAGTATTGCTGTCAGAAGAGGTGTGCGTAGGTTCAAGTCTATTGGCCGGATAGGCAAGTTCTTCCGCTTGGTTTGTTGAATCCGTATTCGGTATCCGGACACTATTGCGGGGGTACGAACCCTGACCGGAAATGGTCGGAAGGGAGGAGGGCGAAGTCGCACGTCGTCGGATAAAAGCACTGCTTTGCTGGCGCTAAAGCTCTTGACGATCTGTGATCGACTACAGCCGTTCATACCTTCGGGGCCAATTGGCCTATATCTGCAGTCCAAACCATTTCGTGTGGGTTTGATAGTTAGGGTGTACGGTTAAGTTGACTTTGCATTTACTTTTTCCAGCAACCAGTGTGAAAGTTTTGGTGATTGTGTTTATCATTTGAAGTGATGAGGTGCTATAATTTGCCAGGATATATATTTATAAGAAAGAGACGGAAGCTTGATGTAGAACGAAGATTCTCTAGCAAGCGGATTATCCACCGTGCATCACAAACCACTTGGCAGACAGTGTTATTCCTACAAGAAACGTGCGCTTTATCCTTATGGTGTGAAGTGGATCTTGTTTGATATGGTATGATTAACTATTAATCAATTAAATCCGTACTGAAGTTAGCTGAAACGTTTTATCAATAAAAACAGAGACGGTTGCACCAAAATGTGAACAAATTGGCGCGAAGGCAAAGAAGAGGACACGTACTTCCTGTTACTTAACAGATTTACTGAAGATAATCCTATTCTGTAGTTAGCTACCCTCGTCAGGTCTTAGGATAGGCTATAAGATTTTATCAGGTATAAGGTCCATCCAAGCGGTGTCCCAATAGCCCATTTCGTTTTAATCCTTTTTCCTCGTAATACTTATGATCCTTTTCTAGTCTACCTCTTCTTTTTCAATACTGTAGATATATTCAGAATTGGTACAACTGTGAGCCAGGATCCAATATAGCTTAGGAATTCAGTTTAAAGGTTACTAGTTTTTCTTTACATGCTATATAAATTATTAATACTCTCTTTTACAGATGCCAAAATTAAGGACAGTGCTGCACAGTACCATTTGAGATTTTGTTCTTTTGTCCCGCAATGTGTGATGGCTAGCGTCTTAATTTAAGGCTCGTTTAATGTATGTGTGTAGAGTAAGATTTTAAATTTTAAAAGAGCTCACTAAATTGATTGTAATTCATAATGTTGGGCGTAAAGACGCGCTACAGTGGATGTGCGCAGTTGCCATGGCGCAGCACTGCTTGGAACCGTAAGAATTTTAAAGTTAAGTAGGTGAAAACCGGACGTTTATAACCGTACATTTTAGCCCGTAGCTGCGGCCATTATTTCTTAAGTACGTCACCACGGGTGCTTGGAAATTTTATGAATATCCGCCGCTGATGCGTACCAGCGGCTGTATTTAATTACCCACCACACCCTGAAGCATTCTATAAATTGATGTCACTCAAGTCCTGAAATTCAATACATGAACCTCGTATAGGAAAATAACGCTTTTCAACTATTTTAGTTAGGAATACGAGGTCGCCAGTTGTATTTAGGAATGCCATAATGTTACGCTATATATCAAGTATTTTTCTAGTAATATGATGTTTAGAAAAAAATTTCACTATGAAAAATTGTTTCACCACCCTAAATGATCGTGTGGTTGTTTTACAGAATGGGGTTTTCCTACAAAAAAAAATAAAATAAGCGAAAAATAGAGGCGGTAGAGACTTTTCTACGTCATCAACGCCTAAAAGAAACCTTTATAGCTTTATAGCTGCTAACAAACGTTTTGACAAACATGAGTCATACATACAAACGAACAAACCGATCTGCACCAAAATTTAATAATCTATGTCTTTCAACATTACTAATAACCCCTATAAATTTCATAAAGGTCCATTCATTATTTTTTGAGTTATTGCGCTAGCAAACATAAAACTAAAAACAGAGACAAACGAACGAACGAACAAACGGATTATTACCAAAATTTGGTCATTTACTTTTTGCTTAATACCTAACGACTCATGTTAATTTCATAAAAATCCATTCGTAACTTTTTGAGTTATGGCATTGAGAAAAATGAGACAAACAAACAAACAGATGGATATATCTTCACCAAAAGTCGATCATCTGTTTCTCCTAACATACCTAACAATCCCTGTAAATTTCGTCTAAATCGGTTCAAAACTTTTTGAATTATCTTGGTGACAGACAAACCTCCTTGGCGGAGGTAATAAGTTCTCAGCAATTCCAGTCATGGGCGTTGCCTTCGCAGCTTCAGATCGACTGCAATTTCGCCGATCGAGTTTGCAGTAGACGCAAAAAATTGCTTAGAAATAACGCCTGAAAATCCTTCCAAAGAAGCTACTCCCACCACATGTTTGAAGTTCCGGATATGTTAAAGCTAACTGAACTGCCCCATCGAAAACGCAGTAGTTAGCATGCAATGGTAAAGAAATGAAGTTCTCTATACAAAGTTCCTATATAGCGTCTGGAAATATTTGCTAGCTCTGTCGCAAGGGAAAACTCTGCTCCATCAATAGTTTAATGTTCACATTCACATTTTCGCTAAGAAATCCATCCTTTTTTATTTTAGAAAGCAAATTATAACGCGCAAAAATTTTAGACTCTCTATTGGAAATTCAGTTAAAATATTGGAAATTTCGAAGGATGGCAAAGAGTCGTACACTGTCCACTGTCATATTGTATCATTGTCCCGAAAATTAACGTTTTAGTTGATAATAATGATGCGTTAACTCTTTACAGGGTAGCTGTAAAAGTTTCCGTAAGAATAGCGTTATGAAAATAACCACCCACCGATTTTTGCCTGCACGCTGAAGCGTTGTACCAAACTCTGTATTAGTTCCGGTGTCTTGAATTCACTGTATTAGGGCTAAAGCAAAGTTATATGATTAATTTTAAGCTATTGGGGACATCCATTCTATAAACGCTACATTCGCTTGAAATTTAATTAAGAGTGATAAATGTAAAATTCAGGACAGAAGTTTCAAACATGTTAAAACTAGTCGGCTTAGATTCTAAGATACATTAACTGATTATTATAATCTAGCAAGTCACTTAGCTAAACCTGGATAAGATAACTGCTTTAAATACATGACGCCAAGTTCTCCATTCTTTTTCTTTTTTAAATATTCCATAATTTGGCCACGGCACCCAGTTGGACGACCTTCAGCCCCGAACGTCCTTCATAAGGCCGTTAAAATTCGCTCTGTCTCTAAAATGATATGCCTGAAATTACAGTCCTTGCATTATTCTGGTTTTTAGGCGGCCTCAGTCTTTTTCACAATAATTCCATGCTAAAGAAAATCTCGGTATCGCCGCTGCAAAAAGTAGCTCGAAAGATCTCCCAGTTTCTAGAGCCCGACTTAATTTTGAGTTAATTCGACACAAGCTGTGTTGTAAAAAGTACGGTGGATTATTAACGCATTGTCATGGTATGACACGTGGTTACGTTCCTCTATGCGATATTCTGTGGAGGACTTTGTCGAATTCTTCGATTTATGTGAGGTAGCAGAGGGTTTTCGCTTATAAATTACGGGAAAAAGAATGGTTTAGTATTTCTATTGCATTCTTCTATGCAACTAATTTAAATTTTCTATATTATTTTAGCCTTAACTCTTTATCGGGCTGCTATAAACCGTTCTTAAGAATAGCATTACTGAAATGACTCTTTATGGTCACTTGCCCGGTAAAGACTTATTTTCGAAATAATTTTGTTATAGGATAGGTATAGGTAAAATAACATTTTTTTAGAAAGAGATTGCTTCAATAAGAGAAGTATTACCTTCTTTAATCAGGTGCGGAGGCGCTTTGTGAAAGCTATAGTATATTTATGACTAAAATTCTAAAATTAGTAATGTAATAGGCTTGCCAATGTTAGAGGTAGTATATAACACGCATTACCAGGTCTTTTACTGTAGTCGAACCATAAAACTTAAGTCATAGGTCATAGGGTTAGGGCGCTGGCACACCAAAAGCAGTTCAGAGAGAAGCTGGCAGCTAGGCTGGCAGTTTTTGAGAAGCACAGAATGCGTTGGAGCGCACACCGAACAGCGGCCTGCTCAACTGCAGCTGTTCGGTGTGTGCACTCCAATGCATTCCGCGCTTCTTATAAACAGCCTGCCTGCCAACTTAGGGCGCTGGCACACCAGGAACAGTTGAGCTGGCAGGCAGGCAGGCGGGAAGGCTGGCAGGTAAGCGGGCAGGCTGGCAGGCAGGCATCATGCCCTACACACCGCAAGTAGTATAGTAGGTGCGACGATGTAGCTTAGCAGTTTTGCCAATTTAGTATATTTATTCTATGTTTAGCATTTGGGAGGCTTAGCATATAAAATTTGTTTTTAGCATTGAACACAGAAGACAGGAAATTTGAATTTTTAGCATTTGTGACATGTTGCTGACTTATCTAACACTATATATGCCAAAAATAATGCTATCGACACACCGTAAGGCACAATTGCCATAAAATTATCTTTCGTTGCCTATTGCAGCATTGAAGGGAAATTGTAACTCTACCGACCGTGCAAACGTGGATTAAATTCGTTGATTGTGAGACAGATCGAGATATCGCCTTCGCGTCATTTGTTTGTGCAGGAGCTATTCAGTGCAATGTCATATCTAGTATATTATGTTCCTTATTCTCAGGGCAGGTTAAACTCATAAAGTAATGCAGCATATCCTTCGCCTAGCAATGAGTGAAGATAAAGCATAGTAAGCTCCAAAGTTCAACAAAAAGCACAAACTCGCCAGTCCATATCACAGTACTTGTTTTACGAGTTATATGCATTTCTAAAAAAGATGAGACAACTACGGTGGAAGTCAAGTCAGCCATGTTCATTTGCTGCCATGCAACATTCAATTCCTGTGATCATTTGGACGACTTGTGCAAAAATACCGAATCCAATACCTTCTAAAGCAGTGATACATCGCACTATGTGTGCAAACGTAGTGGAAAATGTTATAGTTCCTTATTTCAATGAAAATTTGAATACTGATAGCAAATTTAGCTTGTAACTGAATGAATCTAATGATATCACCGCTTGCAAATCATTGTTTTTTTGTAGTTCCGGTGGAGGCCAATTTAAGGATGTGGCACCATTTGCTTTAAAACTAATTTTACTCCATTCGAATGCCGAAGTCGAGCGTTTTGCAGCAGCATGAACGCCGTGGAAAATAAGGTTAGAAACAAAATATAACTGCCTATGCTATCAGCTATTCTTACTGTAAAATGTGGCCTAAAGAGGCGTAGCAAATGTTACAAAAACTTTAATCTGCCAAAAGTTGTCATCATCAAAATTGGATTGATGGATTTTTATGACAAGACGATCATAGTCCCCGTACAGAATGCACAGCTTGTCTGTCAATTATGATGAAATTGCATTGGAACTGTAATTCAGCAAGAAATCGATGGATCATAATATGTTCCCTCTGTCTTTGTAACTAGATACTGATTTTTTTCTGCGGCGATTTTGCAGGAAAGTCCGAATACCATTTAGTAACACTGAGCAGCAGTGCGCGCCTGACGCAGAACCTCATGAAACTCAAGAGTTTTTCAAGTTTCCCAAATGGGAGTTCTAGATTTTCCCAAATCTTGGGAAAATTCCGCAGATAGTTATAAAAGAATAAAAATAAAAACTTCATGCTTATCTCATTTTATGAGGTAACAGGTAACAGTTAATTATTTACGTAATTCTTAAGTACTAGGCTTAGAAAAATTCCCCAAATTGGTCTGAAAATTCCAGGAACCCTTTCAAATTCCCAAGATCTGGAGAAAATTCTCAAAGAGTGTCAGCCTTAAATCGCACGTCTGGCAAAGCACACAGCAGCAGTTATGGCAGGAATAGGTCGCACCGCCCGCCACCAGCGCTGGCTGCTCTGGACAGCAGCTGCCTGCTAAACTGCCGCTGTTCGGTGTAAACACTCCAATGCATTCCGTGCTTCTCAAATACTGCCAGCCAGCTTCTCGCTGAACCGCGTTTGGTGTGCCAGCGCCCTTATCGTTGATCTGCATTTGATGTGCAAACACCCTTAGGTTCGCACATTTTATGTTCCGGGGAGTCGCGCCCGGGGGAAGGGGGGAGGCGGGAACATAACTATCAAGGAGTTAGTCAGATCTTCGTCACATCTTTCTTCCGTGCATATCTGCTTTGCTTTCCTCTATTTTCATCCATATTCCTAAAGTGCCTTTGTTCTCTTCTTCCTTTTCTTTCCCAACTTCCTATGCCCGTGCACGTTATTCCAGTTTGGGAAGATCCTCGAGCGTGGATTCCACATTTTAATCCCCGTCCTATACACGTCCCCTCCTCTTCCTCTCATATAGAACATATTTTCAGTAGGTAGAGTAACTTATCTAATAATTACAGTAATAATTACACAATTCCCATATTAAAGATTGAATTTAACAACAAAACTGAGATTTTCCGGTTACTGTTTACATGGTAATGTCATGCAGTGTTACGTAACAAAGTTATTTTTGCGCATAACTTGTTTCAGCCTCGCAAATGCTAGAGATTTAGTAAACAAAATTAACCTAGTGAACTTCTGAGTCCCGGGTAATATATATATTTTTTAAATGGTTGGTTCATTTGTTATTGCAACTACAAAGTGGTAGCAGAGTAGTGGCATTAAGCGCGTGAGTAATAATTTCGAAAAATCCCAAGAAATAGTGTGAACTTGTTAGGATATCATGATAAATGTATTTATGTGTAATTAATATACATTTTAATAAAAATAATACTGTTTTGCGAAAAAAAACATAACATTTAAGAAAATTCACTAACTAGGTAGTGTTCTATTTTATGAAAAAGAAAATATTTCCCACCAAACTATGAGAATGTCAGAGCCAGTTCGTATGATACAGGATGCGGGAAACCCGAAAAATTCAAGTGTTAGAGGAACCGTTGTGCTGAGGCCTATAAATTACAAGGGTCCGTCACTTGCTGTAAACAGAGAATCTTGTATAGCGATAGCCGAGGTTGGGGAAGACAAACATACGACATAGATGTCAGACGTCCCATTGGCCCCAGCGATGTTTTGGCCGAGTGAGCACCAAACACTGCTCCCAAAACATCGCTGGGGCCAATGGGACGTCTGACATCTATGTCGTATGTTTGTCTTCCCCAACCTCGGCTATCGCTATACAAGATTCTCTGTTTACAGCACGTGACGGACCCTTGTAATTTATAGGCCTCAGCCCAACGGTTCCTCTAACACTTGAATTTTTCGGGTTTCCCGCATGCTGTATCATATGAACTGGCTCTGACATTCTCATAGTTTGATGGGAAATATTTTCTTTTTCATAAAATAGAACACTGCCTAGTTAGTGAATTTTCTTAAATGTTATGTTTTTTTTCGCAAAACAGTATTATTTTTATTATAATGTATATTAATTACACATACATACATTTATCATGATATCCTAACAAACTTACAAAATCGTAAAATTACAAAAAAGAACATAGAACTACACGAAAGTGACGTAACACTACAGAACCATGTGTTACTTTATAAAAAGTAACGTAAACCAAAAAAACATAATGTACAGCTACAAGAAAAATAGCGCAAACGTACAAGAAAATGGCATGAAACTTGAAATACAACGCAGAACTACAAGAAAGTTCGCAAAATTGCGATGCAATAATACGCGGACATCTCAGACCTATACTTGCCTTTCCATGTAAAGGGCTTAGAATGCAGTGCAATGCAGACGCTCTTATAATACTACCCTGCAATGCATGCATGATGTGCACTGCATACTGCTCGTATTCACTCCAATACAATCCTTCACTCTTTTATAACTCTCCCCTACTTGCCAGAGGTCGGCATATCCAATTATGTTACGATGGCATAATCGATGGCAATACTATCGCTCCTTCGGCAAGGAACAAAAAATCTCCAATTTTCATCGGCGATGACCTACGATGAAATAACCGTCGGCGATGGCCATCGTAGGGCGTCACAATCGGCGATGGACCATCGCATTAACACATTTCAAAAATGCAAACATCTCAGACCACAAACATCAAGTAAAAGCAGCTTACCTTACAATCTCGGCCTGTGTGCGATTTTCAAACCAGTAATACTATTCCCGAAATGAAAGTACAAGGTTATTAATGGACATTCTTAGATCTTGGAAATGTATTAAAATAAACTTTGTAACCGGCTCTTGGTTTTAATGTTACTAAAAAATTAATGTTTCAAACTCGTAAGGCTGTTTTTCTGTAGTTTTAGCCTTATTTCATCGGCATCGGAAGTACCACCAATGACTATGCCCATCGTATGCCCTCGCCGATGGCATGTTCAGTCATTTCATCGGACTATTTCTTCCTCATAACACCATCGCCGATGGAGAAAATGGCCATCGCCGCTTGTTTGATACGATTTTCATCTGACCGTTGCTATCGCCGATAGATTTTTGCGATGTTCCATCGTAACATCGCTATCGCCGATGGATTTTTGCGATGTTCCATCGTAACATCGTAGTTTTTCCGATAGCGATGGTCTACACACCATCGCCGTCGTATAATCGGCGGTGGCCGTCGTGCCAGGCTCTGCTAATTGCAACGTAACATCTCACATACTTGTGGGTACACCACCCTTCACTCAGGTGTGACCTTACATTTAATTGCGAGTTATACCTCTCACACGCGTGCGTATACGTACCACCTTTCACTCGTGTTTAACCTTCTACGTTTATTTGCTTCGTATACTCATTCCAATACATATCTGTTACGCAAAATGTTGATCATTGCCAATTGTGTACATTATTAGGAATGTTGCAAAATATACACATTTGCAAATTATGCTTGCTGAATGTAGATAATTATCCACATTTGGTTTGGTAATATTATGCCATTATTTTCATAAAAAGCATCAATAATTTGCCGACTGTAAAGAATGGCAGAATGATTTATTGTTCAAACAAGCAGGGATTATGACTACTCCAACACTTAACTATTGCCGGAAAAACGACCAGGATGGCAACGAGAATTACAATTTAACCGCTTCTTTATGCAGGAGCATCTGGACGTTGTGCTCTTGTTTTGCAGGCACACTTCACATATCCTTAATTGGCCGCTTGTGTATTTGAGGTTCTCAAAGCAATTTCAACGTCGGGAACCTCATCTGGGGTGATGAGGGTCAGATTATATTTAAATGCCCCATCAGGTAGTGTTTGAAAATTGATCAAGTCAATTTGGCATCGAGAAAAACATACTCTCGCTTCTAACAGGCTTCACCGCTAATCGTTTATGTTTTCTCTTCTCCTGACACTCAATGCAAAAACTTACGAATATCTGGCAGCACTGCATAGTCAAATTACCCCACTTCTTTTGTCCTTCTTTGAAAGTTTTCTTTTCACCGCCATGACCCATAGCTGAATGAGCGACCAAAATGGCCTGATGCACTAACTCAAAGCACACAATAAACTTTAATTCAGTTTCCAATCCTTTTCGCTTCCAAATAAGTCGGTCATCGTCACCAACTCGAAGAATTTTGAATCTTTTTTCATATTATAGCCCATCGCGGGTTTTGGGCCCTTCCTTTTCAATTTTAAGCATCTGGGCCATCCACTGTGCACGTTTCTCTTGCTGAGGAATGACCACATTGTCATTTTTAGACTGCAATAAATTGTCTAACTTCTGCTCAGACTGATCTTTAAAGTCCGACATGCTTACGGTACATCAAAATCACCACGACTGGATAAAAATATTCTGGTAACTTTTAGCAAAATACTGTTGCAAAATCATGTTTAAATTTGGCAAAATGTCCTTGCAAACCGTAGAAAAACTGCCAAATTTAGATATTTTCTCGTAATTTTTGCCAACTGTGCACAATCGGCACCAAGCGCTGCAAATTGTGCACAATAGGCTAAATTTCTTGCAAAATGTACCTATACATTTGGCAATTATCCACATTTTTGCGTTAACATATACACCTCCAATCTAATGCATAATCAGCAATCCAATCTTGTGTAGCCTAACGTTTAATTGTAACGTATAGTTTCTAAAGTTGTAGGGGCACTCGAGCAGAACCTTCCGTCTCTTTAATTGTTGAAGAAAATGTTTGCCCGATATCACAATTATAAATTTCGCTGTTACAGCATCTTTACCTCAATGCCACAAGGCATTTCTTCGATGCAGATTTGCTTATCGAGGATCACCCATACTCACAGCACTCCTTTGGTTACAATCACTATAAGTTGCCTGAATGCATCTGTCGTGTGACGCCGTCCGTTCACCATTCCGTGATCAGGTGACCACTTCCTGTCACACCTTGTCTGTCAAGCCTTCTGCTATAAAAGGGCTGATCCGCTTCCCGGGGTAGCTCAGAGCTCCGTCGTATACAGCTCACTAAGGTCTAGACTACTCTCTTACCGTCTAGCTATTTCGTGTACCTACATAGCCACAGGTACCGATATCTCAAGCCAATTGTATATGATATACCAATACAGCACT
>LQNS02007216.1:16499131-16522104 GCA_001587735.2 Parhyale hawaiensis
ACCAAGCTTGTCGTCATTCTCCTGTTATCCTTGCACTATCGTCTGACCCGAGGACATCGCCCAGCACCCGCAGAACCTCTAGTTAAGGCAGGTTCACACAGCATCATACGCATAGGCCGTAACAGTCGCATGCTCTATGCAGAAACATAGACAACGCTGGACAATAAGCAGTTTGCCTCTGGGATTCATTCAATTGAGTTTTCACCAATTTCATAGTGCGATGCAAAATTTAAAGACCGTGTTTTGTATCAGCTTCTATTTGTTAAGTACTCTTGTACCGCTGCTTCTTAAACTTCATCAGGTTTATTAATGCAGAACGCTCTGGTGAAAATTATCAGCCATTCTGATATTGTTATTCCTACGGTATTAGGAATTTTGAATGCTAAATTCCCGTCGGAGATCCAATATTAGTGTCTAATATTTAATGATTAGCAGTTCTTGCTTCGCAGAAGCCGAGTAAATCATTTTTCTTAGAAGGACCTTAAACCACAAGGTTAGGTTCGTAAGGTTCGTTCATACTGCCCTGAGGGTGATCTCTCGGGACTTATTTGATCCATTCCTGCCATTTCACGTCTATCATTCATCACGCCCGTACTCCTGCTTGCTGTCCAATGATTGAGCTGCTCGGTTTTGCTTTACTTGGTTTGCTTTCACCCTTGTTTTCATTGGGTCGCAAAACTTAGACCGAAGGTATACTACTGGTATTTATTTTTTCTGTAATTAATATTCCCTGTTTCATACAGTAAAGTGAACAGGTAAAACATCTGTCATTTACAAACACACGTGTCTCTCTGCGACAGACGCCACTGAGAGTCCACGGATCGAGGGCGCGTGTGAGAAAATACATTTTTTGTTCGTGGTTATAGCTTCACTTTGAGTAATTTCGATCGCCTTTATCAACAAGCCCTTCATTCTAGAAACTTCATAGTTTTAAATCTTCACAAAGTGTCGCTCTTGAAGCAATTCCCTCGATAAGGAGTTGAATGAAGCCGCAGAAAATATAAGCGGTGTAATAACATCGATCTCAAACGGTGCAGAGATGCCCTCGTCATATCTCATTTTGTGCTCATTTTCCTTGGCTTTAAATGTTACAAAAAGTCTGACGACCAGATTTAGTTTGGAAAAATGGTGATATTGTTTGATGATGATGCCTATAATATTACAGCCTCCATGTAACAGGCATATGGCCTCATAACGTTATTATCAACAGATCTGATTGGATATTTACTAAAAAGAGATTCTGTTTCAGTATATTCCAAGACAAAGCTGTCAGAAATCTAAGTGAAATCTTGCCACTTTGAGTGTCGATTAATTTTCTTACTATTTTATATAATAACAACAAGAACTACAAGAATCCTCCAGTGGTTGGATCATACAAGCAAGAGTATGCACGGAAGGGTATCACCTTCCCACGCGGCACTAGAACTAAATATTTCGTTGTATTCTTACAATATTCTTCCTCGTATGCCCATTACCAACTTATTATAAAAATAGAGCACTCCGAGAGCGCAAACCTCCGCCAAGCGAGGCATCGGTAACGAAAAATTCAAAATGGCTCTGAAACCATGATTTTGTTATGTCAACTCCAAAATCAAATTATTTGTGCCTTTCGATAGAAATAACAGTTTGTGCAATTTCTTGAAGATCCGTTCGTAACTTTTTGAGTTATGCTGCTAACAAACATTATGACAAACATGAGTCAAACGTACAAACGAACCAACCGTTCTGCACCAAAAGTGAATCATTTATGTCTTTTGACATTACTACCAACTCTTATAAGTTTCATAAAGATCCATTCATTATTTTTCGAGTTATTGTGCTAACAAGCATATATAAAATTCAAAACAGCGACAAACGAACAAACAAACGGATCATTAAAAACATTTGGTCATATACTCTTCGTGATATTCCTAACAACTCATGTAAATTTTATAAATTCCGTTCATAACTTTTTGAGTTATGGCTGTGAGAAAAATGAGGCAGACAAACAAACAAACGGATGGACGGATCTTCACCAAAAGTTGATCATCTGTTCCTCCTAACATACCTAACTATACCTGTAAATTTCGTCAAAATCTGTCAATAACTTTTTGAGTTATCTTGATGACAGACAGAATAACAGACAGACAAACCAGACGAAAACATTACCTCTTCGCTGTGAGTAATGTACGTAAATAATAAATATTCAATTAATAATGATTGCAGGTTCCATCTATTTACGCAAATTGTTTATATCCATGGGACTGAAATTCTCTGCTTTTGTGTTGTGTTGATGTGGTGCATCACCAATTTGGACATATGCGCCAAACGCTGTCTACCTGTAAGTATAATTGCGTGTGGTAAAGAAAGTAAAGGTTTGGCCTGCTCAGCGAAACCCTTTCGCCGCTGACGCCCCTCAACAGCAGTTACCGGTTTCAACTATACTGATTCTCAAGCTAAGCGCGAGGTTTCTATCTTTGAAAATTTTAGCAGGATGTTTCAAATTGTGGCCTGCTATTCTCACGAATTGAAGCTAAAAGTATTTATAGATGAGAGCTAAGCGTTCAAACTGTTTTCCAGAAAGTATTTAGATAAATACTTTTGCAACCGTTGGAGTTTCGAAAATAAAGCTTAAGCCTATGAGGACCAGTGGAGTTCTGAAATGACTCTTGTAACAGGGTTACTCCCACAAAAAGACTGGTGCTGTAGTTACTCCTTAGAGGGTTGATTGTTCGCAATTATTGACTGCTCTACCGCCCAAACGAAGAGGAATATTTCTAACTTCCTAAGCTTTTAAATCATTTAGCTAACCAGCATATGCCCGTCTTTTACGAATCATGAACTTAACGCTCTCCTAGCATTAACGGCGAAAATTTCTGCTTTTCGATATCAAAATATATTCAGAGAGCAAAAACTTTAATGCACAATTTTACAGTGTTAACGCAGACATTTTTTTAGGGCAATCAAACAGGATTGGGATGCCCTAATAAACTTTTATGATTAGCCAGGCAAAAACTAATAATTGCAGGGAGCGACATCGTGCAGACATGGGTGTAAAATTTAGACTAACGTTAGATTATAGAGTTGCAAACGCTCGTTAGATTTTTCAAAGTTTTTTTTTTTTATTTTACGATAACATTCTGGCTGCGCCAAAAATACAGTCACGTAATATACCTAAATTACTGACGTCATGTGGCGTTTGTAATACATTATTTATTACAGTTATTTTTTTTTTCAACACTGCCAAAGTTTGTGTGTCTTGCGAATTGTCCTTCTTCGACAGTGTCGCAACTAAAAGTTACTATACATGCAATGAAATATAAAAACTGTGTAGTAAACGATTATCCTTAGCCCTCATGCACGACATATTTACTGCGTATACTATCATTTTTCCATATTAAAGCACTATTTACAAGTGTTAACACAGTATATTGCTCATCCACTTTTATCATCCTGCTAAAGTTGTGTTCTGTTTTTCCTCTTCATTCCCGGCTTGCCAATGCAAGTTGATCCAGTGCGGGAACACCTCCATGCATGGGTTCCATGTTCCTTTCAACTCAGTTTGTCCCTTAATTCTCTTTCGATAAATAATGGCAGGCCTTAGGAGGCTCGAACTGCTCACTCACTATATAGTCTATGTTACACAGAGAACTCTATAGTTAACAGAGTCAAATAATTCAATTAGAAATTTTTGATCGTGACAAACATTCACAGCCCTAATAGGCAAAATGATTTTGGTTGACTTTTTTATTTGTATATTGATAGAGACCTCCTGTGTGACACGGAACATGTCCGTTAGTTGCAGGTTTCCCACATGCCATGAGCAACGACCCACCGCATTTACCAACAATGGATTATGAACTGCAAACGTCGTTGGATTTGACTGAAAATATCCGCTAAAGAAATACCGAAAGTAGCGAAGTGATCAGATTCATATGTATTAATTATTTCAGTCTTCTAATTCCTCAAGCGGCTTATAGGAGTTTTATTCAGTAAATAAAGTGCTGGTTGTTTCCAATACATGCTTTAATAGTTATTAGTGAATTTAGCCAGTAGTATACTGGCTCTTGGTTCACAATTTATGTGAGCAATTAATGCGAGAAGGCATTCTTACCAAAAATATATATGACTGCTATGTGGAGGGAGTGAGAGCCAACACAAAAAAGTACTCACAGAACATGCGTGTATAAAAGTATCGACTTGGGTTGTCTACTCATGTGAAGTTCGTATGTATGCCTTTTTTCACACTTTATTCGTTGTTTCGTAGGCGACATTCCACAGATATATCGAATTCCATTTTCTCGCTCTCCGTCTCTCTCATATCAGTGTATACTAGTTATCACCCGCAAATGAAGTGAAAGTGGTGATAAGGTTTTCGTTGAAGATTTACGTATATAAATACATTTGTATTCAGTATTTGTATATATATCTGTCTGTCCACCAAAAAACAGGTAGAGGAAGTTGAGCAATGTTCATTATTTTTTGCAGGAAGTTTGGTATGTTGACCTAGATGTGACCCATGCCAAAAAACTAGGACTAGCTGGCCATCAAAGGTGACAGCGTTGAATTCGACTCCACCGCGGCAGATTGTCTTACGCCACGAGGCGTTCTATTTTTTCCTACGTTATTGTCAAGAGATCTTGATGGGGCGCTGTGCCCTAACATTGTTGGACACAGCATTCATATGAGAAACTAGAACGCCTCGTGCCGTAAGACCATCATCCGCGGAAGGGGCAAATGCAACGTTCGAATTTTCACATGCAAACGAAGTGAGAGTGGTGATAATGTTTTCGTTGAAGATTTAAGTATATATATACCTATATTTGTCTGTTCACCCAAAAACAAGTACAAGGATTGAGCAATCTTTATAATTTTTTGTAGGGAGCTTGTTGGGTTGACCTAGATGTGACACATGAGAAAAAACTAGGCATAGCTGGCCATCAAAATGACGTCGCTGAAGTTGCCTCCACCACGGCAGATTGTCTTACGCCGCGAGGAGCTCTACTTTTCTTATGTTATTATTATAGTGAATAGTCCAAGCCTCCTTTTCCGCAACAATGGCGATCTAACAGGGGGAGAAACACGGGGCAGCTGGCCATCAAAAACGGCGACGATGAAATTTGCTCCCACCTCGGGTAATGGTCTTACGCCGCGAGGTGTTCTAGTTGCTTGTATAATTGTGTGTCCACCCAAAAAGAGAGAGAAGAAATTAGGCAATGTTCATAATTTTTTGCAGGGAGTCAGGTGGGTTGACCTAGATATGAAAAATGCCGAAACTCTAGAGTAAACTCTCCATCAAAAATGACGTCGTAGAAATTTGCCTCCCCCCCCCCCTTTAACCGCGGGTGATCTTCACTTCACGAGACGTTCTAGTTTCTTAATGTTTTTTTCTCGTTCATGAGTGTCATGTTCTTTGCATGCTTGTTTAAACCTAGTTATTAGTCTTCTTTCGATGCCTCAAGCGACCAGGATTTTACTTTCCATGTAGATCATATAGCAGGTCTTAATAGTGAGTAGGTGGGGTATAAGTGAATAAAAAAGTTTGGAAGCTCTGCAAGCGAGAAATATAACTAGGTGGAATTTTACTTGGGTAAGACGTGTAGAATTGTTTTGTATTGCCCATTATAGATGCACATCACGGAGATATATATCATTCTATACAATTTTCTTTTCTTGTTGTTTTTAGTCTCCTACTGATACTTGCTTTGTTCATTATTTCGCAACTTTCCGCGCTCATTAGCATAAACCTTTATGAAATGCTACATGTACAACAGCTATCGTAGTCTTCTTTCCATGCTGCATTATTATTGACCTTCGGGACGTCTTTGGTTTTGCTCACTGGCCTGCTTTAATATTTTACGCCCAATAATCTTTTCTTTCTTTAATTGTCTTGCTGTTCTAATCGATGGGTTCCTCTTTTTCTTTGCAAACTATACGCGTTTCATCTGTGTTTTCTGTTCTAATTGCAGCACAGGCTACGGGGAAGTCGAGGCTTAAACTGGTTGCATTGCAACAATATTAATTTCCTCTCACTGAGTTACCACAATGGCTATATATACAAAATAGCACTGAATTTTACTTCCTTTCATATTGCTGGCTAGAAAAATATATAGGTTTGTGGAAAGAAATATTTTCACCGTGAACCTTGAATAAAAATAACCAACGGTATTCTATTGGATGTTTCTTTTCTAATATACAACCTTGGGATCACGTAAAAAAATATAATTCATTTGAAGAGGAAATGTTACTGAGATATCTACAACTCCCAACATATCATAACAAGCACACCTATGAGCCTATGAGACACAAATTATTATGGAAGAAAAACTGCGCAGTCGACACGAAATTCTCACAAGGTGGAAAAAATAGCAGGACTTTTCGGCACAACTGGGCAGCAGTCGCGGACATTGAACATCGCCTGACAAGAATCGTTCGATGATGGCAAATTACTATCATTTCCCCGATATCACTGGGTTACAAGCTTTGATGCTATCGTTGCCTATCATTACAAACATCTAGATGGATCTACAAGCAATTTTCAAGTAAAAAAACTTAAGAGGAAACCAGAAAATAATTCTGCGTTTTAGAAAAAAGGCGGATCGATTGCTTTCAATTTCGCCTACTTATAATCAGAGCTGAGGAGCATCTAATCGGTAGTTTATGAGACCTCGAAGACACGAAATCTTTTTCTTCATTTGCAAGTCCATCTGCTCAGTCGTCAAATTCGAGAAGGTCGACTCTGCAGTGCACTAGACGAGATCTCTTACAGATTTGAGGTACGCTGATTTCGATGTTAATTCCAATTTTACTCAATTCTCAGGTAATTTTTGTCATTATCTGAAATTATTTTTGCATAATCATAACAGGCTAAAGTTTATGTTGCATTTTTTTTTCGTGCATTCTGCAGAGTCATTATAGTTCCCCTGCATACCAATGGATACAGTCTGGGTTGTGTTTTTGCATTTCACACGAGGAAATAAGTTATTAGATAAATGCTATACGAAGTGAAATACAACTAATAAATCCTTCGTGCACACAAAATGTATGCCAAACATGTTTCATTGCAGACCAGGGAATATTTATCATTGATTAGTTTTTTATATTTCTCTATTTTTCGTACAATTTTCTTCAATTGTGCGGACAAACTTCAATAGAAATCATCAATACTTATAACTATATTTAACCTTACATGTATAGTTAGAAGCACGATTGACCAATGTTTCTGATGTGCGAACATTTATCTTCGGAGATTATATAGTAGTGCATAAAGTTGAATCCAAAGTGAAATTTCAAATTTCGAATGTAAATGGGCCATTGACTAATATTGTATACCAACCAAACCATGGAAAATACCTTTGGCGTTTTTGTGGGATCCGGTGTGCAACACGATGATTGTATAGGAGCTTACCATTCGATCGTCCAAGCTTCTGCTCCAGCTAGTCTGTCAACAACGAAAACTGTCGACGAATCTTATGGTGATCTGGGCGAGGTCCCGTCTAGAGAGTATTTGGTTATGCTCTGTTTCATTGTATTTTTTGGGAGTGTCAGAGTACTAATGCATTGTAGGTCTCCGACTCAGATTGGTTGTGGTCAGACTTATGTACTTTGTAGTGGGAAGGAGTTTAGAACCTTCTTTATTACCTCCGCCGAAAGGGTTATGGTTTTGTCGTGATTGTCTGTCGCTGAGACAGCTCAGAAAGTTATGGACGGATTCTTACGAAATTTACACGGATTGTTAACCATGTTAACAGCAACAGATGAATAACTTTTGGTGAAGATCCATTCAACTATTTGTTTGTCTGTCGACCTATTTTTTCTTCGTACAATAACTCAAAAAGTTATATGTGGATTCTTGTAAAATTTGCATGAGTTGTTAGGTATAACTCGAGGAGTAAATAACCAAATTTTTTGTTATGATCTGTTCTTTCATTCGTTAGCTTTTCTTTGTTGGATTTTATGCTTATTAGTAAAATAACTCAAAAAGTTATGAACGGATCTTTATGAAATTTACAGGAATAGTTACGAATGTTAAAACACAAATGGATTGAATTTTGGTGATAATTGGTTGGGTCATTTGTGTTTCGACTAATGTTTGTCAAAATGTTTATTAGTAAAATAACTCGAAAAGTTATGAAAGGATCTGCAAGAAAATCACAGTAGCTCTTATTACTATTAAAATGCACCAAGAATTAAATTTTGACGCTAGTACTTACAAAATCATAATTTCAGAAACAATTTCAATTTTTTGTTACGGTTGCCTTTCTTGCTGGAGGTATGCGGTCTCAGAGTGCTCTAGCTGCAGGTGCAGTGGTTTAACACAATGGATTCGTTGGTTCCGTCGGGTTGTTCTTCATGAATCAATTGTAAATTTTACATACATTCCGAGAGTAGTTGATTAATTTTAAATTTTCGTTGAGCAATGTTCGTTTCATGTTTTTTTTTTTTTTTTGATAATAGTTAGCAGCACTTTTTGTCGGCTGCGTACGCTTTGGACATTTGTTTGCAGTACATAATAGTTGGCAATTATCGAGTTCTTTTCTTCAGAGTGCGGGGTTTTAATACATTTCTACAATTCTTATTCAAACGTGGTATTCGTAAAGCCAGTTATTGATGAGTACTTGCCTGCACCGCAAGAGTTTGATTTGGAGGTTCGCATTGTCAGAGCAAACTCTGGCTCCTTGATGCGCATTCGGTGACGTTGTTAAGACTGACTCCTGCATGAGAGGGTTTTCTACAGACAGTTGTCCAGTATTGGCCGGACCTGGCGTCCATATTTATGTCCAGGAATGGTAGAAGTTCTAGAGCCCTGTTAGTCATACGCAGTATAGCCTTATTTTTCGTTCGCTTTGAAGATTTTAACGGTGGTTCTCATCTCGCACAACGACGTGAATGGCATATCCTACAGTACGTTTGTGGTCTTGGCACGTGATTTTGCAGAATACTATTTTCCAAATCACTCGTGCAATATTCTACGAACGCTGAACTTAAAGAGCTGCCTGCACAACCACTAATTCGCAACACAGAAGAAACTTGTTCGAAAAATAGTGAAAATAAATTGAAAACTCTACAATAATATATGTTCCCCGGTTGTCAATTAAGCATATTCGATAGAAAATCTTCCGTCAGTTAATATAAAAACTGTATTGCAGATATATTATGTACATTATGTGACGATGTATTTCCTCTGTTCATTATTTATTTGGCTCATGTATGTATTTTTAAATTTACTTACATGCAGTAAGTCTTCTTGTATCGCATGGAATTAAGTGCTGAAACGACCTACGATAGAAGAAAATCTGCTAAGCAGCACCATATTTATTTTCTATTTTACGTGTATTTCTTCCATTATAAACCCTCCCTGTACTGTTAAAAACTCACCTTTTACTTTATTAATAACAGCCCGTGAGCGTAAAGCAAAATGGGTGTGATAGGCAAATTTACCGTAAATAGCCTATACGCACTGTACAAAAAACGCTATTTTATCAATAAAATCATGAAAATACTAAAAACATATGTCCTGAAAATCTGCGATTTAAAATACATATCCATGCCGCAGATCCAGCGATGCACTGAATCTGCTAAGATCAACTACGATGTAGCGAGGGCTTGCTCAAATAGTGTATGCAAGTTACTCGTTTCATTTTTAATACGGTATTTAATTTTTTGTATGTACATATATAGGCAGTAATTTCTCACTGCATTATAAATACAATCCTTGATAGAGTGTGAAGCTCTGTCCAATCCCGTAGATTGAGCTTCTGTTTTCGCTACAATGTTTGAAAATCAGTAAATTTTTATGCCATCACTTTAGTAGCACGAGGACGGTAATGCTTTTCGATTTGCTGCTGTCACTTCTTTTTTGATGACCTCGTATTCTTTTACGCGGAAAAGAGTAAACTGTTTTGGTGTAGGTCAGGTTAGTCCTGTGTCTCACTGTATTGTGGAGAGTTCATAATGTTATTTTTGCTTAGGCATCCGTCACCTGCAATTTTAAATTTCAAAGAACAAGAAAATTTTGAACATTTACAACTTGCAAAAAACTATTATAACTTATATTGCTCTATGCATGCTCAACGCTTCAGTAACTGCCTAGGTGTGACCAACACCGATATATCGTTTGCTACCCCACATCTTTTGTAGAGTAACATTTTTCTGGATACGGAATGACACAGAGCAAAGAAAACTACGGAATGTCAAACAAAAATAGGAAAAGTACCGTACAGAGGCAACAATAAATTGATTGGAGCCACCTATAAAGGACGTTCCGCAGTATGCGGGCACTGTTAGGCATATTCATTGCCTTCAAAGGCATATTGTGGCGGGCCCTTTCCCTGCCACAATATGTTTGGGCATCATGCACCCAAGTGTCCCGAGTGCCTTCTTCGCAAGGGATGTAGCATCTGGCCGCAGTTCCTGCTGACGAGGTTAGTTTTGTAAAGTTAGGTAGGCTCTCAATATTTCCCCTTCTGTTTCGGGAGGTGGGCTGCCGATCGAGGTGACTGACCTATTCCCGCTAGACTTCTACTTTCTTGTATTTCGTTTCCTTGCCCTGTGCGGCGTAACTGAGCGACAGCATTCAGCCGCGCCTGGGGGTTGGAGATGCTCAATTTGCGCCTTTTTCCTGTCAGTAGCACACTGTCCACTCTGAGACCCACCGGTAAAAAAGCCCAGACAAAAATCATTGATAATTTAAAAGGCGCCCTAGTCGGCGCACGAGCCTGTGGTTAAAGACAGGAATAGTTCGGCGCGATATAGGCAGTGTGCCACTAAAGCGCTAGTAAAAACTTCTACTACTACTACTACTGCTACTACTAGGCATATTCATTGCTGATTCTAAAGAAGCAAGCTTAGTTTTTATTTTCAACTAATATACATGCATTTTCTTTAATTTTTACTTGTACCAAGTCACTCTTGAGAGACGGGAGGTGGAAGTGTTTGGTTTATTGTTCATCACTACCATTATTAAGTTGGAACTACTAAGAAAAATTTGAAATGACTAATTCCTAAAACACAAATTTGAACTTTGACACTCCGTTTCCGTGTTGGATTTTCCTGCATTGTGCTTCTTTTACAAGTTTCTATAGCTTTTGTTTTGTATGCATTTAGCTTCTGCCTCCACTGCCCCTCCTCTCCATCCAACACCCGGCACCCACCACTATCAGACAATTAACCCCGTCGCTTTATAGAACTGCGGTATTTGATCAGTAGCAGTGAAGCCATAAAAATGTAATTAAGTACGCTAAGTTGGTACATTAATTGAAGCCCTAGCGTGCCGAGCGTACTTGTCTATTAGCAGATACTTGAGAAGGGAGTAAGAGTTAATTCGGTCTGATTTAAACACTCCTGAACGTCGGCGATGCTGAGCATTCACTACTGAAATGTCTGCTCCGTAAATTGTCTTCCAAATTTGTCCAGTTTTTTTGTCGTCGGCGTTAAGCTTCTTAGAAATTTGGCTTCGCCACAAGCTATTCTGGTTCAATAAATCGATGCTATATATTTATTTCATCAACACATTCTCTTTTACCTTGAAAAAAGTCATGGTCGTTTATCGAGTTTCATATTGAGCAGCGGTGTTACAAGATAGTACCTGCCTAGTGTACATTTCCTTCAGTGAATGTTTCACAGTCATCTGTCAAGAAATCTGCACTGTGCAGCATTGCTTTATTAAAAGCCAAACTTTCTCTTTGCCTGTTCTTTCCGGTCCTCAAATCATTTTGCTAGCACAAATTGTAATCCATTTGAATAAGTTTCCTCCGTAAACCCAATGTTGTTTCTGACTGCCGTACGATCTCTGCACAGCTGATAGAAGATGGATGCTTAAATCGCCGATATTGAAGGATGAAGAGTATCCGATGTTTCCACAAACTGGTCAGGTCAGCAACAATAAAGACACTATTTGGCCATTGTTTAATTACCATCCATTGATATTGAAAAATTTTATAAGTATTGATCTTTCTTACGATGTGGATCTACGAAGAGGAAATTTGTTTAGAATACTAATATCAACAAATAACGTCACAACAGGACACATGCCTTCATCAACTACCAGCTGGATCGATATTCGTACATGTAAACAGCAACTAAAAACTTTGGGCAGAGACTGAGTCCGTTCTCAGGCTCCAGCACCTACTTTTGACTGCCGTGTGAACACGCCTTTAGCTTTAGACATGACTCCAGTGCCACTTTATTAGTCAAAAGAAATTATTTTCTCCAAGTAATGATTTTCTCAAGTTCTACTTATAGTACAGCAGCAACTTTCCCACGTTGGTCGAGCTGTATCGTTTGCTTTTGAAGGAAATTGTTCGCTGCTACACTGCCTGATTACACAGTCGTGTCCATTTCCAATCATTCTTTCTATCCTCGTACTTCGCTTGAATTTTTAATAAAACTTCTCCCTGGAGCGTTATTCGACTATTTGTCCTCTTTGCAGTTACTCTCCATAAATTATCTACATTAAAATAAAAAAACTTTTCCCATTAAGTTAGCACATCGTCCCGCCGCCTATGCCAAACCTGCAGTAAATGCAGTACTATAATTCTGAGCCCGAATAGGTTGGTACTTCCCGACCGTGCATGGGGACAGGGCTCTAAATATGGGACAGCACTTCTCGCAGCGCACCAGAGCTCTACGTCCGTTTAACTGGGACAATACTTCCTTGATGTTACCTGTGCACATAGCTTTCCAACCGTTGAGTAGTCGAGAGAGTTATTAACCAACTAATTTCTACATAAGGAGAAAGCTTTTTAGATAAAAACGATAGTAACGTTTTCTGAGTGTTTAAGAGACACTCGGCACAAGCGTGTTCAGCAACTTCAGAAGAAATACACAGCAGGTATATCAGTCGGTAGGAAATATATACGCCCATGTAGGAGTCACCATTTTTCCTCTGCGGAAATGTAACAAGTCTGGTAGGGCATAAGAAATCTGCACCGGCTGTGTTTTATATTTTTTGAATAAATAGGGTCCCCTACTTTCACTTAGAAATGGTAGGTGTAAGATATATTGCACCAGCACGAAAATTTTTGTCAGTATTGAACGGAATCTCAAATTTTCGTATAACACCCGCTGCTCCTCCCCACCTCTGTGCCAAGAGCACATCAGTAACGAATTATGAAGTAAGGTCGTATCGGGCCCATTTGCGGCACATCGTTCCATGGCTGTAATATAAATTACTTTGAAGAAGCTTGAATAAAGTTCAACTACTAACTAAGTCGGAGCTCTTCGAACTGCTACTGACAGTTGTACTGCTCAGGCTATTGTAATTGAGTTGCTTTACTCATGGAGTGAATTGAAAATAATCATAACCCATAGACGAGGATTTCATATCAGTGCTCTGTTGTAGGACCTGAAATTTTACTGCTATGTATTTTCATATTAGACAGTACACGATTATTTTACATTTTCATCGTTTACTACTTGGAATAAAATTTTAGTGTTATATACATAAATCATTGTTTTTCTTATGCCAGTGTCACTTCATGTATCGTTTTTACAGTTTGCTAGTAATTCATGGATCAAAATTTTATCCGTCCTTTGATTCTTTAAATTTGTTCTTCAATGAATGTCATATTGTTTCATAGCTCGGTTGTATTCGGTAATTTGTGTTTTGTGCTGCCCGCAGATGTATACGCATTCACTCTCCGAATAACTAGAAATAATGCTACTACAGAGGAGCGCATTAGGGTAACGCGATGAGTTTGCGTACAATAAACATGTACAGTATATATGCCCAATGGGATATGGTACAAGGGCACGAAGCACAGATAATCACTAAAGTTACATTAGGTACAAAGACTGGGCAATGCGATCTTTATAAACTACCCTGCATTTCGGCTCATTGCTTGGCCCCTATTTGGCAATAGTATACGCTGCTATCGGTTGTAAGTGTTAGACAGTTTGTAGCCAGGGCCACTTCAGATTACATAGAGTAGGGTGTTACCAGATTTTTTTTTCTGATCTGGAGACTGAGTGTCAAACTCCCAGTCCTGACATAGAGCAAAGCAGCATATTTTTAGCTAATGTTATACTTGCCTTAGTTGACCGGGACACATTCTTTGGTTGACAAAAATTGTCATAACAGGCTACATTTAGGCGTCCAGTAGAGTTCTGCTTAAAATTCAACCAAAGCGAGTTACAGTACAGGTATTAGCAATCTAGCGTAATGGCAATAGCTCATAGAGGGCTGGGGCATAAGTTCCAGTGTCTGTTTGGGAATGGGCTTATTGGTTCGTCTACTGCCACTTATCTAATCTAATCGCTCCGGAACAGCTACCATCTGACCCCTACTGATCAGTGACCACTGGCCAAACTTCCGGATTAGCATATTGCCTATTGCTTGGAGCTTTTGTGTTTCTTTCTCTAAAACCTGGTGATCGCGAATAACATTGGTGATTCTTGACCCAGGTAAGAGAAGCTGTTCTCATAAGTGAGATTGGTACCAATGAAACGATTGACTTTATTTTTGTGAAGGTTACTTTTGCTAGGTTTAAAAAAAATGCACAGTCTTGTAACTGTATTAAATTCAATACACGATTTTCTAGCTTCGTTCTCGCAAATTAAGACAGTTTTGTAGCCCTGTGGCATGAGGAGAGGCACGGACCATGTCATCGGCATAATTGAGCGAATGTACTGCGTTGCTATTAAAATGGCACCCCACTCCAGCTGCATTCAGTTGGGTGTGGATACTATCAATGAAGACATTAAAAACAATTGGTGGCAGTAAGTCTCCTTATCGTATGCCATAAGTCATACCAAACGCTAATGGCATTGCCATTTCCTGTTTTACAAACCATCTCTAAGTTTAAACCAATACTTCAGTGTCTTAACAATACAAGGAGTTATTTGTTTATCAAGCATTGGGAGTAATGGTGAACTCTGTCAAAAGAAGCCTTTGCATCGAAAAAGCACAAGTACATATGAGATCCACTATCAATAAAATGATTTATAACTTTTATAAGTAAATATAACCGTTTCTGTTCCGTTGAACTTTGAACCCAAACTGGTAATCTGTAGTCATCATGTACGGTGACATTTGTCTCTCAAGCACTAGTTCTACCACTTTCGAGGGAGCTTGAGTTTGAGGCCTTAGCGGAACCGGCTTAGGCAGACAACTCATATCTACTCCGGAGGTAATTTTGGCTTGTTTAAGCTAATACACTTGACTTTACCCCAATGTTTACAACAATGGTGGCCCAGAACACAAACTTTTTTCTTTTCGGTGAATTAATGTTGAAACAAAAGGATGAAAGTTTTCAAGTTTATCCTCCTAAAACGATTAAAAAAATTATTAGCTCGTTTTCTTTGAAAGCAATAAAAGAATAAAGAACTTATTTTAAAGCTAATTTATGTATATTGCTCTGGCACGGTGTATACTCATACCATGGATTGGTAAAATGATAAAAACATATCAGTCACACGCGCGTACCAGTGTTGTGTTCTGTTTACATAGTGCCATCATTATCGCGTCCTATGCATCACAAATAACCAATAAAATCTTAGCTGGTCCAATTGCATTACTTCTAACATTATCTTAGTGAACGACATTGTTGCAGCTTTCGGGTAAAAAAATCCATAAAATTTACTTCCAAGGATGCTTTACTTCTAGATGTTAGGAACGTAAGACAAATTTTACTAGTGACATCACAGCTTAGGTTAATATTTTTCAGCTTAACTCCTAAAATCCGTTCGATTGGGACACGCTTAAATCGATCCAAAAAGTCAAGTCAAGTGCTCTTGATTATTCGACAGCGATGTCCCAATCGAACACGTCTTGAATGGGCTACATTTATAGGAATGAGCTGGGATATAGTCAGCGCCAGACGCTTTGTTAATCTTCAGCCTTCTTAGCGCTTGACAAACATCGAATTCGGATACGGTGCATTTTTCATTCGTGGAATTTAGATCGTCAAGGTTGCCGTCAACGTAACCTTTATGATTATCGTATGCAAAAGAGTTCACAATACCTGCATTAATGGGCTTTCCAAAACTTCGCTATGTGACATTCCCCGTGATTCCATTCACTGACTGCCCGACGGTGTGGACTTCCACTATCAGTTTTTTTGTTTTTAATCATTGGGTTTATTTGGCGTAAGCTTGCTAGACAATTTTTGTACTCTAATATCTTTTTCACGTCTACGCACTTGCTTGAACGCAGTGCGATACAGATTATAAGTCGACTCTTTCCCTGCCATACATGACCTGCCTGCCGACCTGCCTGCGTCCCTTCAGGAGTCATACGCCGGTCTTCTACTACTGTGAAACTCGTGGACATTGTCATTCCTCCCCCCTTCCCGGGACACTTATCCTTGCTTTTATTGCGTCGTGTAACAAATATACGACGCAAAGATATCTTATGGGTTTAGAAAAAAACTTTGGAACCACATTCAGCCTTAGCGCTAGTTGTGCCATCTGTAAATATTCTTTCTGGGCCTTGTTTGCTTCATAACATTTCTCAAAATAAGTCCAGTCTTTGCTTCGTTATTCCTTTTTTCTCTCCTGTGCCTGTTGTCATACACAGGGGCCTCTGGGCCTGATTCCCTTCTTCTGCTCTGTATATGAGTGATACGTGTCCCCTTGTTTCTGCCTGTTTGGTTCACCATGCATATTTTAGCTATGGAGAGGGAGGTTTAAAGTTTTAGTGGTGTTAATTACGGGCGTGTTCAGTAGGTCCCGGTAATCGAGATCATCTAATCCGATTAGTTTTAGCTACTCCGGAACTTAATTCGCTTTGGATCAGCCCAAGGTTAGCAATTAATGCCTCATGCTCCATAACGGCGAATCCGATTCCTAGAATTGAAGTTATGGACAAAATACAGCCTCTTGAAATTACAGCCTCTCAACTTCCAGCCCAACACGCCTAGGCATTTACTGTGAGTGCGAGTCTCCTCGCAGCCACCTCACCTAATCTCAACGTTTTTGGGGCGGAACCTCATTTTGAGTGGTAGTGTCGGACACACAGTCCCTTCTCACTATCGTTCTTTTTCAGCAACCCACATTAAATTATGAAGTAGCGAGTAACAGTGAGATACCATCGATACGTGTGTTAATCGTTTCGACCAACTGGCCAAGTCGTCGTCTTGAACTTTTTTTCTCTCTCTCTTTTCATAGATAGTCCCAATCATCTCAGGGATATTATTGCGCCATACGATATATCAGTATAATTAACAAGCAGAATCATCGCAGCCTCCTGTACCTATATACCTGACGCAACAACCTGTTTGATTACCTGTCTTTAGTAGAATCCAAAATGTTCAACTTTGCTACCCTCAAAGAACCCATTATAGCAATGTAACTGGCCCCGACCTCCTCAGCAATTGCTGCTAATTCCTTGCTGCGGGAGCAAATGATACAAAGTGAGAACAGTGAAATGTAATTATTATAGTTAGATTGGACTGATGATGATCTAGCGAGATGTTGCAGCCAGGCTTGTTGCCCGTTTTTTGTGAAATCCGTCCACTGATTCCGTTCACCCAAAGCATGTTGCTTCATTGTTAGAGCTTTCCGATGTAGGTGCACAAGTCCTATTTCTTTCAATTGCTTTTTGACTTCTGGCCTAAACCGGCTTAAACCGTCATGCGATGGCGGCTGAAAATATGCATTATACCAGTGGCCCCAGCCGTCATTGTGAATGACGGCAGAAAATTAGTACTTCAGGAAAACCCCTGCTGTCTCCTGTGGTTTTTACACTTCAAAGGGCTTCTGAAATGAAAGTTCAGCATTCTGATTAAAAGATTGGATACATATTATAATGTGCAGTCAAGTGCCATCTCTCGTAGCACCTTTGAACATGTCTAATTTTAACACGGTCATGCAGGCGAGCTCAGGTCCCTAAGCTGGAGCTCCCGATTCCGACCCCGTATCCAAGATACCGTCTTCAGCTTTCTAGTTTCTTCCTATTTTATTCTCATGGAACGTAACAGGAAAGATCTACAATATAATAAAGACCGATGTGTATTTATCGGTTTGTTTGTTTTTTATTCATTTATCTGTTTATCCATTATCTGCCACGCTTCAACAAAATAGATAGGCGTATATTAGCCCACGTTGGAGGCTCTGGTCATCCTCTCAAGCTTCATTGAAAAGGGATCGGTAGAAAATAGGCCGGGTTGCAGAAGATGGCAAACGTATTTTATTCAGTGACAGTTGAAATTCAAACAATGAAGACATCGCAGGCTTAGTCTGATTTGTAAGAGTATTAGCTCCTCCATACATCGAATCTAAGGCAAAGTATCGGACGACCATACGTCTGAATGCACTTCTTGCATTGCCGAAATTGAACTCGCAGCACTGAAGATATCTGAAGCTTCCATTGGCGCTCTCATGCATCTTGATTCGTAGTTCTTCCCACAGATGATTTCGTTGCTTCAGCTCTGTGTCCTTTCAACTCCTGAGACAGGGAACGAAGAGACCAAGCAAGCAAGAAATTTTGCATTAATAAAGTGCGTGTCACGCCTTATTGCATATGTTTTTAATACTTTCAGTATAAGATACAGCATCGATGCGAGCGTTTTAATGCAAAGAAAGTTCGTACTTAGGGCAAAATTCCAATGAATTATAAATTTACAAGATTATATATATTGATGCGGTACTTATTTGCCAAGTTACATCAATTAATGTGCTAAGCTTCGTTTTCTAACGTCACATTATATTGCAAGTGGTGAAAATGTTATCTGTTAGTAAAAAAAAAACACTTTAAATTATATTCCTTGTAGCAAAATAAAATAACGTTTTCATGAAACGTAAAAAATCAGATAAGTATAATACACGTCTGCAAAATGTATTAGCACAAAAGTGACTACATCATTTGTCAATGTAAGTTTTCAATATAATATGAATTTTTCAACGTCAGTTCCATGCTTAGCTATCACGTAAAATAGTTTTCTGCGCATGAAATCTGTTAACCGACCAGAGCAGCTGTTATGGCCCCAGCGACACCTTTAATCTTCTCTCGCAGGGTCTCTTTCAATACATACTGGAGCTTCCCTAATATACCTTTAGTTTCAAAATGGACCAAAGCTGTTCTATGGGATTTAGGTCGAGTGAAGTAGGCCATTTCATGAGATGTTCTCCATTAATGGTCAAACTATTCAGGAATGAAATGGTAGCCTCGGCTGAATGCAACATAACATTATCATGCATTAATATCAGCTCACGTCTGCAAGCAATTGGCAGGTCATCTAACCATGGTGAGATGTGTTCATCTAGAAACCGGGTGTAGGTTTTCATGGCGATCTTAACACGTTATGGCACTCGAAAATATGGTCCAATCAGCTCGTTACCAACAATCCGCGTGCCCAAAATATCATTCCAGCACCACCTTGTTGACGACCAAAGCGACTAGGAAGAGAGGCTCCATGAAGTATTCGCACTTTGGCCCTTCTTTCGGACCTACCAACGCAGCTCAGATTCCATCTGTTAACAGGACATGACAAAAGTTAATTTTCATGTAGCTATATTTAAGCCCAAGCAATGCCCTTCTTTCTGTGGGATATGCTCAGGATGGGTTTTGCAACGGGAATTTTCACATCCCTTGCCATCTTTTTAACAACTCTGCACCTGGTGTCTCGATCTGGACACAGATCCAAGTCCAGCACCGTAATATACTGCTGCACTGATCGCTCCAGTAGGCATGGCTCTTTGCCTGCCTATGTAATTTCTGTGCGTCTCTCTCGCTTATATGTTTTATCTTTCCCTTGTCATTCATGTCCCTGTGAAGGGGTTCTTCACACATGAGTGTAATGTTTTTTGCATCCCGTCCCATGTCTATGTGTGGCTATATCCACTTCCACTATAAGGATGCTTTTTGCAAGGCCTTGGACAATTGCGCCTTCTCTTTCTCCTGCACCAAGCGTCGCAATTTTTGGCATATTCTCACATTTGTACTCAAGCATGACTAGTGCTAGTACAACTCAATTATTTTAAGTTGCAGATGGCGGCACCGTGCAACACAACTGAGGATATAACCATAGGCTTTACGTAATCGTGCAAAGTAAAGGTAAAGTCATTTTAGACCACACCCTCACCTGGGAAACCCACATGCACTGGTTTGTGTTGCGGGTATAGGCCCACTGGCCCCGGATGGGTAAGTGTAGTCGCAGTCGCCCTCGGGTCACCAAGAACTATGGCGCCAATTTGACGGAAGGAACAAATGACCCGAGACCCCCCACCCCCTCATCTCTGAGGAAGACAGTTCCGCCACGACGCCTTGCATGCACACACAACTGCCGAGTCAGCACACCAAGATCTGCAAAGAGCTCGTGTGCCTCACGGGCATCGAACGAGCGATACAAGGTGTTAAAGCTGAGAACGGAAGCATGCAGCTACCGTGGTCTTACCTAAATTAATTATACGAAAGTTCTCAGTTTTTGTTGTTCTTTTATCATTTTTTTGTATAAAGTTCAAGATACACATCCGGTTAAATATTTATGCCTTTTTGCAATTCGACAGTTAGCAGTAAAAAGTCGTGCTGTACAGACACGATTGGAGCAAAGAAGCTGCGGTTGGTAGCAATGAGTAGTGTTGGTGCTTTGTTTCTCCACAGTTGTCGAATAGTTCTAAAAGCGGACATGGTATTCTAATTCTAAAACATTTTTGCCAACCCTAAAGCGGTTGATTTGCACCGACTAGCAGTGCGGCGCTGGTTCGGCCATAAAACGGCTCCGATTTTCCTTACCGACACACCGGTTGACTCTTGCCTCCTCCTCCACCTCTCGATCGTAGCTTGCTCTATGACCCTGCCTTTGCTTCATTAGGCCTTCACATCGTGTTTTATTTTGTGGCTAAGTGGTTGCTTTCGTCTTTCTAACTCCTACTAATGATCCTTTATGCTGCTCTTCCTCTTATTTCGCAGTATCCGTTGCCATGCTTGGTTCACTTGGTTTGTGTTTGCCATACCACTTGTAACTTCTTACTTACTCTCTTCGCACTGCGGCGAACACTGCGACAACGGAAGCCCAAAGTAAGAAAATAATACTATAATAATCTGACTGACTAAGTCGAGCTACGAGACATTTTACAAGAAGGCTGGCAACGCCTGGAATCTTTTGCCCGTTGGTGTTACTGTTACGGAATGACGATTTACAGAGACTATCTAGATGCGCGAAATTTAATAGGCATCTAAATATCTACATATCTGATGAGTTTAGTATGTAAATATTAAAAAAGCTATGCAGGGCATTATAATGTGCTGTTGTGGCTCATCACACTAACATTTTTCACATAAACATTTGAAGTATGCATGTTTTAAATGCATTTAGCATAATTATATTTGTACCTATTGTGAGAATCATATCTTCTCGGTAGTAGCAAATATCTATTATAAATAATAATAATTATGAATAATTTTTGCGTAGTCCTAATAAAGTTCATAACTCAGCGGATTCAGGAATAAAAAGGAACAATAGAATGTATTGGTAGTTAAGTATGCTCCTCGGGTAGTATCTCAAGTTACTATCGGTATTGCTAACAAAACCTCCCAGGGGGCATAGGACATGTTGTAGTGTTAGGTTAGTCGGTTGTGTCCATGCTATGTAGTGGGGAGCAAAATTCCAATGGGAACCAGTAAGTTACCTTAGCTGGGCTTTAGGGACGTCTTTCCTTCGTGCCCACTTTGCTCCCTCCATTTAACATTCTTTCCCGACCTGCCATTACCATGCGCGTTGACCTTGTTTGAAAACACCCCATGCACGAGTTCCACGTGTCTATCGACATATTTAAATCCGTCAAGAAGGTTTTGTTATTGTCGTGTTTGTCTGTTTGTTTGTCCGTCTGTCACCAAGATAACTTAAGTTATGAACGAATCCTTACGAAGTTTACAGGGATTGTTAGACATGTTACAGGAACAGATGATTAACATTTGGTGAAAATCCGTTCATTTATTTGTTTGTTTGTCTATTTTTACTACAGTCTATAACTCAAAAATTTATGGACGGATTTTCATGAAATTTACATGAGTTGTTGGGTATATTGCGAAGAAGAAATGACCAAATTTTGGAGATGATCTGTTGGTCCATACGTTTGTTTGTCATTGTGTTTGATTTTATGCTTGTTAGCACAATAACTCAAAGAGTTATCGATGCATGCTTATGAAATTTACAGAGGTTGTTTGTGATGTTTAAAAGACTTAAAGGATTGACTTTTGGTGATGATCGGTTTGTCCGTTTGTGTGTTGGACTTCTGTTTATCATAATTTTTGCTAACATCGTAATCTCAAAAAGTTGAGAACGGATCTTCAAGAATATTACAGAAATGGTTAATACTATCAAAAGGTGTGGCCACACCTAGGGCGTGTTGCGATCAGGTCTTTGGTGTCACCAGTGTTGCACCGGCCTCCAATGCGACACGGGTTTCGTAACGCCCCCCCCCCCCCAAAAAAAATGGTAGGGTAATGAGCTGGGTAACACTGCCTTTGTTTACAAGCAATGTCTTTATACTGAACAATTAATATTACAATTTGTATGACTGCCATTTATTGCTTGAATTCTGGCGCTTGAAGCACTTTTGCGTAGTTTTCTCAACTTTTTATCCTAAAATACAGCCAAAACATGTACGAACTTTCCGCAAACTCCACAACACTTTTTGGGGGCGCTGAGATCGCACGTGGCGTTCATAGCTGCACGGGGTGACACCGGGTAACACTGTGAGGGTAACACCGACGGCTGATTGCAACACGCCCCAGGTGTGGCCGAGTCGTCTGAATGTGCAGACGCGAAGTTCCTGGCTTCAGCTTAATATAGGCTCAATATACACACATAAACTCCTCTGTAAACACATATAGCAGCAATATGCTGTGTGGGCCATAAATTAAGTAGGAGTGTTACGGAATGTTACTTTATGGCGCTGATGTTTTGGCGCCGATATTTTGGCGCCCAATATTTAGGTTAGGTTAGTTTAGGTTAGGTTAGGTTAGGTTAGGTTAGGTTAGGTTAGGTTAGGTTAGGTTAGGTTAGGTTAGGTTAGGTTAGGTTAGGTTAGGTTAGGTTAGGTTAGGTTAGGTT
>LQNS02007216.1:16522973-16537305 GCA_001587735.2 Parhyale hawaiensis
AGGTTAGGTTAGGTTAGGTTAGGTTAGGTTAGGTTAGGTTAGGTTAGGTTAGGTTAGGTTAGGTTAGGTTAGGTTAGGTTAGGTTAGGTTAGGTTAGGTTAGGTAAGGTGAAGTTAGGCAAGCTATCGTTAGGTTAGGTATGGTAAGGTTAGGTTAGGTAAGGTTAGGTTAGGTATGGTTGGGTTAGGTTAGTTTCGGTATGGTTACGTGAGGTTAGAAAAAACAGTTAGAATATTTGCGTGGTTAAGCCCACAATCACGAGATGCATTAAATGAATAACTTTAGTCGATATAGTTTTAATGTTATCTTCTTTAGTATGTGAGGTTGACGAGCGCATTTTACATATTGTGCGACTATTTCAATGGTAGTTTTTAGATATTAACTAATCTAAAATAAAAGGTTTTATAGTAATTTCGTCTCGTCCATATGTCCTGTTTCAGTTTTAATCAGCGCCAAAATATTCGACGCCAAGAAAAAGTTGCACAAAAAAACAGGGCCAAAAAATCGGCACCAAAAAATCGGCGCTAAAAAATTGGTGCCATAAGTACTGGGCCGGAGTGATAAAGGCTCTGTGTTGAAATACCATAGTGATCTGACAATTCGTTTCAGAATCATTAGCAAAAAACAGTGTAACAAGGCCAGTGCGAACTTTAGTATATGTCAAGGTTAATATTTTTCAGCTTAACTTCTGAAATCCGTTCGATTGGGACGCGCTTAAATTGCTCTAGAAAGTCAAGTGCACTTAAATGCGCGAAAGCAATGTTCCAATCTCAAACGTCCTTTGAGCACGTTTGATTGGGCCCGGAAATTAATCCTTCGAGGCTGAACTTGTCCCGACATTTAGGTTTTGGCTTTGCTGCTTTAAATCGCATTGTAAGTGTTAGAAGCAACGCGATTAATTTCAGCCGACTGGAGACTTCGGGTCGCGAAACAATCTTGTGTTTCTGGGAGTTTCAAGAACAACCGATTATGGGTCAATGTCTGGAACTCAATTCAGCAGACCGAAGCCAGGGCCTGTGCTTGAAGCTTCGGACAAGCCAAGCATAGTAGGCTTAATTTCCGCCTCCAATTGAACGTCCTCTTTATCATATTATCAAGTGCATCTGAAGGCTGATTCATTCATGGTTTTACAAGAGGAGGTACTCGTAAAATTACGAGATAAAATAATGTGAACAGACCCAAAACAGGCAATGAAATAGAAGCATATTATTGACATTTACTTTGCCATGCTGTTCGCATCTTTCTCTGCAATGCTTAATTGAGAGATGACAGACATTTGAGGTGGACTCTTAAGTGCAACCCATTGTAATGTACTAATGCCTTGAAGTACTTAGCGAATATCCTGGGATTGTTTCGAGTATGTGGCACACCTAAATATATGAACTATTTTTGCATACCTCTAAAATCTTCTTATATATTTATTTTCTAACTGTATATGTACATACGTCTAAATAATGATAAAATAGATTAACAAATGAGGATAAAATAAGCAGAACATAGTATACCATTATATACCTTTAAATGAGCAAGCGAGTTAGACTTGTCAGGTAGGTAAAATACGCGGCTGGACACTTTGGTACAGCGTAAAAAATATTTTGTGACGTACATAATTTGAATACCCATGTAGCTACATCTATTGTTTCAAAGGTGAAGGAAGTTAATTCAAGTGGCAGCAATATACTATTAGTCGTTCATGAAATTAACTTATGTCCATTTTCCTTGATTTAAAATGGAAAATCAGATGAAAGAGTTTGATTTTACGTAGTTTAAATACTATATTTACAGTACATTAATAAGAGAGCTAGTCGAACCATGTAAATGGGGTTAAATGCATTCCGCGCTAAAATTTCTGTAGAAATATATATATAGTCGAATGATAAATGCGTACCGGTTTAATGCTTAATTAGTCATTATGTTATCAGATTGTGTAGATTTGTATAGTTCAATAATAAACACGTTTGTTTGGCTTAAAATAATTAATTAAAGAGGACATATAACAAATCAGCATCTAGGTTGCCAGATTAAGTAGAGACATATGTGTAGCTAAGCACATTTTCCACTTAATGACAATAAAAAAAGTATACGTTTCATTAAGTTTATGCTTAATGTTTTACTATGTACTCGTACGTTGACAGATTGGGTATGGGATATGTGGCTTTGTACATTTCACACCAAGATAACACTACAAGCAAATACATTTGATCAGGTACTAAAGTGCATACTTAATGCATCATCAGACTGACATCTAATGTAGATGTGTGGGTAGAATGCGGTGCACATCACCGAAGATCACCTTAGCAAATGTCAATGGCTACAAGATTCACCGTGGCCTCTGGAGCTGGCCTCTCCAGATGGCATTTCCGCTAAGTTTGTATTTCGATGATATTTTAGTGACCTTTCAAGTGGTTCCGCTAATCGTATTTTCTTGTGGAGTCACCGTCCATTAGCTTTAGTCTGTGTGAAGTTTCCCCCCGTGGCAGAGCAGGTTACCAAGCGTCCGGCCGGTGCGTGAATTGGACGCGAGTAATTAAGAGCGTACCCTGTTCCGCCGCCGCCGCCGCCGCTCAACAGGTGTGATGTGAAGAGGTGCTGTGGGGTCGGCTGGTGTAAATATACACTGTGATGCCAGTGTCACCAGATAAGTTTCATTTAGTGTTAAACAGAGGATGGTGTTACACAGTAGATGGACCACGATACTCATTAACAGGGAAGAGACGAAGTCTGTGCTTAGTTCCTCTTTGTAGCTTCTTTCTTTGTTGTATGTATTCAGTTCGATATTGAGCCGCCTTACAGGATGTATTGGCTGTAAACACCCACAGAAATTAGATACACTATATAAAACTCCTAAACATAGGTCGTTCCTAAATTCAAAAGTATACCCAAATTTTGGATAATTAAACAAGAAAAGTCGCTCTGTATGTTAATATAATCGAAATATCGGTATATTAGGCAATATAAATAGTATTTTTATAAAAATGTTGTAAATGGTATATTTTCTTACTTTGTACATCTTGGTTAAAAACTGTGTAATCACTTCCAGAGTCGAATTTAGCATATATAAGTCCCTTAACGCTCTAAGGCAGCTTAAAAAAATTCTGCTTAGTTATTCGAGCGAAAAGGTGCATGATCAGTGACGCAAAAGCTGTGGATATAAGATGTTCTTGTTAGTCCTACGAGAAGATGTTTTATTTTGGTTTATATGTACATAATAGCTTGCATGCCTAGGCTATCTGAAAAATATTTCATCGAAACACTGATTTATGAATACAAAACTAAATGACGTAAACTATTGAAAAATCAAAAGCTTATCTATTTTGTATGTAAATTCGTGATTTTCTTGAAAACGTTCACTAGCACTAAATGTTCCTATAAGGTGCTAAGGTGCGCAGCTGTATGTGACCAATCACAAACGCTTGCATACTTTTCAAGTGAAAACGTTCTCTGCTCGCTCTTGCCATTAACACTCTGCAATATCCATTATTATAATGGAAAAAGGGGTATTATAAGCAGAAATGGCAATTTTGAAATATCCAAAGACATAATCAACCAAATGTACTATGTATATTGCTATGCATATGCATTAAGTGGTAGAAATTTAATACAGTTCTATGCCGACAAAGAAATGGAAGACTAGGGAAGATTAGTGAAAAATAGCCATCGTGGGTTACCCAAAATTGAAGAAGAATCCTTCAGGAATTGCAGAAGAATCACGAAGAAGCTCGAACTGAAATAAGCGCGGACATGATTAGTAGAGAGCTTATTCGCATGGCCTGCAGTCAAAATATAATCAGGAGAGGTCTGTTACTGAAGCAAAACATAGTCAAGACCGCGTAAAAATTGGTAATGCTAGTAGAAATGAAGAGGAAAAAATAATGGACTACATTATATTGTCAGTGAATAGCGCTGAATTTTAATTTTGCAGAAACCTAAATTAGGAAATTTTTCTATGTTGAGGATTCAAAGTTCAAGTATTCTAACTGTATTATAAGTCACGTATAGATGCGAGTTGTAGCGAGTGTTGAGTGCAAATATGTTAGTAATTTTTTTTTTTGCACGTATGTTGCGGCAAGCTTTATATTGATAAGAGCATACCGTAGTACAATCACGCTTATAAACCTCACTCAAGTGCTATGAACTTCATAACATAGAGGCCAATTGTAGTGGATGTTTACTTACAGCACCAATAGCAAGGAATGTTACTTGGTTTCAATTCTAATCAGACAATCATTTTAAAACTGAGGTGAGCTGATGCTCACTTACAAGCAACTTTACTGAAACGACTATCAGCCATTAATTCCTTATATATCTGTGTAATTAATTGAATGCGTGACATGTTATAAAGAGGCTGTTAGTGAAAACTCATAAAAATGCCACTTACTAATTTTATATACAGTTACTTAAATTCCTAGGCATTGAGGCTAGTACCAGTAGTAGTAAACGTTTGCCGCAATTGTAAGGAACAAACGTTTGTTGCAAATGCAATATTATATTTTAATGTTATTAGCAGCAAGTAGTCGGCGCAAGCACATGCAGCGGTGATATTCTTCTTTTTTAAGTTGCATCTACTACTAAAAGCTTAATGTTACGACTTTCTGTCGATAGTTCATTTGTCTTAAACTTTGTGGTAATGTGTATCCATTACAATTAATGTATATTTAAAAAACCAAAGCCGGGTGCGAATTCTTTATAAGTCTTTGCTCGTTTTTGCCAGATGTGGCAGTAATTTTGTGCAATACATGCATAGCTATTACAAATATCCTATTCTATTTTAGCTTACGAGATAGTGGATCTTGTTTTCAAATTTTGAGATATTGGGAATACTACCTCAAGTACTACCAGAAAAGGGAAGTGGTTACAAATACTCTTTTCATTTGCAAGTATTTGCCATCTATACCTAACTGTAGTGGTGTTGAAATCGTCTTACTCAGCTGCTCCCCAAAAAACTCGACGAGTTGGTTATGTTCGTGTATCACCAAGAACCTCTGGGCAGTATATCCAATGTCCCATCTCTCTGTGTGTTCCACTTTGACAGGACGCAAATGGAAGGCTAATATTAATGAGTACAGTATTTTAGTGTGATAATAATGTTAGCTACTTGGTGAATTAAGTACTTTTAGGTTTGTTGTCAGGCCTCATGCTCGCTTGCCGTTACTTTGTTCTGAAAAGTTTGAAACTAAGGTATCGCTAAAGACGTTCGTTTTAGTTGATTTCGTTCAACATGCGCCTCAATTGTATGTTCCCATTAACTGTTGAGAATCTACGGCACAGATTTATCGAGACAGATACAAGCCTGTAAAGCTAAACCCATTTTTCTCTCATAGTTACGACTTACAAGTACATTTACGTAACTCAAGCACCCATTGGCGTGTGTGTGTTAGCCCTAGTAAAATCTAGCAAACTTTTTCAGTCCAGGCTCACAGAGGCGTGTTCATAACGATTTTCAGTCACAGTTACAACGAGCGGTTCATGGAACTCGTTCTTTCTCTTCTATATTAGAGATGTTGTAACTTACATGACACTATTATAAGGGTGCTTTCGATTGAGTCGTCAAAGTCAATCGAAGACAAGCCCACTTGACTTGATTCGTCACTTTGAATCGTGTTGCAGGTGCTGGAAGCAACCGATTGTATTGAACCTACTGAAACCTCCATTTTATGAAGGAAAGCTAAGTTCATGGAAGCCTTACAGGTAATTGATTGAGAGTCATCGCCTGTAACTTGACCTGTCAGAAGATACAAACAAGGCAAGCCTCAAAGGTTTAATTCTAATTATTTAATTTATATTTTAGTCAAACTTGCCCCAAGTCCTACAATGCTGTAACGTTAGCAAAACTAGCAGAGATGCAAGCCTGAGCTGCGAAGAACAATTAAGTCATCCACTTTGACAACATATTTCTGTAAAAAAAAAATTAAGGAAAGAAAGTACAGAGTTCTATCCCACCATACTGGTAGAGCTTCAAACTAACTTCAATCACGATTTTTTATTAGTTTTAAAATGATACTCTGTTTCTTATCATAAAGCACGGACAAACAGTGGCTGGTGTAGTATTGAGCTAGTAAAGTTCTGTGCGCAAGAAAAACCTTAAATGCACAAGCTATAATTGGGTCAGAGTTGCAGTGCAGATGAACTTCGCGGACAACAAACATGATTTTTTAGTATAGCCACCGTCCAAAGTCGGCCACTGTCGATTATTTGGTTTTGGCATATCAGGGGTCTCAGGTCTCAACAGATAGACCATGACGCGCTAGGCCTCCTGCATAGGTGCCGTCGAAACTATAAATTTGATTATGGAACGATGTCACATGCACCCAGCCAAGTAAACACTGAAACTGTACAAAATTATCAATAGTCTAGTAAAGCTTACTGCCCTTCAGCTATATGTCAAAGAGACTTGAATTTATAGTAGTTATTAGCTGGATTTTGTTCCGAGCAGGTATTCTACTTTCGCCCAGTAGGAACAGCAAAGACCAGTGGCCAATTTTAAAATTTATGCCGAGGAGCCACTCTCACTTGCAGTTTGTCTGAAGTTGTTGCAACTAATGGAACGATTTGCGAACATTTCATTTATCGGCAAAATCTCAATCAAGAACCGTTGTGGCGTTCTAACCTCGAACACGACAAATCTAAATTGCAATCAGCTGCTAATCGTCGTTTTAGAGCTCGTCCATGACTTGTTGAATGGAGCGGCCTCTAAGAAGAAGACTTTTGCTCTTGTCCTCCTGTCATCAAACTAAGCTCAGTGGTGATCGACTTTGTGACAGCGCCGCTGGGGTGTCTTCCGCCTGACATGCGGCGGCCTTGAGCTGCAAAAAATGGATCATCTTCCATGAACCATCTTGGGAGTAGCTCACATGTCACTTTTAGTACTGTACATTTATTTTCTGGGTTAGACCCGTCAAAAATTTTTGCGGCATGGTGCTGTCATTACCAAGTAATTTTATGGAGGATGCAAGAAGAAATAAACTGCTCGTCTGATATTTTTAAATAATTTGAGACAGCAAGGTAGCAACACGTGGGCGGCGTGCATAACGTCGCCTGGACCTCGTCCGAAGTATCATCAAAGGTATCTAAGTATTATTTGCGAGTTTTTGTGGAAAAGGTCACTTCAACTGTCAAAATACATTAGCATTGTATGTCCACTTTGTTGGCAAGGTAAAACATCAGGCATGTATGATTTTGTTCAGCTGTGGCTATTGTATAGACTTTGAATTTGCGAAAAGAGCAAATATACTGAACAGTTTCTGGTGTTATTATATAGTACAATAAAGAAAATGGATGACATTAAACGTTGAATGTGGAGTAGTGGTGAAGAAAATATTTTCATGTTATATTTGTGAACATGCGGTCTTCTTAATTTCCGTAATATCATCAAGAAGAGAAAGTTTAGGCTGCGAACTACGTTTCTGAGCAAATTGCAGTGACAAAAGCATTGATAGCGATATGTATTTTATAATTTAAAATACAACACGTTATTTACTTACAGAAAATTTTCCCATGGGTAGCTTGTCGTTTCTCAATATTGAGAACATTTTACGTGAATGAATAAGCGGACGAACGAAACACTCTGCGGCTGACCCAAGTCGTGATGAACCCTACAGTGGACTATTCGCGTTAGCTTCGTGCTGGACGTAGAGTTTAGTTTGTGCATAGGAGCCGCGTGTGTATACTCGGTGCTGTTACAGATGCGTAGTTTGACTGACAGCAATATGATTACCTTGGCCGATTACAGAGTAGTTTAAATATCAAAAGAGTATTGCAACAGAAGCTGCCGATGCGGGCAGTATAAAGTGCCTGTGATGGCATCGATTGAGTTTCAACAGAGTTCTCAGGACTTCATTAGTTGGCTCCAAGCCCGATGCTTCTGATATGGGCAGGCCTATTTAAAACGCATTAATACCTACCAGCGCCTTCGACGCATCAATAAACTCTTCTGGGAAAGAGCAAGGTAGCTGGCTACCCATAACTGATGATATCTCCTTGTTCTCTCCAGCCGTCAAAATTAAGTTGCACGTCAGTCCAGATCGCCCAAGCTTCAATCAGCGTTGGTCTCCTGTCCCAGTAGACTCGCGGGTGAACAAAAAAACTGCTGTAGACAGCAAGGAATTTTCAGAGCAAGAGTAAATTACTTGAAGTAGGAGCTAGTGGACTCGTGTGCTACTATTGATAATAATTTCGCTGGGTAGGTTCACCGGAATAGGCAGCTGTTCTGTTGATTTATTCAACGTACAGGACCAGATGGCACTCAAGATGATGCTTCTCTTATATGATCAATTATGGTACGCATGGAGTGTGTGATGCATTTGTTGGCCAGTAAAGTATAAATTTATTATATGTTTAAGTTATCCTTCCCTTCTTACTTCTGAGCATCACCCACCGAAAAATCCCTGGCAAATAACCCAAGATTTTGTGGGTAGAGCTTCTTGCTCTGTCTGTCAAATTCATCTCATGAGTCTTTGTCTGGAATGTCTTCAGTATGGAGGACTTTCGATTTCTGCGCAAAATAACAGGAGATTGACGATGACGGTGTTTAGTGAATTGTAGCACCTGAAAATACAGCCCAAGTGCTACCAATATTACCATCACGTTACCACCATCAGATCCACAATGCCGTGGTGACAAAAGACTGAATCGTAGAATAGCGACAGGAAACAATTGCTTGCAGAAATAGGCTAATAGAAATATTTGAAATGTTCTCCGCTTGCTATCCTCAGAAAGAAATTTTCTTCGGAAACGGAAACCTTTGATAATGGGCGGCAAAGTCGTAGTATCGTCGACTACGAATGGCTTTCTCTAGAAGTTAATTGATGTGACATTCCATCCATAAATCGACAAAGATCTAGAATTGTTTGGCGCACATGTTACTAGGGGTTGATTTTGTTCCATAATTACTATAGTCTGACCATTTTAGCAAAGCAGTTCGGTCGCGGTTAACTTCCTCTATGGCGTCGCCAATTCTGTGGGTATTTCTGAGATATTGTTCGGCCCATATCTTAGTATTTTGTTTTCAAAGTCTTGTCAACTCACAGTAAGTTTTACTATATTATAGTCACCTATTATTTCTAAACGTCTGTCATATTCATTACCATTCGATAAAGTAGTCTTTCATCACATCTACCCATTATTTCGCACGAACTCTCAGGCTTTCTTAACGAATTGCTGTAAATAGTTGATATACAATAATGTCAAGTTTTGATGGGTAATTTGCTAAGCAAATGTTCAATTGCCCTGAAACCCATACAATAAAAATTTCAGTAGTACTTCCTCCACCTTGTCTTAAAAGCTACAAAGGTAAAAGCACTACTTATTTGAAACTGCAGAAGTGCTTGACCGTGAGTCACCTGTATGGACTACCTCTGATTCCTGTCCTAAAGTTGTTCGGAACATCTCTATGGTTCAGTAATGCATGTATAGCCGGTGTTTTATGCCAAAGCGATTTCTGATCAAACATGATTTAAAGCAATTTCAATGCACTGTAGTAGATTAAAACTTCAGACATAGATTGAAACATGAATAACTGCAGGAGCTTAATATTGGCAAATATTGATGGAAGATTACGTGTCTTTGTAACTGTGGATGAAAATCATCCGCGATTCTGGGTAATTTTCCATTCACAATGAATGTTATGATTGAAGACCTATAAATCAACGTTTATAGTTGGGAAGATCCTCACCCTTTTCCAGTCGTAATTGTCAGTAATTTTGTAAAACATTCTATCGGGATATGCAAAGAGTTAAGAGATTGTGGACGATAGGCAAACAATGATGTTCTTACTTGAATCCGACTTTTGATCCGGCTCTTGATAGTTTAAAAACTGTTTCGGTACGGCAATTTGTGTCATACATCACCAACCCCAAACACATTGTGAGGGGGTTTTCTTGATGCACTGCGTTTTTTTTTTTTTTTTTTTTGTATCTACTGTAACAAAACTGCCGTGTCGAGTTAGGTTTAAACTACGCATGTCATAACAAAAAAAAAATCATGATCATCTTGCACTCCTACCAACGTCCCCCGGCTCGCACCACCACCCCCACCAAAACACCAGTCCCGCGGCGACATTTACCCAAAGGTCTCGCTTCAATAAGTTAGGAGTACGCGCTCGCCAGTCTATTGATTGGGCTTCAGGATACTTCGGGACACAGCCGGCTCGGTCGGTGGGGTGAATAGTATACGGAAGCCTCTGGGTCGGGTGGGTATCAGGGCGGGATGGGGTACAATGGTTACTAGGGCAGCATGTTAGTCCTGAAATGCGAGTTGCTATGGAGGAATAGCGTCAATCGATCTAAAGAAAACACCGTATTTTCTTTTCATATTCTTTTATCACCAAAATTAGTATAAGGTTCAGGTCAATAAAATTTCAGTTGGGACTTGAATTACCCAAGAGAAAATACAGCACGATATTTTTATCACTTACGCCTGTAACCTGGCAGAGGTTGGCAAAGTCAGTTTAACATCATTCAAGTTCTTCAGGTTCGATGCTAAATTACAGCATAAGATGTAAAAGTTTGGGTCAGATACGTAAAAATTCGTAATGCAGTGGTCTACTATATACTATCTTGGAAATCATCCTTGCCTCTCAGGGGTCACAGGTTGAGCCATAGGGTTAGCATCGTAAGGTTCACCTATCCTACGTTATGGGAGTAGCGACTCGCCCAGTAGGACGGAGTAGGTAACCTTAGCCATTAGCTATTCGTTTGGGACGTCTGTATTTCGTGCCCACTTCGTTTCCTTCCACTTTCATACTTCAAGTAGTGACGTTTTTCTTCTGTTCTTCCTATTCTTTCTTTACATGCTATTCCCATGCGTGTTGATGCTGTGTGGGAACACCCTCGTGCATGGGTTCCACGTTTCTTTTGACATGCTATATGTCCCTTATTTCTTCCTCTGTTATACCTAGATCGTCGTAGGAGTGGAAATGGAGGTTTAAACTACTCAACATGATAATTAAATCGTCATTAGTATAATTGTTTAGCGCTTCTGATGTCGCAAACATTCAAGGATGAAATTTCGATATCACGATCTCGTCACACGAGGTCATTAAACATTAAATGACACATCATTGTTACAACAACGTTTTCTCCGTCAACAAATGATATACTGTAGTTTTTCTGTACTTAATAATAAATTCATTGTCGGAAGCCTAAAAGAGCCGCTCAGCTAGAAAGGAATTTTTATTACGAGTTAAATTAATTTTTGTAACAAAATAAAAAATTTAATGTTACGATTTATAACTATATTCTTCGTCGTAGATAATTACCATAATATTACACAAATATTATTTACTTTCTCCAGTCAAGCATTTTCAGGAACAAACGTTCACGTCTTTTTCATATCGTGCATACGAGTATTATCTCGTGGAACGGGTAAACTGGAATTAACTTTAAATATCTTAATGCAGCGAGTAAAATAGAGAAACCAAAAAAATTTAAAGGCGTCACTTCGAGCGTTTTTATTAGTGCCATAAACTGTTAACTTACTCACGGTGACCGTTAGCAGCAATAAAGAACCCAAGTCATATACAAGAAGATACACAAACTCTCATAGTTCTATTTGGTTTGTTGGTTAATTTCCACGCTCATCAGTGAAGGACTTTTAAGTAACGCTCTGCTATTATGGGGCTGTGCAGTACACTCCTGAATGACGCTTCTTAAGAATTAATCTCAGGGGTTCAAGTTTGGGGAGCTAGAAGTCTCTAGATCTTTTTTGGTAAATTCTTCAGTTGTACCTGCACAGCTGCCGATCTATATGACTGAAAAGTCTAGAACGACTGTGACTTTGTTAGGATCGTGATCCTGGGCGCCAACACTGCATTCAAAGTTTTCATATATTCAATACAGATGATTTTACGTCCTATTTTGATGCAATGAACAGAAATCTCTCGCCCATCCTTTAATCACTGCAGTGTACACAAGAAAAGGAATAGGATTTTTACTTTTCATCACAGCACGGACTCAAGACCAGTTTTGACGTTTGAGTACCTCGTCCACAAGAACTTCTTTGGCCCACATATCTAAACATTTCCATCACGGTTCTCCAAATGTATCAGGAGCATCTGTCAGCCCGAAATGGTTTTGAACGAATAGTGAAGTTGTTGTGGTGCCTTCCAGCGGATGACCTTGTCTCTTTTTCATGAACCACAGCCCGTAAAGCAGTCATTCTCCTGATTTTACAGGTTTTATAACAGCAAGATAACTTATGAACCTGAATCGAACTTCTATGATCACCGACATAAGTCCTGTAAGAAAACGAGAGGAATGCCCAAGAGAGGCTCGCTGAGCATCCCTCTTTGTGTCCCTCTAACCTCACTTGCACTACGTCCAGCGCCGCTTGAATCACATGTCACGTTCGTTTGCTTAGATTCCTTTTTAATGAAATGATTATGAACTGTACAAGCAAATACTCAAATTATGTGACTGTAATTTCCAAAACTAGAAAGTTTCTGCACTGAACTCTAATTCTTCGTTAAGTCAAATACATTCGAAGTTAGTCCCAATTAATCTATTCGAACCTGCAGTGTTCCTTCCAATAAATGTAACACTGATTTGTGAAAGAAAAGTTAAAATATTCACACTAACTGTGGAAATATTCTTTCAGATCTACTGCTTTGTTTATTTGAGTTCTAGCGTGCTATATTGTAAACATTAGTTACATATTTACATGGGTAGTTGCTAACATTATTGTCGAGTTCGCACGAGCGTTGACTTTGATGATCTTCTAACGGAAGTCAATTTACTGTCACTATTGTGCACCACCGCTGACTCTACTCCTGATCTGTAGAGTAGTCTAATTGTTATCATGTTGTATCGTCTATTCTATTCGCGATTTTCTTCGTAGTGCTGGCAACATCCAGAATTTCAGTGCTGAAATAATAGAAAAAAAATCAAGTTAGAGAGCAAGGACGCCTTCATGTGAGATCCTCGCTGTAGGCTACGGACAACCTCGCAACTTTCGCACGGCTTCACCAGCGTACGCTTCAAACCACCAGATGCTCGTGCAATTCTTATTTCCTTTATTTTAAGTCGGAGTGTGCAGACGGAGATGGACAGGTGCCCTATAATCAACACCATCACGAGATGGCCAACGCACTGCCTATGTGGTTACGCTGACTATGAGCAGCGACAGGCTCTAGTTAAGTCTACTCGTAACTCGCAAAAAACGACGAACCTTCCATCTCGCCTGCAAACTGTGACGAATCTACCCATGCCAGTTTTACCAGAAAGCTGCATGCTTAGATGTTAATAAAAAGCAGCGCTGCGGGTACGACTGGGGCAATTTTTTCACTACATTTATCTACTTTGTGTGTCTCTAGTAGTTGGCAGCCCAAGCTGACGTTAAAAGTAGGCTGTCGTTTATCCTTGTAGCCAGCTGGCACAGTTCAGACATCTACTCATTTTGTTTCCATGATGCATTAGATAAACATTAGGATATCTGAATTTTCTCATACTACCGCTTGATAAGGTTAATCGTATTCTGCTGAATTCATTTGCGAAGATATGAATTTAGAGAAGGTCCATGCCATGTTAATGACATTAAATTTGGTTAGCTGTATGAATGCATTAAAACAGTTTTCCTTATTTCAGTGTACCATACAGTATATTGTATGGTAAGAGCTTGTAAACCTATTAGGACGAAGTGAAGCGCCAATGTTTCTTATAAGGAACTAACTGGCGTTGTAATCGCGTCAGACCCCCCCCCCCCTCCCCCAGCCCGGAAAGGGAACGATCCCAGCTCAGCACAGCAGATGTCTGTGAATATCGCTAAGTGGAAGCAAGGTATTTGTGGATGAAACGCATAGCAACAGCCCCAAGTCAGAACTTATACAGACGCCCACACACACACGGTGAAACTGTACATCCTCGTAAATACTCGGCGGATCGGACTGTAACCCTTCGGAGGTGCTAATATGATTAGCAGTGACATCACACGAGTAATTGAATGATTGCAAGAAAATGTTATGTTTCTACCTTGAGAACTAACACTCGATGCCTCCGCAGAGGGCGTATAGGGTGGGCCATATAGGCCACATGGTTAGGTTCGTTAGGATTGCCCATTCTACATGTATGTAATGGGGAGCAGCTTCCCCGCCCCCCAGGGGAACCAGGAGATTAACTCAGCCTTAGCTTGGCCTTTGGGACGTCATACTTTCGTGCCCACTTTACTTCCTTCCATTTTCATACCCAGGGATGTCGCGACCGGGGGGGGAGACTCCCCCCCCCCCCCAATAATCTCTGGACGGGCTATACAGTCGGTATATTTTGGACATGAGCAGTCGGTACTTTTACGGTAACCGACTAACGTCAAATGTACCGACTACCGTCAAATGTACCGACTAACG
>LQNS02007216.1:16538502-16556486 GCA_001587735.2 Parhyale hawaiensis
CTACAGTGCACAGTACTACTCTGTCAAATACTTTTAATGTATCAAATGTATCTGTGTGTAAAAAAACCTATCACCAGTCACGGCGCAGTGCCAATCTGTGGGTGAAGTCTGATTGAGCAGCTGCGCTGCCTGTGCAATGTTCTTGAAAAGTTATAGTGCACGAGTACTATCCCTATCCCCGACCGACCACCCCTACTAGAGAAAAGAGTCCTTTCAATGAGCACCCGTGTGAAAGGTTAGGTTAGGCCGGGACTGGTTCTGCTAGCGTTCCTAAGTGTTTTTACTTTTTACTGTATTTATGTGGATTTTTACTGTTTTTATTGGTTTTTAATGTTTAGTTAAAATTTTTTATGGTATATATAAGTGTTTTTTTTACTTAGGGTCAATCTTTGATTGACCTTACTTAGCGGCAATCTTTGATTGGCCGTACTTAGCGTCAATTTTAAATCTTATATTTCGGTTTTTAGCGGAACCAGACCTTGCCTTTTACCTAACCTTATGAGAAAAAGCTCATTCGACGTTAGCAGCACCAGACCTTGCCTTATACCTAACCTTACACGTACATATTCATTGGCCTGTAGGCTATTACACTTAAAAGCCATTCATACTATCAATTACACCTAATGCAAACAATTACACTTAACGACCTCATTTACGTCTAAGCCCTTAAACAGGGGTCTACTGCACACCACCAGCAATAACGTATGCATTAAATGTTTCCATAAACTTGAAAAACTCAATAAATGTTTCATCAACAATAATCTCACAGTCGCCTTTAACAAAACTTGCATAGCAGAAAAGCTATTACCGAACTACACGATATATATTAATATATATAGCCTACAGTACTCGTGCACAATATATGTATTTTCCAGTCGGTAATATGACTGATAGTTAACGTCAGTCGGTATTTTTCAGTGCCCATCCCCCCCCCAATGTTGAATACTTCGCGACATCCCTGTTCATACCCCTAGTGATGATGGTTTAATTGTCGTATTCTTCCTCCTCTTTCCCGACTTACTGTTCCATGTACGTTGACTCGTGCGAGGGCTCCACATATCTCTTGACATTGTTATGTCCTTTTTTCCTCTCTTTGGATCACAATATACGCTGTGCGTAGGGAGGCAGTAGGAATCTACAGTGTTAATAAAGACCGATGTTTATTTATATGTTTCTTTTATTTATCGGTTTATCTATTTTATCTTACGCTTTAACAAAACAGATAGGCGGAAATTAGCCCAGGCTGGAGGCTCTGGTCGTCCTCTCAAGTTTCATTGAAAACTGTTAGGTAGAAAATAGGCCGGGTTGCAGAAGATGGCAAACGTATTTTAATCGGGGACAGTTTAAATTCAAACAATGAAGCTTAGTCTGATTTGTACGAGTATTAGCTTCTCCATACATTGAATCTAAGGCAAGGTATAGGGTGACCTTACGTCTGAATGCACTTCTTGCATTGCCAAAGTTGAAATCGTAGCACTGAAGATATCTGAAGCTTCCATTGGTACTGTCATGCATCTTGATTCGTAGTTTCTTCCCACAGATGATTTCGTTGCTTCAGCTATTCTCCCAAATTTAATTCAATGGTCGATGAAACAGCTTTCGCTAAGCAAAAACCATTGGACCTGTGTAGGCTAGCCTACCGTATCCACAATACCGAATCCGAGCTATTATACTCTGAGCGTTGATGATCGGGCTGCAATAAGCCGAGTATTTTCTCCATTTCAGAGAGAAAAAAAAAAAAAAGAGTTTCGATACTGAGCGGCTGTGAAGCCGTAAACGCTCATCTCAGGGTGCTTAGGTTAGCAGTTGTAATAACGAATATATGATCAATGAAGAAAGTCATCACAAATTCTTCGCTGTCATTTTACGACAGCGCGGCCCTCTAGTATATTAATAATAGCTAGAGCGATCTGAAAGCGAAAAACATCCACGTAGCGAGGCAATGTTAACGAAAAATTCAAATTAGTCATAAAACTAGAATTTCCTATTTACCATTGCCAAACTTGGTCATTTGTGCCTCTTGGCAGTAATGACAACTTTTGTAATCTTCTTGAAGATCCTTCAGTAATTTTTTGAGTAATGTCTGATAAACATTTTTTACAAACATTGGTCAAACACACAATCGCACCAGCCGATCATCACAAAAAATTTGTCATTTCTATTCCACATGTCTAACAATTCCTACAAATTATACGAAGAACCGCTTACAACTTTTTGAATTATATTACCGGCAAACATTTGTTAAACACATAAACCGATAAACTTAACCCCGAAATATGGTCATTTAATTATTCCTATTAACATTTCTAACAATTCCTACACATTTCAGAATGATTCGTCCGTAACTTTTTCAGTTATGTTGCTGAAAAACGTGGAAACCAACAGAGACAAACAAACAGACGGACAGATCAACGCAAAAATTTGGTCGTTTTCTTTTAGTAATAACTCAAATAGTTCCTAAAATTTTCATTAAGATCTGTCCGCAACTTTTTCTTCTATGCTATTAAGAAAAGAGACTCAGACAAACAAATGAGCTATGGATTGAAAAAAATCTTCGCCAAAAGTTAATCGCCTGTTCCCCCAATAAACCCAACAATCCCTGTAAATTTCGTATTGATCCGTTCATAACTAATTGAGTTATTTTGATGACGGATAGGCAGACGAGTAGTCAAACATAGCCTCCTTGGTGATAATAACACATTTAATGCCTGGAATATCTACAGAAATATATTGTAGTAAACCCGTGCATAATTTACTCAATTCGATGGCAGAATGTCTGTGTGCTTCATTTCGTGTTTCCTGGGGCTGCGTAGAAAACTGATATTTGTGAATCACTGTGCTAGAGTTAAGGATTAAGGTTAAGGTTAAGCTCTAAAAAAAACAGCAGAAGAAACTGTGATCACAGGATGAACGTGTTTCAGCCTACGATGTATTCACTAGCCATTCCCGGTTAGCTGAACTTGTTACTTTACACTTAGCTCAGTACTGATACTTATCCACAATCCAGTCGGTAATAATGGTTGTGATTATAATAGAATATAGTAATGTATGAGAGATTACGGTCGATTATGGATAATGAAGACAAATGCTAAATATGTTGACAAACACATAACGTTGAGTTTAGTATATGGATGCTCGAATTGTGCCATGCAAATTAAGAATATAAAACAAATCACCTTTTCATAGTAATTTCCAATTTGATGATCTTTTAATTTGCACAATGTTTTGTTTCTGCATTTTGTAGCTACATAAGCTAACAATTTTTGGAATAGCGCTATGTACTTCTGTTTACTTCATTTATGCATGCATTGCTAATTCAAGTTCTATCTTTATATTGTATCAATTAAAGATTCCGTGAGTAGTGGTCAAATGATTCTTAAAGAAAACGTACTGTGATGTTATTCTCTATATGTTGCGGTTACCTAGAAATTAACATAATGATAATAAAATTATATTTAAGACAATCAAGTCTATTTTCACTGCTTCGTTAAGAACAATCACATTTGATAGTTACCTACTTTTGCATAAAACACTGTTACTAGCTCCTTCCAGTGAATGATTACTACAATGAAATTTGCCACAAAACTTAACAGTTTTTCTATTTCAATTATAAACGAAACACTTTTGGCTGATAACTCGTTCAAGCAAATTTACACAATAAATATTGCAATTAAAAAATCTTCTATTGACATTTGTTTTAAGAAGCTGTGAAGATTAGGATATACCACTAAGAACAACTATTATCAGGTAATAAATTATTAGCAGATTATATTTGTTTTTAGTGGTATATGATAATACGATTAAGGGTGAATATCTTGCCATAACCATGGCAGGTTATCAACGGATTTCTGTACTTACGATCATGAGTGGAATTCCTCCCATTATTTGGGGAAGAATATGGATTATAATATGGCCAGAATTCCCAACACAATCGTCCAAAATACAGGAAGTCGTCGATACAGACCAGGGTTCCGTGCAGGAATGAAGTGGTGCAGATCAAGTCCGGTCTAGTAAAAACAGATCCCTGTACCTGTAGGGCGTGTTGCAGTCAAACTGCGGGTGTCACGTGTGCTGCCCCACTTCCAATGTGATTCCGGTTCGGCATTACCGACGACAACCACAAAATTTATAGAGCTCTAGCTTAATAAAAACCCCCTTTGTTTACAAACATTGTCTCTGCTTACAAGCATTGCGATCAACTAAAATACGAAAGTGAAGAGAATATCCCATGTCTGATGCATATTTGGCCTCTTGCTGGTTTTTCACATTTTTATCCTAAAAAACAGCACAATCAAAGCTCTGCCAGCAATGGTGAAGAATGAGGTTTCTGCTTATTCCGCTGAGATTGCGTCGTATTCATCCCATATTTATGAGCGAAACTGTGTAACACCGCAGCACGTAGCAACACGATCTAGGCTCTCACTACAACATGCATCAATACCTCAATCCGTTTTCTCTGATTATTGCGAGAATAATAGAAAACGAAACCAATTTTGATAAAATACGACAATATTTTTACTGATTTCCAAATTATTAAATCGGCAAAATGAATCTTTAAATGATAATAAACGTTACATATTATTACAGACAGTGTTTAATTTACGTAAACTTAATAAACTGAGTCAGATAAAGGGTACGCGTGGACGTAGTACGCCTCTTGGAAGCTGACACTAGTGCTGAAGAAAAAATTGATACAATTCTAAACGAAGGTCGCAATTAGCTACATCAAGTACCTGGAACTAAAAATTGTGGGGCCAAATCGAAACCGGTATAAAACAAGTCCGACCTCAAACTAGGACTTCCTGTAATATTGTATGACTATAAGTTTGAATGTGGAACATCTAAAAATTCATACTATAGTGCAAAAACTGTGCACATTTTCCGTTTTTTTCTTTCCTGTCGATGAATTGCAAAAAAAAAAATTGCAGGGTATGTATGGACGCTAACCGCCTTAATTGGCGTTATATTTATCAATTGTTTCCTGATTTTATTAATTCTCCCCCAATTGAGCGTAATTACCCATCATAATTATTTGTTTGTTGTATCCCTTGTTGAACAGTATTGCAATCTTTGATCAAATATTGCTATCTATTGATATGTTCATTCAGTTTATATCTGTAAAATTTATCAAGAAATTATTCCCATTAGCTTTACCTAAAAGGATGTCAAAAACGTTATCAATCGATTTGTGACTTCCTCTGAACTGTGTATTATAGCTATATACCGGCTTAAAGAAGTTGCATATAAACGTGCGTTAACTGCACAGACTGAACATTAGAGCCATTGACCGTCTTGAGCTGTAGGCCTAACACCACGTATGAATTGTAATATTTTTTATAAGCAACTAATCATCAGCAAACGATTAAAGCAGGCATATCCAGTGCATAATATGTCAAAAGTTGAAAAAGTTGAATCTAGTTGTATCATTCACTGAACACAGTCGATTTTGGTGGTGAATGGTGTTTCTAAGGCCGGCTGCACACTAACAACTTTCGTTGCCGCTAGGAGCTTAGAGGCAACTCAACTTATCCGTGTACGTAGCTACGGCACGGCTTCAGCTTGCACAAATTTCAGCTGCTTCAAAAATTTTCAAGTATTTCAGTCGCTACTGCAATTTCTACACCCTAGCGAGTGGCAATGTTGAACTTTCAACGATCGCTCTTAATTATGAGCGGTTGGCGTTCACAACGATTGGTAATTTAAGAATTACAGCACGATGTTCATAAACGTCATGCTGAAGTCACGGCCACGGCTGCGCAGTCGGATAAGCTAAGTTGCGTTTAGGCTGCTGGCGACAACGAAAGTTGTTAGTGTGCAGCCGGCCTTACGGTTCACTATAGTAGATCATGGTTGCGCAGCTAAACCCTTAATGCTTGTAATTGGATATGTATGGTTCGGTATTATAGTTGGCAATGGTCGAGGAATGCGGGCATATCTCTACCATAATGCACCCCATACATAAATGGTTAAAAATGGAGGAGATTTCGATAATAAACAACCAAAGATTTCGACCATAATCATCGTTGTTGCATACCATAATTTCTGACTGGGAAATTAACTAAATAGTAGACGTTCCGTGACCCATTGGGCCACTATCACCATCTTCTTTGCTTCTCAAAGGAATATTCAACACCGTGCATGCAAGTAAAGATGAATACATAAATATGATGTAGTTCAGTTGTATTTTCCGTATCACCTTTACATTTAATGTACACGATTATGCAGCCAAGTTCAGGCTGGCCCTTCCTTGCCATTGATGTCCCTCCCTCCCCACCCATTGATATACAGTAGTGCCATTAAATTTTCAACGCTCGAATTTCTTCCTATCTTATACCGAATATTGATATTTTTTCAACTTAACAAACAGTAGACTAACGCAACGCTATTCTTCAATCGCCTTAGCTGCTGATACCGGCCAAGCGACTAAAGCTTTAGAATTGCAATTCTTTGGTACTCACGACTTATACAGCAATCGGTATCTAAGTGACGACGCTCTTGTCCTCCCCGTCCAAATGTCTGAAAGAACTCAGGTGCACCCCAGTGATGCCCTGCCTCAGACTGATATCTAATTCCTTCCTATCTTATAGTGATGAATCTGTTCAAACAAGTAAATAAATAAAGTTCACACAAATATTAGTGTAATACTATAGCTAGAAGGCCCGTAACCCATTGGGTCATCATCTCCGTCTTTTTTCCTTTCGCAAAATATAGGTGTATTTCGGCTGTGAAGCCGTAAACGATCTTCTCAGGGTGCTTAGGTCAAAAGCTTAGGTTAGCAGTTGTAATAACGAATGTATGATCAATGAAGAAGGTCATAAGAAATTCTTCGCTGTCATTTTATGACAGCGCGGCCCTCTAGTATATTAATAATAGCTAGAGCGATCTGAAAGCGAAAAACACCCGCCTAGCAAGGCAGTGTTAACGAAAAGTTCAAATTAGGCATAAAACTAGAATTTCCTATTTACCATTGCCAAATTTTCAAATTCAGATTCGGCTGATCATAGACCACACGCGATCTGACTGTCCACCGCCTGTAAGAAAAGGGAAATATATATGTATATGTGACCTATTCCTGTAGTATTGCCCTATCACTTTTTTATTTAACAGCACGTTCGTGCAGCCGAGATTAGGTTCATCTTCCGTATCACGGATGCAGTCGAATTAAATTTTCAATGCTCGAATTCCTTCCTAACTTAAAGCGAAAAGTCTGTGTTCAAGCAAGTAAATGAATAATGTACACAAAATTTTTGTATAATACCAGACGGCGCGTGACTCTTTGGGTCACTATCACGATTTTCTTAGCTTTAAAAAAAAACAGGTGTTATTCAGCTGGTTATGGACCACACACCATTTGACCGTCCCCTGCCTGTAAGCTGCCGCTAAACAACGAGAAACATATATATATATATACATGACGTATTCCTGTTGTAGTTCCCGTATCACCTATGAATTTAACGAGCACTGTCATGTAGCCGAGCTCAGGTTCATCTTCCTTATTACGGATACAGCCGAATTTAATCTTCAAAGCTTGAAATTTCACCTATCTTAAAGCGAAGAAGCTGTGTGCGAACACGCAAGCAAGTAAATAAATAAACAAACAAGGGCCACAGAATTTTAGTTTCATCTAGAGAGATGCTACTAATGTGCAAGTTTCTGTTGTAATATATCAATGTTTCTATTTTTCTTTGAATTATTTGTAACGAGTGTACCCTGCCATGCAAAATGATGAGGCAAGAATTTGTGAGGAAACTTTCATTATTTAAAACACTTTAGTTTCTATCGTGCTAATATGGAGACGGATGTCCTGTAACTGATAACGTAAATGAAAAATATGGATGAATGCTTTCTTCTTCAGTTCTACTAAGCAGCTCAATCTTTCCTTCTTTTTGGTGGCAGATAACCTACAGAAAAATAATATATTTTTACAACAGAGAGTCAAACCTCTCTCAAAATGGGAACTGAAACTACTCAGTATCCATTATACACAAAGATAGGGCTTCCGCTGAAACATTTTAGAGCAAAAAAAAATGCTGTTTTATCAAAGGAAGAAATTTGCACGTGGAGTAAAATAAATACTGTGCAGAAAGCTTCTTCTTCGCTCCTCTGTGTAGTTCTACCGTTTTTTTCTGATTGAGAGAATAGAGATTGAGAGATACCTACATACCTTCTGATATCAGTTTCTACCAATTTTCTTGAGCATCATTATTTTAATCAACACAGATGACCTCTTCGATTCGGTCACTTCAATCGAAACAATCTAACCGATCAGCGTACGACGTGTCCAAAACTTCAATTTTAATTGTTCAATTCGCCACACTGGGTCAAGTTTAGGCATTAATATCAAGCGCATAGGTTGCGATTAACGGATGAACTCGATGCAAAGTGATGAACTGAGCTCTCTGGATTGAAGTTCGAGACAAGCGTGCCCTGTGGTGCGTGCTGCCAGCGTTTGTGGACTTCACAAATACCGCTGCCGCTGCGACAACTGATGCTTGATGCGGGCACTGAGAGGCTCATGTGAGACAGATGAGATGATTTGATGAGTATAAGCATTCGAGATGTCTTTCCTTCGTGCCTACTTTGCTTCCTTCCGTTTTGATACTACTACTGGCCTTACTTTTCTTTGTTCTTCCTTTTCTTTCTAGGCTTGGATGTTGCCCTCAGGGGTATATTCTGGTGGGCCCTTTCCCTGCCACAATATATTTGGGCCGCACAACCCAAGGGCTCCTAGTGTTTTCTCGGCAGGGGATGTTGCAGCTTTTCGCAGTTCCTGCTGACGAGGTTAGTTTTGTAAATTAGGTAGGCTCTCAAAACTTCCCCTTCTGTTTTGGGAGGTGCGCCGCTGATCGAGGTGGCCGACCTATTTCCGCTTGACTTCTAGCTTCTTGTTTTTCGTTTCCTTCCCCTGTGCGTTGTAGCCGAGCGAAACCGTTCACCCGTGACCGAAGGTTAGAGATGCACAATTCGCGCCTTTTTCCTGTCAATAGCATACAGACCACTTAGACCTCCCGGCAGAAAAGACTAGATAAAAATCATTATTAATTTTAAACGAGACGTACTTCGCGTCCTAGTGGCACACAAGCCTGTGTTAAACCACAGGAATAGTTCGGTGCGATACCGACATTGTGTCCCTGATGTGCTAGTAATTTTTTCCTACTACTACTACTAGCTTGGATGTTCCCATCCATGAGCTTTGATCCTGTGAGGGAACACTCCAGTGCATAGGTTCTACGTATCTATCCACATGCTGTTTCTCCCTTCTTGCTTCTTCTGTGAGATCGCCTGTTGTGGAAACGGAGGCCTAAGCGAGGCTTAGTAATGGTAATAATAATCATGGAAAGAATCGAATAGAAAATTCCTTTAGTTGCAGTTCTAGAACGTCCTGTGCGAAGAGCTCATTCGATTAGGTCATCAAAGTCATTCTAAGCCAAACCCACTTGGCTTCACTTGTCCGGATCTGCAGACAGGAACTCAGGCTTCATCACTTTGAATTGTGTTGCAGGTGTTAGAAACAGCCCGATTATAATGAACCTATTGAAAACCCCGTTCTAAGGAGTAAGATTGAATTCATGGGAGCCTCGCATGTAATCGAGTAAGGAGCAACGGCTGAAACTCGAATCAGTGGGTCGATGCCAGTGCGTCTGGAAGATGCTCCGGTCAAGTTAAGTCGGGTGTGCTTGGATTAATTCAACGTTAACGATCCAATCGAATGTCTCAATAGGTTGATGTGCTGGTCTGCCCATCATGTAATATGCTTCAAAACTTATCATTTTTTATCTTCATCGCATGACCCTGCTCACCGATAAAAAATCTCTCCTATGAATTGAAGAAAAACTGCTAACTGGGAGGCGTGATTTCATTAATCTGAAGAACTTTTTTTCAGGTTTGGTACACTAGCAGCGTCGCTTGACAGCACTCGACATAAGACAAGCTGAAGTAATTACGATCACCCGGCTTCTTGACAACTTTGGAAGTTCCGTCAAGGTGAGTCATATTAAGCGTATTTTAGAGAGTACTTTGAATCCATTCACGAACATTTCACTAGGCTTGCTTGTCATGCTGTGTCAGCCTATTAATCAAATTAATATAGTTTATAAATTATTACACGTATACTTGCCAATGGCTCAACACACACTGATGCAAGTACAGTAAGCAAGGCTGATGAGACCAGCGTAAGTAAAATTAAGTAACATAGATAAACACACGAGGAACCTCGATAAACTTCTTATCAAATTAGAAAAAAAACACATTCTTCTAACTATCATCAAAAATGGATTTAAAAGAAGCCCCATCTGTCTCACAAATGCGTTAAAGCGCGCCCACACTACATACACTAGCGGGCAAAATAAGAGAACGATTTTCATTTTTTGAAAATAGAGGTTAACCATGTAGAGTAGTTTAAGGAATCTTCATCTCTCCAAACGATGTGCCTTTCCTCATATTCAAGTCTTGCTTTCTTATTCTTCTTACTGATAAGTTGTTTAGTGGCAGGACTGCGTGCCTTTAACCCGTTCGCATTGAGGCGACGAGAAACTGTATAGCGAGACTTTTCTATGTGGTTATTGACCTTCAGCTTTCTGGAAATTCCCGCTGCAGTTTCAAAAGGATCCTTCTGGGCATAGCGTTTCCTAATCCTACCAACTCGTACGGTGGTTTTTCGAGGGCGGCCTACAGATACCGGTGATTTCAGCTGTTTCTTTTCATCATAGAGCTTCAAAGCACGGGAAACAACGCTCTTGGATCGGTTTACCTCTCTTGATATTGCCGAAAGAGTCATTCCTGATGACCTGAGCTTAACAATTTCTTCCCGCAGCTCAGGAGTAAGTTTCACGTGAGGTGCCATGTTTCTAGAATGGTGTAATCGTAAGAGTGGCAGTTCTAGAAGTCATGTAATCGTAAGAGTGGCAGTTCTAGAAGTCATGTACACGAAATTGAATGTTGCCAGATGACCGGGGTAAATGTGAGAATATTTTAGACGATCGTTCTTTTATTTTGCACTGTTCAATTTTTATTATTGTTTGTTAGATTGCTGTAATGTATTAAATATAGTTATGTTTGTCCTGATATTTTGTAGAAATATGTTAAATACATTCCTTAAGGCCCCATCAAAAGATTCATTAACCTACTCTACATGGTTAAACTTCATTTTCAAATGATGAAAATCGTTCTCTTATTTTGCCCGCTAGTGTATACAGCCCATTGTTCCCCGTAAGCAGTCCCAGGGGTTCAGACGCTTGGTTGCTTCTGTGCCGACAAAACTGTGCGTGCACAGAAACGTCGCTAAAATGTTAGCTTGTGCCACTAACAAAGTTTCTGATGTCTGTGCAAATTTGCACTGAATTAAAAATCAGAAAGTTGTGCACTTTCATAGTGTTTACGTGAGACCGAACAGTACCTGATGAGGTATCCTAGCTGTGCGAGCGGTCCACCGTTTACAGATCTGAATTGATCCGATTTGGCTGACTTCACCTGCCATTCGTGACGAGGCCGCACATCCCCAAGCCTGGCCTTACCTAATGTGCGCTGACTTGACCTGACGTAACTTAGTTGGGCAACACATAGCGATCTTGACCTGATGTGGCTTGTAATAAAATAAGATGACTCACTCTCACACAGTATGACCCCAGCTGGTTTGAATTAATCGTACGATTATACCTGGTTTGATCTAATACTACCCGGCCTCTTCTCATAGAACCTGACAAAAGCCAGTATCGTCCTGACCTGGACTGGTTTGACTTAACATTAAGGCATGTTCGACTGGGCGCTTAAATTAAGCCTGCGAGGCTTGACTTGTTTCAAGTTTAAACAGAAACTTTCGCTGTGCAAATTTGAATCTACGCTACATGTGTTACAAGCAACACGATTTCCCTGAGTCAGCTGAAATTCCATTTTACGGAGCAAGGTTGAGTTTGTGAACGTCTCAAAGTTAATCGATTTAGGGTCAACGCCTGAAACTCAATTCAGCGGGTCGGAAAGATTCGAACAAGTTAAACCTAGGTGCATTTCGACTTCCAGTTCGACTTGTCCTAACTTACTTGGCTGGGACAGTTGGCCGACCAGCTGCAGCACGTACCATTATCTGGCACGGGTCGTAGTACTCGACTGACTTGGTCGATGCCTGACCTGGCTTGACCTCAACCAGTCTTCGTTTTATTCGTATCATCAGTTTCAGGGCAAATACCATTGAATATGAGGTAAAAGAATTGAAGCTATACGGTACTCTCCACTATGCGAGTGAAATCACTTTATAGTAGACAATTTCTGATCGTCCCGATTTCTATCATTTAAGGCTGGAAATAGAGTAAAGTTTTCGTTGTTTTTTTTTATTTTTTTTATTCCAGAGTGATTGCAGACCCATTCCCAGAGGTGGGCGTTCCGAACAAATTTTCGCGAATTTGTTCGGACGACCAAATCCCGGATTTGGGTTCGGAGGTTCGGATTCTGGCCGATGTAAAAAAAACGGACTTCCGGGTTCGGAACGTCTTTCTTTTTTTCGCGACTCCAAACCTCTGAATCCCGAGAAAAGTTCTAAAAAAAGAAGACAATCAAACATTGGTTTTCAGCCTTTCCGCGGAATTTGGATGTGGTGACGCCTATATATGTTTCAGTAGCAAATAAAGACGCTTATGACTATTAACATTGTGCTTTCCTTTATCACTTCTCTCTACTTCTATTCCAGTATGGGCGTGTAAGGCCGTGTTCACACATTCCTCATCGTAACGCGTTCAGTGAAACTGATGGACGCGGCGCATTGATTTGATAGAAACAGTTGCAGCAAACGCGAAAGACTGAAAGATGAAATATGTCCATTTTTTCAACGCATCGCGTAATGCAAGATAAATAAACAGAACCTATAAATGCTTAATTTAGCCTCTATAGAGGTTTCAAATCCCGAACCAGTTAACAAGTTTTTTTTGCCGTCACTTAACGATCAGAATCACTGTATTCCCGTTTAACACGAGAAAGCTACTTGAGCTGTAAATGTTGCAAGAACACTTGCACCATCTTTGATTTGACGAGGTAGCGCATTGCTGCGTGCTGGTATCACTTTTATCGATTTATCAGGCTATAGATATTTGGAAATAGGCAGTTCGTATCAAATTCAGGCTAAAAGATCATGGGATATGAAAGTGACTTCAGACCGACGCAAAATATCAGCAAAAATTTAAAGGAACGAAATCATAAGAGAAAGTCCCGTGTCATTCATTTGAATGAAAATTGCGTCTCTTCTCAGCATGAACGCGTTATGATGAGGGATGTGTGAACACGGCCTTAGTGAGTGTGTCTCAAATAACCACTGCTTGAAATGTATTCGATCTGCAAGCCTGTGTGACTTTGTGTAGTAATATGAAACAATTATTATTATTATTAAATCACACCAGACTGGTGACGTGGGAACGAAGAAACTCCATGAGGTTAACAAACCCCCCCGCAACCAGCCCAGCGGGTAAAGAAAACAAAAGAATAAAAAAAAGAAGATCCAAGATCACAGAATAGCTCTGTGTACAGATCGTTTATAAAGCTGCCAATACCCGCACCAGCAAAGACCTCATTGCTGGCTACCTTTCTTTGAGTTTGGTAATAAACTCGTGGTGCTAACCTCGTTACTTCGTTGCTTTTCCGTAACACACAGACTCGTCATGTTGTTACCGCAGCTGGTTGCCAACCAGTCAGAATGATGGTTAGGGCGGGTTCACACGTCCCTCATCGTAACGCGTTCAATCACGAAAATAAATACGAGCTGTGAGTCTTTTTTTTTTGCTATCGCTGTCCACTCGCAGATGGGACCTTCATTCAATTGAATGACGCCGCGCATTCGGTTATGATCTCGTTTCTTTACATTTCGCTCATATTTTGTCTAGGTTTGAAGTCACATTCGTATTCTAAGATCTTAAAGATTTATTTGGATAGGAACAGCCTATTTTTAGAATCTTTATAGCCTGATAAACCGATGAAAGCGAAATCAGCACGCAGCAATTCGCTTCGTTGTCATATCAAAGATGGCGTCAGCGTTCTTATAACATTTTCTGGTCATCTAGTTTTCTTGTGTTTTACGGGAATACAGTGATTCTGATCGTTAAAGTGACGGTAAAAGACATTTTTGTCAACTTGTTGATGATTTGAAAAGGCTATGGAGGATAATTTCCGTGTTTATAGGTTCTGTTTACTGAACTTGAATGACGTGGCTCTTTCAAAAAACGGACGTACATTACCTACTTCATTCTTCAGTCTCCCGCATTTTCTGCTACTTTTTCTACCAAATCAACGCGCAGCATCCATCAGTTTAACTGAACGCGTTATGATGAGGTACGCGGCGCGTTGATGTGGATAGAATTAACCAACCGCAGCAAACACGGGAAACTTAAGGATGAAATATGTCCCTTTCTTGAACGCTACGCGCAGTTCAAATTCGGTAAACAGAACCTATAAATGGTTGATTTATCCTGTATAGCGGTTTCAAATGATGAATGTGCCAATAAAAATGCTTTTTTCCCTCACTTTAACGATCAGAATCACTGTATTTTCACTTAACTCAAGAAAACTAATTAAGGCGAAAATGTTGTAGGAACACTGACGCCATCTTTGATTTGACAACGAAGCGGAGTGCTGCAGGCAGAATTCACTTTATCAGTTTATCAGGCTATAATGTTTTTAAACAGGCTTTTCCTATCAAATTCAGGCTATAAGATCATGGGATAGGAATGTAACTTCAAACCAACACGATATATAGGCTATAAACAAAAATGTAAGGAAACGATATCATAAGTGAACGTGTGGCGTCATTCATTTGACTGATGGTCGCTTCCACGAGTGGACGCGACCTTTATTCAAATGAATGACGCCACACGTTCATTTATGATATCGTTTCCTTACATTTTGTTTATAGCCTATGTATCGTGTCGATTTGAAGTTACATTCCTATCCCATGATCTTATAGCCTTAATTTGATAGGAATAGCCTGTACGTGTGAACACGACCTTAGTGATGCGCAGCCATCGGTGGCTACAATAGTCAGACATTCTTCAAACGTTGCTCTGAAGAATGTATATATCTATCGTATACGATAGATATCTTAAAAGAAACTTTTTAATCGGAAAGCTTTAAATTTAGATTCGTAATGAGTAAAATTTAGGTTTGGCAATGTTCGGAAGGTAATGGAACTAAGGTTTGCTTTGCTATCTTGTAAGGATTAGGAGGTTCGCGGACAAATGTTCCGAATAAATGTTCACACCGAAATTTTCAAAATCAGGTTCGTTATTCGGAGGTTCGGAAACCCAAACCCGCGAAGATTCGGATTCGGAACCCAAAAACAATTCGCGCGCCCACCTCTGCCCATTCCCAGGCAAATGTTGGAATCTAGGAATACACGGGGCCTGTGCGTTAGTCTTAATGGGACGAACTGCATTGAAAAGATCGTTAATTTACCTATCTCATTTTCCTTCCGTTCTTCACACACTGCAGTTAAAAACGCATTAAAATTTTCTATACCCACTCAACCAATCACAGCTTAGGTGTAGCCAAGTTTCTGTCGTGTTATTGGTTCGTTTGTGTAGTCACGTGATTGGTTAGCGGAGTCCGTTGAGGCCGCCCACGAGTTCTGCGTCTATTGATCCAAAAGCAATCATTGACGAGATACAAATGTCAGTCGGTGACATTTAGATTTTTGTAGAGTCCGATAACTAAATAAAGAATTCAACAGACAGATACTCCGAACTGTGTGCGGGAATCTTGCAATCAGTCCTTCTCTAAATAATCCTGAACGATGCCTGCAGTTTTTTTCCTATACTTTAATTACCTACATTTTATGATCACAGTCCGTTCACAGATGTGTTCACTGTTCATCTTCGAAAACTTCCATTAGCTTATTCGTGTACTTTTTATGCTCTGGTATGTATCCAGTTGTTCGTCAATATTCTGCTGTAGTCGGGTGCTGCCAGTGAACTGGGAAGTGGTTCTGAGACGAACCCCATCGGTTACTTTCAGTTTTGGTCGTCCAGACGTACCCTCCTCGTGCCAACCTCGTAATCACCCGCGAACGAAGTATGAGAGGTAATAATAATTTCACCCCGTATGTGTCTGTACATATTTCTATGTATTGCATATCTGGTAAATATTCGTCTTATCCCCCACCCGAGTTGAAGGATAAGAAAGTGATTTCTAGTATAATTGAGGCGTGCTGAAAACGAAAATGACATCCATTTTTTGTGAAAATTAGGCAAACTAGGCCTACGCCCTACCTAACCTCCCCGATATTATGAAGGGGTTTATGCCTAACTACCCGACAGTACGGCCTAAAGAGAGGTGACTCTGAGGGATTTTTGCCTAACTACCCGACAGTACGGCCTAAAGTGGGGCGAGTTTGGCTCTTATGCATACGCATGTAACCTAGCCTAAAGCAACAGCGCGCTCCTACGGGTCAATTAAGAAGCTGAAAAGACGAAAATTTGACAAAACAAAACAAAATTTCCACAAATAAAGACCTATGTATTCTAAATCAGTGATTTTCAACGAATTTAACGATATCAATATAATTCTGAAGTCCAAGTGGGGGATAAGACGACTATTAGCCGTATATCTTTCCACCCAAAACAGCCAGAACGAACTGAGCTATTATTACGATCTCCTGTAGGCAGTCAGGTGGGTTGACCTAAATATGGCAAATGTCAAAACTACTGACTGAGCTCCTTCAGCCCCCCAACGGTGCGGTGTTGGCGTTACGCGGCCAGGTGTTCTAGTTCTAGCTTCCTTCTTTTTCGTATTTTTACTGATGATCATTTTTTCACTGCGCTTCCTCTGCTTTCCACGTTTGCTTTATTCACGCATGGATTCCTCCACAGGAGCACCGGAACGAACTGAAAGCGACAGAGGCAAGATTTTGTCTCAGGGGCACTTTTTGGGGTAAGAGGGGCACTAATAAAGGTTGAAATTCCTGGCTATCTTATTAAGTGCGTTACCAATATAATGCAATGCAACAGCGCTGGCAAACGCCGTGCAAACGGACTTTCTTCCACACGTACATACAAACACTCTATATGCAGTGTCGGCCCTCGTCTATTTTCTGCAGTACTCGCTCGATTTTCCGCAATTCCCGTTCAATTTCCATTGATCAAATGCCAAATGACTTCGCTCAACATAATCTCGTGCCATCCGGGTCATTTATGTCCCCGGCTTCTCGTTTGGCCCATTGAGCCAATGTGTCCTATTTTGGTCCCACCTCTGTTTTTTTACAGTTTTTCTTTTGATTGTCAACGTTCAAACGCCAAACGACTTATTTCAACGTAATCTCCTGTCCTCCCTGTCATATGGGGCCTAACTTCATCATTTGTCTTGGGGTCAATTTATCCCACTTTGGCACCACCTCTATTTTTGCTTGATTTGCAACGTTCGAATGCCAAATTAATAACTTCTTACATAAACTCGTACCATCTATGTAAGTATGCGACGATTTGCACTAGTCAAATCTACTGGGTTTAGCTTCACTCGGTTTGGCCGTACCAATCAATGCCTTTAAAATTATCGATTTTGTTTTTTTTTTCGGTACGAATGACAGACATCCATTGATAAACATGGCAAAATGATCAAAAGTGGATCAAAAAATTCAACCATGCTTGAAAACTGGTTGATTCGTGGCATATATAGCAGGTTGAGTAGTGGTCACAAAGAAGAAGCGTTCGGCCTTTGAACGGTTGATATCGATTGACAAATGTGGAAAAGTGAACAGAAACTCTACGTTCTTACAGAAACATCAAGAAACTAGAGCACTCTGAGAGCGCATACCTCCGCCGAGTGAGCCAACGGTAGCAAAAATTCAAATTGGCTCTGAAACCATAATTTTCTTTGCATAAACTCCAAAATCTGATCATTTGTTCCTTTTTATATCAATAACAGCTTGTTCAATTTTTTTGAAGATCTGTTCATAACTTTTTGAGTTATACTGTTAACAAACGTTATGACAAATATGAGTCAAACATACAAACGAACCA
>LQNS02007216.1:16570598-16590535 GCA_001587735.2 Parhyale hawaiensis
TTTTAGTAAGGATTCTACTTCCGTCCTTCACGCTACCTTGCTGCTGCCCGGGGAAACTTGACTGTTTAGGTCTTTTTATAAGAAACTGCTGTTGCTCGCCCTCCCGCAACAGTGTGAGGCCGAAATAGTTTTTTGCCCTCAATATGACATCGCCATTTGCCCCGCATGGCTATAATTTTAAAATGTAAGAAGACCACGCCATGAGAGAAAGGGCCAAAAGGTCCCTGCAAACGGTGGCTTTCAGCATTTTGATATACAGTCATACGCGGCAAATTCTTCTGCTTTTACGAGATGCCGCACCTCTGTCATGCCCAGGAAGCAGAGAAAGTAACGGGAGGACGGGAAAAATGAAACGTAGCCGTGACCACATGCGGGCGAATGACGTCACGTCGTCGAGTTGAAGTATTTGAGGGTGGAACTTCAAGTTGCCGTTGGTTGGGTTCTTAATCCTAACGAAAATTATAAATAGTGTTATATTCTTGACGCCAGAGAAACCACAGGAACAGTTACTGCTCAAATATTATGTAATGGACGACAACCATTATACAGGGTTGTGCATATGGGTGCAGCTCAAGTAGCTGGCCACTCAGGAGCGGGAGGTTAAATGGATTAAATCTAAAATACGGCGACATATTAAAATAATCTTTTGTGAAGAGCAGTAAGAATTGAAGATAAAGTTTAAATAAGACCACTTTACAGCAAGGCGCCATGCCAGTCCAGCATTTGCCTCTGATCCAGTAAAAGCCTCTACCAGCCTCCACTACAATTTTCTATGAACAATTGTTTATAATAATATTGTTGTATTAGTATATATGCTATTCATTTATTAGTGTGCTTAAGAGCTGGAAGTTTGCAACTGACATCTTTTCGGTGATATTATATTTATATAAATTGCTCAAAAACTCTTCAGCTGTACCGTTCCTCGATGTGACATCATTGATGACGTCACTGTTCGATGCTGGTATCACGTGAGTCCTCTCGTTGCGCTCTTAGCTTTCCGGTAATACCTGATACAACAGTTGACGTTGCAAGGAAGCATTCACTTCACAGTAATGGTTCAAAAAAACAATATACGTAACTGACGTCATGTGATACTTTAATACACAAAGCAAAGCACAGCGCAGACCTTAAGTTAAGAGGCACATGAATGTTGTGAGCAAGATGGCAGTCAGTAAAATTTACAAATTATATACACAAATTTGCGGTTCCAAGTTTTGTACAGACAATACAGATAACAAACGTACAGTACGACATCTATTATTAACTTAACATAGAATTAAGTTGTTCTTAAAAGAGAAATTGAGCATGCGCAATAGACTTGAGAGACCACAGCACCCACACCCAACTAAATATGAGCCCGATGTTTAAATTAACCTCATACTGTGGAGCATTAACTGGCCTGAAGTTACAAACAAGGTTTTTCCAAACCTTTCTTGGGCGCTATACGGTACCCTGGTTCCAAATTCAGGAACTATTTGTTCAGCAGGAATTTCAAAATAACGCGCGTTCCATTGCAGTTGAAGTACAAAATGGCGTCCGTTCGGTATTGCTTATTTCACACTTTCAAAACATACGTCAGTAATTTCATCCCAAGTTTTCCCATATCTCAAGCCTTTGTACTTCATATTAGTTCTCATTCGCGCTCCCGTCTTAAACCTGATTCGGGTGGCGTAACCTTAACATTAATTGGTTCTATTTCCTGTGCAGGTGCGTCTAATGGAAATGAAGCAGGAAGACATGAGCCACGCGGTGTGTACTACTGTCCGCGTTGTCTACACGAGTGTGGAGCGTAGAGAGGAAGCTGGCTCTGTTGCTCCACAAATGTATAGCAATAGAGCCTTCTATATGTACGAATTGAACCAATCCCCGGGGTAGTTCGATTTGCCGAAGCAAGAGAGGTAAGATCAGTAGCATCTGAGTCTGGTTTGGCATTACTGATATTAATTTATTTAGAGAGCAGCACACGCTTGTAAACCTGTTTAAATATGCGAATCCAGTTTTGAATAGTCACGGTCTACACTAGATATAAATCAGGATGACACACTCGGGGAGACGCGATATAAAATTACTCCACATCAGAAGCGTGAATCTAAAGCACTCGGGAGGATCCCAATCAGAATTAGGGTCCAGTGGGGCAAATTGGACATGCTGAAAGAAAGTCTAAAGCTTGGATGTGAATCACATATAGACTGGTCACAAGCAGTTAAGGTGAGCACGAAGGCCGCTTTGATCAAAATTTCAAGCTTCAATCAAACCCTAAAGAATCATGTATATCTCCATACTGCCTGACAAGGCCACCCTATGTCAACTTGACGAAGCGTTTACAAATACACTGAAACAAACTCACCATCTCGGACGTTAAAACATTACCGTTTTTATGGGTCTCGCCAGCTGTGTAATAGATTCAGTACAACAGATCCAGCACTGCAGATTTGTCCGGCAAAGAGAATATGCTGTTACAATAATTTGACAATAGTAGTAGGAGTAGGAGTTTTTACTAGCGCTTCAGTGGCTCACGGCCTATATCGCGCCGAACTACTCCTGTGTTTAACCACAGGCTCGTGCACCGACTAGGGCGCGTTTTAATTTGTCAATGATTTTTGTCTCGGCTTTTCTGCCGGTAAGTCTCAGAGTGGTCAGTGCGCTACTGACAGGAAAAAGGCGCAAGTTGAGTATTTTCAACCCCCGGGAGCGGCTGAACGTTTTCGTTCAGCTACGCCGCACAGGGGAAAGAAACGAAATACAAGAAGGTAGAAGTCTAGCGGGAATAGGTCAGCCACCTGGATCAGCAGCCCACCTCCCGAAACAGTAGAGTCTACCTAACTTTGAGAGCCTACCTAACTTTACAAAACTAACCTTCTCAGCAGGAACTGCGGCCAGATGCAACATCCCCAGCGGAGAAGGCACTCGGGACCCTTGCGTGCGTGATGCCCAAACATATTGTGGCAGGGAGAGGGTCCGCCAAAATATGCCCCTGAGGGCAATTTGACAATATAAAGGCATGTGCAACTGCTTCTAAAAACGTGACGAATGTCACAATACCCCCTGAGGAGCGCACGGGATACATACCGTTGCGGAGGCCGACCCCCTACCTGCAGTGATGCACTTTATACTAACGCCGAGCGGTCGAGCATAGGCCACAGCTCTCGAGCGAACGTTTTCAAGCTTGTGGGGACTATCATTAGCTATCCTTAAAGAGATAATCTCATCAGATTTGCTTCAATTTACTGCATGTGCGTCCTGAGCGGGCGATTGATCATTCAGCTATTGTTTGCAACTTGACGCAGAATAACGACTCGAACACTCGGCACAGATGTTCAGGACGCATAGAAGTACATCGGAATAGAAGATTTTGCTCTAAAAAAGCGCACCCCACATGCCTCTACATACGCCACTGCCGGGTCCAGCCACCAACGTTTGATGTCATAAAGGCCCTGCCTCACTACCATGATTTAGCCAGCGTATGCCTGACGTTGGCAAACACGGAGGCGTACGTTGAATAAGTTATGGGTAAGTTTTTGTTTTTTAACGCTAAGAGCGCGCTGCAACACCCCGACATACGTTGCAGTACGTCGACCTCGTCCAAAAGTTTCAACATGTTCAAAATTTTCTCGACGTACGTCAACGTATGCTACACACGTCCCGTGTACGTGGGAAATAAGTTATGCGATCGTTGACGCCGTTTCAGTCACGTTATGTGTAAGTTCTTCACAAGTAATACGTCGGGATAATAACAAGCGTACCCAAGACGTTTTGACCGTTGGAATTTTGGAAAACTTAAAAAAAAAAACAGCTATCTGGGAATGGCAAACGCCATATGCAATTTACCCTCAAGCAATATCGCATTGGTTGGTCTGTCCACCCAGAACAAGGCAAAAGGAGTTCAGCCATCATCACAATCTTTTTCAGGGAGTCAGAAGAGGTGGACTGAAATGTGAATAATGCCAAAAACCTGGACTTCCGAGCCGTTCTATAAAAACTTTCGTAGGCGTTATTGAGAAGAATTTGATGCTGATGCTCCCTCTACGATAACAAAACAGACACTGCTTTGAATCGTCGGAGGTAATTATTGGTTTCATAGGGTACGTCACGTGTTCGTCGGCCAATCGCTGCACTGCGATATTCATACGCTAGACATAGGTTTACCCTACGTCGGTAACGCCGGCAACGCGCCCAAATACGCACGCTGGTACAAGTGGTACAACCACGGTACAACTCACGTGCATCGCCTGCACACTACACGTAAGTTGTCATTAATTTATATAGTCGCTCTGTGTACGTTACGAATACGTCCTGTATACGTTCAACTCGTTATGATCGCGCTAGTTAGACGCCCAAGAATAGAAAATATGTCGAGAGTTCAACGTATGTCATTACAATTTTCACGTCAGGCATCCGCCGGCTAAATCGTCGTAGTGTGACAGGGCCTTAGGTGTGAGCAACAGCCAGGGCTACACGAGACATAAGTAGCTAGTGATTTCGGTCAGTCTCTGTTCCAATGGAGTTCATACTGAAGTTTGCATAGCAACTAGTATCTTTACTACCGCTTAAAGGTACTATAGGTGTTTGCACAACGCTAGATCCAACAAACCTGGTGGAGCAACGGCCCCTCTACCGTTGAGTTAGTAAATATTTCTTATCTAATGCTTCACGTTGGGAAGAAGAGACAACCAAGCAACCAGCTCACTAACGTATCTACTATTATACAGTGGAATTTGAAGTGGGTGTTTAGCACGTATTCACGCATTCACGTAGTCGTATACCAGTCACGCATGAACGTAAGCTGAAGCTCTCGACCGGCCTCAGGCAAGAGCGTACACACGCAGTCGCACGAACCAACATTCATACGCGCGCTTGCACTCGCCCATACGGGCTGACGCACCCTCTCGCGCAGGAAGGAACGCACGCTGGGCGAGTAAACTTACACTCATGCACGCATGACCGTGATCTAACGCACGTACAAGATTACATCAGGTGCATGAACACATGCAAGCGTGCGCATACTACCCTGAACGCACAAGTTCCACAATCGTACACGACTGTAAGCACAGTTAACGCACACACAAGCACTTTCTTGTATAGCTAGTACGCACTTAGGGATGTAACCTGTAGCGTACCAACACCGCCACACACACGAGCGCACTCGTATAGGCGTGCACAAGCGCGAGCACAAGCCCTCGCACTCGCGCATCCACGGTCGCTCTCGTGAACGCACACGAGTACGCACACACGCTCCTCCACAAGGACGCCATTAGACATGCTCCTATTACACATATCTGTGTTCATGTTTAAGCTTAACAGTTATTTAAATATACTGTAATATATGCTAATCGGATTTCTAATTTCTTCCTTGACGATGAAGAACATAAATTAATAATATTATGATATTGGTATTGTCCCGTTATTTCTGAAACTTAGACAATCAATAGCGATTTAAGATGATTTACTCTGCTTATAGCCGGAACCACAACGATGTGCTCAGGTGACAAGAGATGAAGGACGAAAAGAGAAGACAGAAGAGCCCGTGCGGTCGGTCCCTTCTGTGGCCCTCCGCACGGGCGAGGTAAGAGCCCAGCACAAAAAGTCGGTCATCTCGAGTGGTGACCCACATCGCGGGACAGAAAGGAAATCTAGAGAACCTACCTAACTCGACAAAACCAACTTTCTCAGCAGGAACTGCGGCCAGATGCTACATCCCCTGCAGAGAGGCACTCGGGACCCTTGGGAGCGTGAGCATAAATTATCATCTCACAAATGAAGACGTTACTACTTAGGCCTAGGAGCAACCCGTTCATAACAATAATTCTATTATTAGCGTAGTTCTAACGTGACTCTACCTTACAAGGCTGTGCTGTTCCGCTACAACGGACTAGAGTCGTTTCTGCTACTGCACTGCCATAGGAGCAATCACCCAAGTATCAAAATAGTACTGCCAATGAAAGAGTACAGATCTCGATCCACAGCATCACCTACGTGACCTAAAGTGAGGACATGCCTCCGAGCTGAGAACACCTTGCATGGAAATAAACTTCAGCCGTGTTGTAAAACTTACCATTCTCGCTTTGATAGCAATAGACACAATTATGCTACATACTTGTGGACCACTTACTTTGCAACATAAGACCTGCCAGTATTACATTTCCTTTTTTTTTTTTTGCACACGTACGTCTTCAAAGCCGTTATCTTCATAACATGCTCTATTATCCTCTTCTTAAACTGGGACACGACTCGAATAAAGGTTTAATTTCTTACTTATTTGTTCTTCAAGCGGCGCATGCTAGCAACATAGTAGTATGTCAAATAAAACAAGCAACCCATCAACGGAAACTGTAACCAGGAAAAGAAGAAGAAGAGCATGGAGAATATCTTCAGTAGCAGTAGGCTACAAAGAAAGAAACGAAGCGGCGCGCAGTGAATCATCTCCCCAACGCCTGACCTAAGTGCATAAGCGTCTGTTCCGACAACTGCCCGGCACCGTCTACAGTAAACGCGTAAGTAAAGCAACAGGTGTTAGGTGACTCAATGTCCACCACAGGCTCTTCAATTGAAAGATATTGTGCAACGATAGGGTGATTTATTGATATTGATTAAGCCCACTTGCAATAACGATCAACAGTACATGCCATTAATCCTTCACTACCATAGTCAAACGTCACTTTTGGTAGGAAGAGGACTGTTCGGAACGTCCACAACTGAGCACGGTAGACACTGGAAGGCTAAGTAACGCTTAAAGAAACGATTTGACCAGCTTGCAAATAATGCCATTCCAACCCTCTCAAGGATAATCAGTTTAAGACTTACAACTGCAGCTCGATCTAAATTATATAAGCCATGGCTCATGATCGATGTGCCGTACCAGTTAAAACTGATGAGCTTTGTTCTTCTCAATGAAACTATTCCAATCGATGACCCCTTTAGCATGCTCACAAAAAAATAAGGAATGGCGCATCCATACACAGAAGCAACCGAGCGAACAAAAGCAAGTCGGAAAAGAAGGAAATCCGAACAAACACTGCCAGCAGGAGAGAACATAAAACAGGAAGCAAACAAAGTGGGAACAGCAAGAAGGAAGTTCTGCCATTTATAACATAAACGTTGTCATAATTCTCCAATATAAACCCATATAATGCAGCTACAGCCGTTCTAAGAAGAATACAATGCGCTAACTAGAGCGCTAAATTAAATTAAGGCCACACAAGTTATCATAATACATAGAATTGCAGCTGAACTGACAGACTTCGTTGTGAATAGTGAGGTACCAGTGAGGGTGTGCCCGTACTCGCATTGCTTAGCTTCATGAGAATCTCTTCAAGAGATGAAGTAGGTCAGAACATTATCCAGAGAAAGCGAGCATTGAGTAAACACTAAAAAGAGATCAATGTCTATTTCTTATTATTATTATTGCATTGGTATTGTCCCACTATTTCTGAAACTAAGACAATCAACAGCGGTCTAAGATGATTTACTTACATCCGGAACCACAACGTTGTGCTCAGGTGGCAAGAGATGGACGAAAAGAGAAGAAGACAGAAGAAAGAAGCACCCGTGCGGTCGGTCCCTTCTGTGGCCCTCCGCATGGGCGAAACTAAGAACCCCGCAGAAAAAGTAGGTCACCTCGATCGGTGACCCACCTAGCGGGACAGAAAGGAAATAGACTATAGAGAACCTACCTAACTCTACAAACTAACCTTAGCAGGAATTACAGCCAGATGCTACATCTCCTGCGGAGAAAAGACTCGAGACCCTTGGGTGCGTGATGCCCAAACATTGTGGCAGCGACACTCGCTAAGTCGGCGGATATGAGAGCTAACATTTTAGTAAAGCTTTTGGTAGACACGCGCAGTGGTGTCGAAAAGGAGACGTTAATAAATCCGAAGAACGGGTTGTACGCATACGGACATAATAACAATTGCATGAAACCGCCTTTAGTAGCAACAATGCCTTAGTTTAACCTTAGTAGCACTACTCAGCATTATATCCCTGTGAGAACATCGAATTATCATTAATAGTATTATTATTATTAAAACTTAACGATCGGGCCCTCACGGACCGGTAGTACAACCCAAATGAAGCACTTTGTAACACCGGGAAGCCCTAAACGCTGCTAAATGAAATCCAAAAAAAAAGCCAGTAGCAACTGACTGAAACGCCTGCAGGCCAATACCGAAAGCCGGTGCCTGCAATGAATTCCAAACAACAGACCAGAGCATGAAGCACCGGTTGAACTGACTAGTTCGGCACCTAACATTCTCCAACGTGAAAGAGTGCACGCCAAACCCAGCACATGTAGTTCTCCTAAAGACGTTGAGGGCAGGGACAGAAGAATACAACCAATGCCTCTCAATGTTATACCTACACCTCATAATACACAGAGTTCAGCCAATCCTCTATGTGGGACAGGTTCACCGGATACGTCCGATCACCCAATACAATGGACCGATATTTTAGTTTTGATTAGTGATATGTAGCTATATATGTTAGCAAAATCACCTTCGCCACTGTAGTGACGTTTACCAAAGGAAATGTAAATTACGCACGCCCAGTACGTAAACACGTTGCCCGCAAGTCCTGAAACAGGTTATAGTAACATTACCTAGTATTCTTATGACGCTCATTACCTAGTATTCTTATGACGCTGAGCACCAATGCGGTGCACATGGCTGTTAACGTGTTACACAATATATTGGAAACCGCGAGAAAACACGACGTACAAACACAGCCAGTCGGGAAAGAAGAGGTGGAGTAGAATATAATACTGCCAATAGACATGAGAACTGAAAAGGACACCAAAAGACAGATGTCCCAAAGGGTCAAGCACATCACAACGTTGGACCCTCCTGCTTTTGACAAGCCAATGAAGGCCAGGAACAACGAAATGTACAGTTACTGCAAAACAAAAACAGATATCAGCAAACATTTCTCACTCTATTCCGTATCTAAAAAATTAATTTAAAAACTCGCCAATCCTACCTTTGATACATGCAACGTCATTGGTAAAAGAAACGCTACGCACAAAATGCCATAATTTTCGGTGAAAATTCTTCAAGAACAAATAAAATTATTAACGCTAATGGCACTGACTTTGTGAATGAGTTACCAGTGCAATAAACTGAACAATAATAAATATTCCTTGGCTTTCAATGAAACATGTTTGACTTATAATCTATCAAAGAATACTGCCATGCACTCGGACAGTTTCGGTTGTTTTTACTTCTCTAGTCGAAGCGCCAGTTCCTTCTCGTTCTTTGACCAGCCATTCAAAACTTTAGGGCCAGAACTTGCTGGGGCAAATTTTGCAATGGCAAATCTCCGCTCCTTCATCCTTTTCATACCTAAAACACAGGTGAGACAGCAACCATCTATAAAAGGTAGCACAAATTCTTCTAGGGAAAATCTGCACTCTTAAATCGCCTTCATACCTTAATGCAAGGACAATAAAGAAAGCAAAAAATCTACTTTACGAGAATCTCCCTCCTCCCTAAGAATTACAAGCATGTACGTTGCCTAGTTAATGCTAAGGCTTTACTGGAGCTTAGGCTTTTAATTCACAGAGTGCCTTTTTTTTCGTGAACCAGCGACGCATATGGGATTCGAACCCATGCACTGTAGATCAGGAAGCGAGAACTACACCATTACACCTCGACGACCTTCAACACACAGGCCATCAAATAACATGCATGCATCACCACTGACGGTGCGTAGGTTTCCAGTGCACCACAGGCTACCTCCACCGTCACCTTGCACTGGTGCTCTTAACAGAGCTGACGCGCGACCAATTTAGAAGACATAGCTAAAGCCTGCCGCGTTTCAGGAGCCGTAGAGAGCCATATCCGGCATGACTTCCTGTCGTAGTATGGAGCCAAGCACAAACTCTGCCGTGTGGACAGCTGCAACACAGGAAAATTCTCTTAATGCTTACAGTAGAAATGCTACAATGAAAGATAGGAGCGGTTAGATAGTCAGACTTCTTTTCAAAGCTTTTCACTACCCATGACAATGGTAATCCAAAGGGAGGAAAAAAAGAGGGGCATGTGGTACATCAAACAGCGGGGCAACCCATTTCTGGGAAAGCAGAGAGAAGAGGGCGAGCAACAGCAACAGTTACCATAAGGAGTACGAGAATGAAGGATTCCAAGTTGGGACCTATGAGAGAAATGTGTTCCAAGATCCAGCTGAGGCTTAAGTAACCTATGGGGTGAGGAAGATAGAATGGGCGAACCCAACGCCATGGCTTACGGCTCATCCTTTGCCCTGTGCAGAAACTGAGAGCAGCAAATTGCTCTAAAGCTGGGTTCGGGTTCACACTTTGGTTTTCTCTTACCCATACGGAGCGTTTGAACAATTTGTTGCTTCCTCGCAAACACAACCGTGCGTGTATCCCAGCACAGCGTACTAATGGTAGCCGTCAAGTCCGTTCACTTTGCAAGTCTCACTAATTAACCCGTAGCTATACACTAAGTGTACTCGGTTGTGGTACGGTACCCGAATGGGGCGGGCCGTGTGTGACCATGTGTACGCGGGTCAAGTTTTGGGCATCATTTTACACATGCATTGGATTATCAGATAGGAACGAAAGTTCTGTCCCCTTTTACACTTTAGATTTTCATGGGACATTAAAAGGAATTGTTCATTATGAGCTTCTAGGAGACAATCAAACAACTTCTGAAGGGTAGTGTCAGCAGCTAACCCGGTTAAAGAAAGTTTTGCAAGAGAAACGACCTTCGTTGGTAAACAGAAAACATGTGATCCTCCACCATCATAATACCAGACCCCACATTTCAAAACCGACTAAAAATCTCATATATGAAATTGGTTGGGAAATTTTGATACATCCACGGTATACTTCCGATCTTGCGCCAACAGATTTTCATCCCTTCACAAACAGGATAAAGGCTAAAGTCAGGAAAAAAATGTTGATATGAAGCTAACTTCCTTTTTTGAGTTAAAACAATAAATTTGTGAGGGTATCAAAAAGCTTAGTGGGAGATGGGAATACGACAGGTGATTATGCTGATGATTAAACAAAGTTGTATTTTACTCGATTTTCATTTTCATTTGAAAACAATAAAAAGGACAGAACTTTCGTTCCAACCTGATACAACTAAGAAAGTCGGACACTGTTCTACCGTTTTTAAGGAAGCAACAAAACACTGAAATGCTCAGCCCAGTGTACGGGAGCTACAGACAGTAGTGTGGACCAGGCCTCTAATTGCTCACCTTTGGCCAGACATTTGCCAGAGGGAGAAATTTCCGAAATGTACTCAAATGCTCGCCCTGATCGCGGCGAGCAGTTGCCACGAAGGGGACGCAGTAAGGGTGTTGCCTTGGGAGGCTGAGGTTGTGTCTCAGCCTCACAATACAACCCACCACAAACATCAGCACTCACTGCACTACACCACACATGACATAAGCACGCATTAATTAGACTGCAATATCGGACAGATTTGCGTATGAAACGAAAGTACTTACGGATCTTTTCATTGAGTAAATCCTTGATGAGATATTCGTCCTTTTCGATTGTGATCACCAGGTACTTGTAGCTTTTGTCTCTGTGGTAAAGACAGTCTGGGTTGGTCACAACTGAATGGGATGACTTAGAAAAAAGTATAGTTGTTATTATTATTATTTACTTTGTTAAACCTCCGTAGACGCAACTCAGGCGTTTCAACAGAGAAACTACTTGTGCATTATTCAAATACCGCATATTGATTGGGTAGGCGTGGTGGTCACGTGCGCTACTACGGGCAGGGAAACAAGGCGCAAAGTATAGTAGGAGGCACTCAAGTGGTCGGCCCCTTTTGTGTCCTTCCACACGAGAGAGACTCGAGATGTCCCGTGTACCAGGTCGGCTAGCTCGATCGACAGCCCACCTCACGGAACAGAAAGAGGAAAGTAGAGAACCTACCTAACTTTAGAAAATTAACCTCGTCAGCAGGAACTGCGGTAAGCTGCAACATCTCCTGCGGATAAGGCACTCGGGAACCTTGGGTGCGTGATGCCCAAATATATTGTGGCAGAGATAGGGCCCACCAGAATACACCCCTGAGAGCAACGTACAGTTTTCGGTTGAAGCTCCGAGAGTGTACTGAAATGGGTAACATGAAACAAGCGAGGTTACCTTAAACGGAAAGATGGTAAAACTATTCAACAGGTATTTATATTTTTATGCAGGTATGACAAGAGCTTCATAACATTCTTATTTGACAGGTAGAAATATAAGCATTCCCTCGTACGTTCGAAATGACACTTGTAAAAACTTTACCGCTCCCTTTTCAATTCATAACAAACAGCTATCACCGATATCATGTCCCACTGATCATTCAATACCAAAGTAAAGAGAAGCAGACTTGGGCTAAATTCATCATTCATTGTAATTCATAAGCACGATAGTCAACGAACAACCAACAGCCCGATGCACACGTTAGTCTTTTCGCTGTGTTCTTTCAGCAGATGTCAGGATATTTTATTGAATCCTTGTAAACACGCCTGCATGCGTGTCTACCGAAAGATTTGCTAAACTGGTCAGCTGGATTAAGAAAGGTTTCTTATATTTCTTCAAACTCACACCGCATTAAAGCTCAGGAAGCTGTTCACGTCTCTGCTATGTACTCGACACATCACTGCATTCGGACTATCAGCTGCAACAACACGTTGATACGGCAGCCGTGCAGACCGGCCTTGAGAGACCGACCGGGGCCCCGGCCCCGGAACAACCCCGGCCTTTTTAGCGCCTCGGCCCCGGTTGGTCGAAAATTGCTATCATGGCGCCGACTTCGCCCCAGTTTTTCGATACCGCCCCGGCTTTTCAAACTGTGAAAACCGGGGGTTTGGCTGGGGCTTTTTTTTTGGGGGGGGGAGGGAAGACACTTAACAAGCAGCAATAAAATAAGTTTGCTGGGGGAAGCTAATTTTTTGGTGCAAGCTTTTTCATTATAAGTTACGATTGATCAATATCATATCAATATACTTTCTTAAACTATTGCCAGTGTAAGAAACCCCCGGCCCTGGCTATTTAGTTTTGGTCTTCCCGATGCCCTCAAAGGTATATTCTGGCAGGCCTTTTCCCTGCCGCAATATGTTTGGACCCCATGCACCCAAGGGTCCCAAGTTCCTTCCCTGCAGGGGATGTAGCAGTTGGCCGCAATTCCTGCTGAGACGATAAGTTTTGTATAGTTAGGTACTTTCTCTATATTTCCTCTTAGTTTTCGCGATGTGGGTGGTGATAAGCGACCCATCCCATGGGACTCCTATCTACTCTCGTGTAGAGGGCCACGAAGAGACCCCCGCACAGTGTTCGCTTTCTTCTGTCTTCTTCTCTTCTAGTTTTTCGTCTCCTTCCCTGCGCCGCACGGCTGAGCGATTTTGTTCGGCCGAGCCGTGTGGAGTTGAAGATGCTCGCGCCTTATTTCCTGCCAGACATTGTCGGCCTAGCCAAAATTGTCTTAATAGAACTCATCTGAGTTCGACTCAACTTCTAAACTATATCATAAAAATTGGATCGCTGTTTTTAGCCTATATAGTAGCCATCGTATCTAGTACGGCGCGAAAACCCACAACATAATAGTAATTCGTCACCCTGCCCGGCCCCGATTATGTACCTACTTTATTTGGAAAATTTTTACTTTAGCTCACATATGGTTTTTTTGTGTCATTCTTGTTTGAGTATGTTAATTGGGTCGATTCAAGAAATTTTACATGAATAACGTTTCCGTCGCAAATGCTTAGTTTTCGAGACATATGACTTTGAAATTCCCATTGTTTTTCTAAGGGAAAAAATAACCGGCGTCGTTATAAGCTTGCTAGCGACCTAATAGGAACTTAACCAAACCTACCAAGCCTAACCTAACCTTACCTAACCTGTGTTATATTCTCCTTTAGAAAAACAATGAGAACTTCAAAGTCATATATGTATCTCGAAAACTAAGAATTTGCGACGGAAACGTTATTCATGTAAATTGTCTTAAATTGACCCAACTAACATACTAAAAGCAAGAAAAACAAAAATAAAACATGTTTGAGTTAAAATAAAATAATACCCTTTATTTTTGGTTACCCTGGCTCCAACGCCGGCTATTTGGTTGTCACCCCGGCCCCGGCTATTTGATTTTTGGTTGTCACCCCGGCCCGGCTATTTGATTTTTGGTTGCCCCGGCCCCGGTCTTTCCAAAATCGTCGCCCCGGTCGGTCTCTACCTGCCTTTTGATAGTATTAGCAGTTTGCGCAATTTTCTTGAAGATCCGTTTATAACGTTTTTGAGTTCTGGTGCTAACGAACATAATGACAAACATAAGTCAAACACACAAACAGACCAACAAAACCGATCTGCACCAAAATTTGATAATCCATGTCTTTTAACATTACTAACAACACCTGTGAATTTCATAAAGATCCGTTCATAACTTTTTGAGTTATCTTGGTTCTTGGTGACAGACAATGAGATAGACAAACACGACAAAAACATAACCTCCTCGCGGAGGTAATAAGCAGTTGCTAGAGAGCATCGTGCTTACGTGGACGTATTAATAATCTATATGTAATGGACAGACAGGTCGTGACACTGACCGTAAGCTGGTGCCTGGTTAATTCACTGCTACGAGGAGCGCCAGATTACCTGTGCATCTGCCGTATGACAGCGAGGGAGCGGCGGGTGTTCTCCACTGTCCCGCCAGCACACTCAATGATCTGCTTCAGCCATTTTCTCCCAGGCACAACTGACGGCGTCAGATAAAACAGGCGACCCTGTCGAGTGGAAACCAAATAATAGGGCGCAACGCTACGGAAAATGCAATGTTTTAACACAATGCCTGGACGTTACCGTAATAAAAATACAATAATCATGCTTAACTGGAAGGGAGAGAAAATCATCAACGGTGCATCAGAAAAACCTCAGCAAGCTCTATTAAGTAATGTTACTTATTTTAATGGGCAGCTAAGACTAACAGTAAAACACAAAATTAACTTCAAAGATGTTTTGCACTGAAAAATGCGTACCATTACAGTCGTGACTGCCCAAGGAATTAGGATGTTATAAAAGTCGAGAATGGTTTACAATAGACCACACTCTACTGTATGGAGTGGTCTATGGTTTTACAATTTACATTAAGCCCATATACCTAGAGGTAATATCTCAATGGTACCTGACACTTTAGGATCTCTTGCCCAACTCGTACTAACGTACAACATGAGGTCCGTCGGTACCAACTAGGCTACACTAACACACGCGTGCTGACTCTGGAGGCTGCAGCGTATATTTCCGTAGAGTATACGCGACAATTGGGCAGAGGCACAAAGCTCTTTCTGGTGCAGTGGAGTGACAACTGCTACTCAAGTTAGGCCTAATTGGCTAAAGTTGCCTGCAGTCACAAGGCAGTAACTGAGTCATTTATACAGCTCTAACAGCACACCCACGCCAGTGGGTTACAGAAGTTGCTCTCTATTTGCTAGAATAAAGCTAGCAAACTCTCTCCAAAATTTAATATTTGAAAATAGTCTGTATGTACATTAAACCTAAATAAGTAACCTGCCCACCAATAATTCACACATCTCAATACTGTAGAAACACACCAGGTTTTGTTTTGTGAAAATCCTGTTACTCTTCATTGTACATGTTTGTAAGCTGCTTTAAATAGTGAAAGTAACTCTCTGTGGCACAAATTCAAAATTATCCCTTTCTTTAGCAAATGTCTCTAGCATTAACTGATGATGGTGAAGTACAGGTGTGCCTCGAGGAAATAAATAGAATTACGACGACTGCTCTCCTCCACGTGGGGCCACAACGAGCCCGACATCACCAAGCGGCTAAAGGTCAGATGGATGACCGGCCACAACTCCACAGATATGTAGCAGAAGCTGAAGACCTCTACGACCTAACTCGTTAAAGATCTCTGTCTGTCTACAAGCGAACAACCGGCCTCCGTAAAGCTTGGGCCCTTGACGTCCGACTTGCTGCGGCCCACGCGGGAGAGAGCAGCTTTCTCACTTCTTTTTGCTTCCCTAGTGGCGTACATGCACCTTACCACTATTAACGGCATAGGAGAGTTTCTTCAGGAGATAAATTTTCAGTTAGTGTCACAAAGAAAAGCTTTAGCTACTTTTTAAAACTGATCACGAAAATGTGAAATGACGTGAAACGGGCCTTTTAAAACCCGGTACTGCTTCTCGAAATGGATCACCAAATCACTAACGATTTCCGTGACAGCCTAACTAGGATATAGAGAAAGAAACGGGGAAGCTCCACGAGGTAGGCAACACGCTAATCAGAAAGTATGAAACTCTTCCGAAGAGGTCAAACATCAACGGTTCCGGAGCTATTGCCACCCCTTGTCAATAGTGTACCTCGCTTTTATCGAACATAAGCAGAAATCCATTGGATTATGCGAGTAGTCGACGACATATTTTGTCGGTGTCTAAATGTGCCACGGTCAACTAGTGCGAGTATGATGTGTGCTCAGAAGTACAGTACACTCACTGCATGGAAGTCAGAATAATTAAACGCGCTCTGAGTCTCCAAATCAGGATAGAAAAATCAACCAACTGGTTAGTAAATGTGATCCGTAACGGCCAAGGCTACAAACTACCCAACTTGTACAGCCAACGGTAGCATGTACTGTAACCAGACAGGGACCAAACTATGAACCAAAATGCAAAGGAGCATGCGATGGTAACATCAGCTAACCAGTTTTTGTCTCTAATTTAACTCGAGCGATAAGCTGAGCTTCATGCATTCATACCATGTCCGTTAGGGTGGAGCGAAAAAGGGGGGTTTTGCAACTTTTTTTGAAATGTGACTTCCAATAGAGATATTATGTTGCCAAAGTGCCTCAAAACAAGCATGTTAAAATTATAGGAGTGTAGATGAATATTTTGAGGTGCCCCATGAATATTAAATTTTGTAAAATTTCTAAAATGCAATTATCTATATATCATAATTACAAACTGTGAAGCTACATCCAATACCAAAATTATTGTAATAATTCATAATACTAATAACATACTCAACTCTGCAATGTCTATTCAAGCATCTTCAGGTGGTAGCTATCATGCTAATAACATTTATATGTTTTTTAGTAAATTTCATAGATTTTTAATTACTGTTATGGAGCTTATAGTACGTTTTTTAGTTTAGTGTAGTTGGGTATAATTGTGTAATCAACTTTAAAAAATGTTTAAATGAATGTTTTGACTTTATTTAATTCCAAAATATTAATAAAAATGTATAAAATTCAGAATTTAACAGTCTTATGGCACCTCAAGATGCTACATTTTTGGAAAACCCTTTCAACATAATCAATCTGATACAACATGGCAACAAAATCACACCATTGGAAAAAATATTTCGAAAGTTTGTTTTTTCGCTCCACCCTAATGTCCGTATGAGCAGCTACATAATAAAGTTCACTGAGGAAGTTTCAGCAATTAGCCTATAACTGACAATTAGAAGCTAACCTTTTACCACCAAAGACACACATTCGGTTATGTTTACATATCGCACTCGTGCAAAAGCGATAGTGTTGACGGCAGAGCACACGGCTGAATGCATAACAAACTAGAGCACTCTGAGAGCGCATACCTCCGCCAAGCGAGGCAACGGTAGCAAATAATTTCAAATTGGCTCTGAAACCATAATTTTCGTTGTATAACCTCCAAAAGCTAATCATTTGTGCCTTTTGATAGTACTAATAACAGCTGCTGCAATTTTCTTGAAGATCCGTTCATATATTTTTGAGTTATACTGCTAACAATTGTTGACAAACAGAGTCAAACATAAAAACGAACAAACTGATCTTCACCAAAATTTCATCATTTATGTTTTTTACCTATCTTAACAATCCCTATAAATTTTAGAAAGATCCAATTATTATTTTTTGAGTTATTGTGCTAAAGAGCATAAATTAAGAAACCGTGACAAATGAACGAACGAACAAACGGATCATTAGCAAAATTTGATCATTTACACTTTTTTATATGCCTAGCAACTTACGTTAAATTCATCAAAATCCATCCATAACTTTCCGAGTTATGGCACTGAAAAAAATGAGGCAAACAAATAAACGGATGGACATATCTCCATCAAAAGTTAATCATCTGTTCCTCCTACCAAACCTAACAATCCCTGTAAATTTCGTCCAAATCAGTTCATAACTTTTTGAGTTGTCTTGGTGACGGACAGACAAATAGGCAGACAGACAAACACGACGAAAACATAACCTCCTTGGCGGAGGTAATAAATTTATCACAATCTATTACAGAAACTTTACCAACGATAACCAATAGTTTCAAAGTGGTGGCATACAAACTGACAATTCGACAACTGATACATCAATAAATTGAAAATTTCTACCCTAGCGACAATGAGAATGACACTTTAACCGTTTAAATAGCAACTACAACGAGTAAATTTTAAATTTTAGCTTTATCTAATAGTTATTATCGGTAGGAAAACGATCACTTCCACCATAGTTATTATCGGTAGGAAAACGATCACTTCCACACGATCATGTTGAAGCAGATCCAGGATCCACACTCACTTCAGATGAGTGCGGAACAGGAACCAAAACAAAATATTTATCGGTTATTGGTAGTATGGATAATTGATGAAGTAATGGAAACATTATCGAATGCCTCACTTTTGTTATTGTTGTAGAAACCAGCTCTCGGAATCAGTCTGTAGTCATCGACACACCGGGGTGCGAAAGGAGCCTAGACATCTAGCAAGATTGGGGATGGATGATAACAAGACAGAAGACAAGATCTAGGTACCTTACATGCGAAAGCGCGTTAATAACAAAACCAGCCATAATACACACACAGGAGATACTCACAGCAAACAATTGCCTCTTGTTCGACTTCTTCATAGATTCTTGTAAATTAAAATCAAACAGTTGCTCAAATTCAGGCATGCGCAGATGGTAGACATCTTCGCCTGAAATATAAAGACAAAGCACAGGTAAGTATTGCCAGCTTCATCATACTGGTTTCCAAAGATGTGCACAAAATTGAATAAGGACACAAAGCATTGTGTTTTTGTGTATATACCATTCAACTGTAGGCTATAAATATTAATATTAAAAACTATTTCAAACCTGCCTGAGTCGACTGAACCTGAAGCTCATGTGAAATGCAAGAGGAAGCACATGTACAAACGAAAGTAGAGCTCAATGAAAGACGAAACTAGCAAATAAATTAACATAGTTTTTCTTTCTATAGCTATAATGCAAGCTGCATATTGTTACCACCGAGGTCATGCTTAACACTTCTCAGTAAAGCTATTTTGTTCACCACCACGTAGCGTTGCCCCTCTCAAAACTCTCGCGTAGGATACCTAGTGACGTTCCACAAATTTCTCCATCACCCCGGTAGCTAGCTCTCTAAATTGTCCCAATCATCTTGTGTTACTTCTCAAAGTCTGAACCATCAAGCACTGCTTCTGAATATCGCCCCGACCACCTAGTATCTACTACCCAGAATTATTTCACAACGCACTGTCGGTTCTCCAACCCCCTCCCCCATACTCACGTATAAACATATTGTAGTGATGCGAGTGCAGCAGCCACGCCAGCGAGACGATATAAGAACAGCAAGACACGGCACACATGAGGTTCACAGTTCTGGAGGCGGTAACACCATCACCGCCCATCACCAGGTGTGTCGCTTCTTGTACGTTCTCCACCACACGACCGCCCAGGTCTGCTACTTTCTGCCAAGTCAATATTGAATGGTACGGTATCATACAATATTATTACCTCCGCCAAGGAGGTTAGGTTTTTGTCATGTTTGTCTGTCTGTCTCTTTGTCTGTCACCAAGTAACTCAAAAGTTATGAACCGATTTGGATGAAATTTACAGGGATTGTTAGGTATGTTAAGAGGAACAGATGATTAACTTTTGGTGAAGATATGTCCATCCGTTTGTTTGTTTGTCTGCCTCATTTTTCTCGAC
>LQNS02007216.1:16590567-16605957 GCA_001587735.2 Parhyale hawaiensis
TCGTTTGTCACTGTTTTTAATTTTATGCTTGTTAGCACAATAACTCAAAAAATAATGAATGGATCTTTATGAAATTCATAGGAGTTGTTAGTAATGTTAAAAGACATAAATGATCAAATTTTGGTGTAGATCAGTTTGTTCGTTCGTATGTTTGACTCATGTTTGTCATAACGTTTGTTAACCGTATAACTCAAAAAGTTATGAACGGATCTTCAAGAAAATTGGACAAGCTGTTAATATGAAAAAGCACAAATGATTAGATTTTGGAGTTTATACAAAGAACATAATGGTTTCTGAGCCAATTTTAATTGTTTGCTACCGTTGCTTCACTTGGCGGAGGTATGCGCTCTCAGAGTGCTCTAGTTAGTTAAAGCTTCCCAATCGGCTGCAATTTGCGGGGGAACAAAAAAGAAGCAGAAAAAAATAATACGTCAAGTCAAATCTGTCAAACGATACAAAAGAACAGTTATACTACAAGAATAGCATACCCAGCAGCAAAAAATAAAGGAAACTATTAGGAATACTAATACACCTGCAAATATATATATATAACAGTTGCGAGTCCACGCACCAGAAAGTTTGCAAACGACTTATAACGAGAAGTGAAACAAAGCAGGCTTACTGCTCGTCGTCAGCGGTATAGAGCATTCAATAAGCTATAGGTACTGTTTCTTAGTCCAGGCTCTAGAGGGGCGACTGCGGACATTTCTCTTTCACGGCTCTACCATGCATTTTCCTATTCCATATGATGAAGACATTAAACAAAAGTCGAGTAGAACTTTCGCAACTGGTACGTTTTTGAGGGGAGGGGGTGGCAAGGAGGCCAGAACTGGTCAATTGTGGACTGATTGTTGTAAAACTTACTCAAAACATGTATTTTTTTGAAAAATAAACATATTTTGACCCCACAACTTTTTTTATTTAAGCCTTAGTTTTTAAGATAATTGGGTTTATATAAAATACACATGAATATTTTGGAAATTTCAAACGAATAGAGCTCAATGAGTTCTCCTGCTAGAATAAAAACAATGACAGTTTTGGAATCCTAGGAACATTCCCAACTAAACTATTGAGCTGGATTCTCCATTGTTGCCCTCATAATATTTCTTTATCACAGCTGAATTCTCCATTTTCTATTTCGTTTCAATCGCTAACTAAAATATACTTATGGAAAAAAACAATTAAGGAATTCGGTTTTGAGTTTTGATATAAAATACCTATTATGAGGGCAAAAAATGAAGAATCTAGCTCAATATTTTTGTTAGGAATGTTCCGAGGATTCCAAAACTTTCGTTTTTATTCTAGCATGAAAACTCATTGAGTTCTATTCATTTGAAATTTCCAAAATACAGTATACATATATACTTTTATATAAACTCCATTATCTCAAAAAACTAAGGCCTACATCAAAAAGTTGTATAAATAAAATGTTTATTTAAGAAAAATTTTTGAGCAAGTTTCAGAACAATCAGTTCACAATTGATAATTTGGAGCCCCCCATCGCCCAACTTTTTGTTTAATGTCCTCATATGGAATAGGAAAATACATGGTAGAGCCGTGAAAGAGAACTGTAGACAGACACCCCTTAGAGCCTGGACTATCATATATTTCATATTTTGATCCCCATTAAAAAAAAATCAAAGCCTTGACTGATGCGTAAGCTGATCACTTTCAACATAGCTGATATTTGCCATTTACGTTCAACACCAACACTCTACAATATGAAACTCAGATCTTAACCTCTAGAGCCCACATCATACACGAACATCCGTAACAATAGTTGTATATAAACGCGAACCGAGCGGTCCATTTGGAAGACCAAGAGTTATATATCTAATACAGCAGCACAGTGACGATCTACGGCCCATTGAATTGAATTAGTGAGTAGGTTGAGCCTCTTCTGGCCCACAGCTAACAATTAAGAGATAAGGAGAAACGGACGTGTACTACGTAGGTACTAAGTTCTAACGTGGGGCCCATGAACAGTGCAGTCCCCACACTGGATCAAGACTCATAACCACAAGATATAGGAATAAAAACCAATTAAGAGAATATAGCACCAGTAAGAAAGAAAAATGTCCCGAAAGCCTAGCAACTGATAGGGTAACCTATGAGAAATTGGAAGGTCAAGAGGTCAAAAATATTCTAAGTACTACCTAGTAACTCTCAGAAACCCTACATTTGGGACAGAGATTTTCCAATTTTACAGCACTGCAGTCAAACGAGAAAGACTCACCGCCTCCATCTCTGGCTTGTTCCGGACACTGGAGAAATATATGGAGGGAGGAGACTTCTTAGGAGCAGCTACCGCAGAACCTGTCGCTGCAGATGAGGTAGTAGTCGAAGCACTAGCTGTAGTTGTCGAGGTAACTGAAGTACCAGTGGTTGACGGTGTATCTGCAGCACTATCTGATGATCCTCCAAGAGTAGAAGCAGCAGAGTGTGGGATGTCATTGTTACCAACGCCTGTGTCTACTTCTGTTTTTATTTCGATGGTCTCCTCCTTTTCGCGTTTCGGGACAATGTCCGCAGCTTCTGACTTGAGATCAACATCGGTTTTTTCTGACTCAGTAGTGTCGGTGTCACACGTATCCATCTTCTCCACCTTAACCACAACACCGGCCAGTGAGCTGGCAGCATCAGAGGCATCACCCGCAGTAGTGCTGGAGCTGCCAGTTGCAGCGGTGGCAGTAGCTTCAGCATCAGGAGTGGGCGGCGGCGACGGCAATACCTTCGCTAGTTCGGGCACAGGCATACTCAGGCACGCGTCGATTCGCGGCCGCTTGCTCTCCAGTTCTCCTACAGGAGCAAGTAGATAAATGTTATTCGCTAATACAAGTGCAGTTAAACAGTAATGAGTATGAGAGCCTGCAGTGCAAACTGCCCGTTAAAGAGGTCAAGGGACTCGCCGAAGAGAAGCATCTATGACTTGTAGCGTGTAGGTAATAACTGCAAGACGCCATACAACGTGAGCTTGTAGATACTCGCGCTGCCGCGGTATGGACGACTTGCGGTATTGTAACGTAATAGGCTGAGACGCTAGGAACCAAACAAAGGCCGCGCATTGGCACTTTTCGAAGTGATAAGTTTTCGCTGTGTCGCGCGACAATTTGCAACAGGCAAATTTTTATCCGTTACATTGTTCGGGCGATTGGCTCGGGGCGAATTTGGTTCGCGTAACGTCTCTGCGACATTTTGTATACAGAGCTAGCGACGCTCACAGACCGCTCATGTAATAGGGCATTCAATCTGACGATAGCCGGCTGAGAGAGAGGTGTGTAGTAGTGGTAGTAATAGTAGTAGTAGTAATAATAGTAGTAGTAGAAGTTTTACTAGTGCTTCAGTGGCACAATGCGTATATTGCGCCGAACTATTCCTGTGTTTAACCACAGGCTTGTCTGCCGCTAGGGGGCGAAGTATATCTCTTCTCATACAGTATGTTACCTTTGATTATGCAAATACAATTTTTTACTGTATTTTTCAAGATAAGTGTCCAACTTTGAAATATGAATATTAACTAAATGTATGGCTATGTTGCAAATATAAACAGCACTTGTAAAATAAATATTTAGCCATTTGCTAAGTTTATCATACAATTTGCTTATTTATGAGTTTTACTGTTACCTCAGATTATGCAACAAGTTAATAAAAACGTCATAAAGAGGAAATAAGTACAAGTGAACATGAATACTTTTACTAGATGTCCAAAACCAAGAAATTATAACCAAAACAATTCAATGAACACTGAAATAAGTGTTCAGTAGTGGTAAACATAAGTTAATTTTGAACATGGCAACCTCCAATTTTCATTATTTTTATAAGGCGACTATCAACAGACTTTGCCAGGTTCGATATTTCAAATTGTGGAATAGAATCTGTAGCTATTTTTACTGCATTCCACAGGCTTTCTTTGCTTGAAAACTGCGTATCACCTTCAGAGACCTTCCTTTTCATCATTGCCCAGAGGTTTTGAAGGTCATAATCTTTTTTATTTAAATCCTCCATCCACAAGTCAGCAGTGTACCGCGCTCGGTGTGAGGGAGCATTATCGTGCTGAAATACCAATTTGGATCTGCGTGCGATAGTCTACTCATCAAGCCATGAAATCCAGTTGGCTTCAAGAAACAGGCAGTACCTTTCTGCATTCAGTTTAACTCCTTCTGCCACTTCAAATGGACCAATAAGAGTGTCACCTACTATTCCGGCCCAAAACATTAAACCTCCACCACCTTGTTGACGCTTAAGCCGTGTCTGTTGAGGTCCGTTATGGGGGACCCATCCAGATGCCCTTCTATCTGGACCATCAAGAGCAGCTCTGCATTCGTCAGTATATAAATAATACATTGGAGAAATCAGTTTTCATGTTCTCTTCAGCACAATTGATCCTATTTTCTTTATGAGTTTTTATTAGAAGTTGTCGTTTAATTGCATTTTTCGCTTCCCATAGCTTCTGCAGAACCTCACATCTTGTCTTTCTGCTTAGTATTGGGGCTCCAGCGTCTTCAAATATCACCTTACATGTAAAAAGTTGTTTTCTAAACTTAGAAGCCTTCAAATATCGCTTATTTCGAGCAGTCAGGTTCCTCGTAAAGGCTCTATCCGGAGTTTTTGGGTTGACCGTACCTTCAATTGCATAAGCCATAATTGTTCGGTGATTATGCTGTAATTCCTTGGAAACTTCGAGTGTTATCTTACCAGAAGCCAATAACGAGGTTACTTTGATCTTTTCTTTTTTCACTGGTTAGACCGCTTTTCTTGCCCATGCTGACTAGAGAGTGTTGCATAATCTGGCGTAACAACAGAACCCCGTGTGATAAGCAAATGTTGCCAAAACATGGGAAATTGTTCCGTTTTATTATTCTCTAATTGTTTTTATAGTTACAACATACCTGTGCACTAACTTACTAGCAACATTTAATTGCTTGACACTTATCTTAAAAAATAGGTAAAAAAAAATTGTACTTGCAGAATCAAAGGTAACATACGGTATTAAAAGAAAATATTAAGGAGGGGACTACTATAAATTATACATAAAGTATATGTATTTGGCAAAAAAAGAGGATAATGTCATAGTTGGTGGTGGTATCTATGGTGATGAATTCATCACAGTTTACTATAAAAGTCACATCTAATAAGGAAGGTCTTAAGGAGAGTGAGGTGTGCGTCGCTGCCTTGCATCACTCCTGTGTGTTCTGCTGCTTTATACAATGAGCAACGATTTTGTTGAGGAGAGCAACACGGTAAGACACCATACCGTACAGCTGCTTGTACCACACTGAAGTTGCATCACACCAAATGCCCGTCTAAACAGCTTACTTGTATATAGCAACATTCGAGCGACATATGTATACTATGTCGATGATACAAATGGCATCACGTCAAAAGCCTCGTCCAGACGGTCAATCTTTTCTTCGAAGCTTGTGATTGCCAAACGATTTTGATTGACAAACACGCGCGGCGAGGCCTCAAATCTTCAGCTTGACGCAGATCCAACGTGTTGGAAATTTTCAGCACAAGCTCGCGGGAGTTTGACAAATACAAAGTTCGAAAGTTGTATTTTGTTGTGTGAATAACAATTATTTGTATGTGGCTTCATCATAGTATTTAGAAACAAAAGTAGAATTACTTTTTAAATTAACTAGCGTAGTGAAATTTGTTTGTTTGAATCCAACTTCTGGACAGTGGGAAGCATTCCGAATTTCGGCAACTATAGGCCTATGTTGCCAATTTGTCCCCTCAGGGGGCATAGGATGGACCATAGGCCATAGGGTTAGGTTAGTTTAGGTTCGTCCATCCTATGCTATGGGGCCAGGCAACCCCAGGGGCCGGTGTAGGTTACCTCAGCCATTAGCTAGGCCTTCGGGATGTTTCTCTTTTGTGCCCACTTTGCTTCCTTCCGTATTTCATACTCCTACTTGCTCATGCTTTATTCTGTTCTTCCTCTTCTTTCCCGACTTGCTGTTCCCATGCGCATTGATCCTGTGCGGTGGGAGCACCTTCATGCATGGGTTCCCAGTTTCTCTTGGCATACTATATGACCCTTGCTCTTTCCTCTGTGATATCATTTTGCTCGGAAACGGAGGCGTAAACTTCCTAACTATAACTAGCTAACTAATTGCCAATTTGTAATAACTGTAGCATATTCGTCTAGTTACGTCTGTTTCTTCTGTTTTTCATTATTAAAAGCTACAATAGAGCACGATTTACGTTTTAACAGAAGAAAGGGATGTACACACTGTGAATTGCAATAGAAATTCCAGAAATTCATCAATAAAAATGAGAAATTTTTGTTTCTGTCGTCAGCATCTCCGCGTGGGAGAGGATGCCAGCGAGTGCATTATTAGCAATACTTTTCGCCAGTATAAATAAAGTTTTACCCGCCACTCAGCTTCCACAACTAAAATAAATATCTACGACAATAAAGTGAGGGTGGAATGTCGATTAATATTTATGGAATGCTGAATTCGCGTGTTGTGACCTTGAAGTGTTCGTGGTTTTTGTTTTATCCCCTCTGGACATAAGAAGTGTTTGTTTTTTTGCTTCTCGATTATTGTATTTGTGATTGATGTAGTGATTGACCGTGTGGACGCAGCTTAAAAGGGTCTTTGGTAATGATGGGACCGAATTATGGCCCTATAAATTAGGATCAACATTTCATTCTGCTGGCCCCAGCTAGTGTCTATAGGATACTGGCAATGGCGATAGCTCATACAGCAGAGGGTCGGGTCGTCAGTCCCGGCGGCTCTCTGGGAAAGGGCCTGTTGGTCCGTGTACTGCCGGCCATCTAATCTAATCTAGTACCAGCTAGGGTTTTAAAGATACGAAATCTAGAGGAGGCGCGATTTTGGGTTTCCACGACGAGCTAAGAAAAGTCGAGTCGGGAGTCTCAGTGGACGTGCCGGGCCTATGCTTCCTGAGGAGAACTGCATTATAACCATGGAGGCAAAGTCGGACGGCTGCAGTTAGACTCTGACTCCTGGTCCTTCATTTTTCGACTCCGACTCCTGATATCCAGAGGACCAACTCCGACTCCTAAATCCAATTTGCAATTTTCGACTTATGATTCAGACTCAAATTCGACTCCGAAACCTTGAATTTATAAACACCGACAATCATGCATACAATATCAAGTAGCATTAGTGAAAAAGTTCTACGGCGCATCACACCAAGGTCAAATATCTTGTTTCAGGACTTCTTTCGGAAGGTCCGGAGTTGATGACGAACCCAGGTGAGTGAGTTCTCGGTTTCAAATTTTGGCCGCTGCGATACCTTTGACCGGGGAAAGAAGGTACACAGCATCTCAGAGACAGAAGAGGAAACGAGAAGAAAACCAAACATAGAGTCTGGTGTGGACGGCCCCTTCCGTGGCCCGTGGTTAAAGCCCCGAGGAATAAGTAGGCCTTATCGGTCGGCAGCCCACCTCACGGAGCAGAAAGGAAAGTATAGAGAACCTACCAAACTTTACAAGCTAATCTTCTAAGCAGGAACTGCAGCCAGATGCAAAATCTACTGCCAAAGAGTCACTCAGAACACCCCAAGGAGCATGGGGCCCCAAGATATAACAAAAATTGGGCTTGCCAGAATATCCCTTTGGGGGATAGCGGTAACAATCTAGTTACGGTAATTATGGCATCAGATCCACAATATGTTGAAAATTTACCTGATCGAATTTCATCTCAAACAGCCTGACACAATTCACAAAAAAGAAAGGAACAGATCCAAAAATATATAAAAGAAGAGTGATTGAAGGGATACAGTGAAGCACCAAATGCCAATGCATGAGGATGTTTCCGGACCTAAATCACTAAGAACGAGAACACAATGCCAAGACGTAACAGATACGCTATTGTCACGTAACAGCAAAAGTATACAAAGAAAGATATTAGCTGAAAAACATATTGGCACAAAAAATTCTTCCTGAGTGACGTACCTTCCATAACTTTGGACTGGCGCTTTCTCAAGGCACTCTCTCTGACGGCTTTGGCTTTGTCCACAGACTCTTTAGGCAGACTGACGGGAAACTTCCAGGCGCCTGTGAATGTAAAGCAACAACATAGTAGATATGGTAGTGATATTAAAACATCAAACTCATCTCTAAACCCATTTTCAAAGAGAAACTTACCACCTAATCCCTTTGCTACACAAGACGCTTCCACTTCTCTAGTAAATGAATCTCTTCGTTCACCTACTTCCAAAAATTCAATTTGGGCAGCCTATCGTACAAATATTCGATTTTTAAAATCCCCAGCACCACCATAATCAAATCATTGCCGCGGATTAGGCACCAGTGAATTAATCTTCACAGATACAAAAATTTTCTTGCACGAAACCTGTACAAAACCAGAGGCAATAAGGAACGTTTACAGTTGTGACATCAATATAGCTAGCAAGTAAGTAGCATCCCCAACCAACGAACGTGCTACGTGGCTACAGATAGCTTTTGTTACACCCCATGTGTTTCCAGTGGCGATGGTGCAAGTGATTCCTTTACTCGTAAAATAAACAGAAAACGCCTAGCTTCTTAGATAAATGAAAGCCTTCGCAATTAGTGTTAACAAGACACACCATAGAGCTGCTCTAGCTAAGTAGCGCCTGTGTCAGGCACGTCCACCAAGGACAAGCCCAATTAAAGAAAGTCGCAACAATTCTGCCGTTGAATGGAACTTAGCCACTAAAGAGAGAGTGAGTGAGTGCGAGTACATAAGTTAAGCCTCCAAGGACACAACTACTGAGATTCAAGAGAAAAACGCAAGGGACAAATAGTATGTACATAGAAACATGGAACCCATGTACGAGGTTGGCCTCGCCAATGGCCACAGTAAGGCGGGAAAGAAGAGGAAAGACAGAACAGAACATTATCGTTGCGAGTAAGTATAAAAATCTAAAGAAGAAAGTGGGCACAATAGACTGTCGTCCCAAAGGCCTAACTACGGCTAAAGCAGCCTCCGTGTTTCCCTGAAGGCGATACTCACCATAACATAGGATGGGCGAACGAAACTAACGTAACCTTATGACCCGTTCAAAGCCTTCTGAGAGGACTAAAGAGATATATAGGGCTAATTTTACATGGGTCACTCCTGACTAGAACTTACTAAAGAGATGCAGAGGAAGGCTCGGGTCAATTCTGAATGGGTCGTCGAGCTGGTGCTGGTACTTGGCGCCGTGACACACGAGAGGAGGCACGTTTTGTCCCAGCAGCACTTCACTCAGCCACAGGCCATTGACTATTGGTTTCCGGTACTCTTTGGCCTTCACCATTTTAGCGCTGGTGCTGCCCTCGAACCTTACCACCAAATATTCATTAGCGTTACATAGAAAACAAGAGCCGGAGCAAGCATGGTTAGTGGCACTACGGCCATACATCCGCCTAGTGCCACTCACAATAGTACTATTCGCTGATTTGTGAACTCTTTAGCCTGTATTGCAGTTAGGGTCACGAACCGGAAGACCGGATACAAGGACCACATGGTCTGAGCCTGTCGGCTTCCGTTAATTTTAGCGTCCACAAGATTTGAAACGACAGTAGCGCACAGGAAAAGGTGAGAGGCAGACGTCCTGGAGCCTCAAATTAAGAAGTAAATATGAAACACTACAGCTTTATGATTTGCTGAGTAAATTTAACCACTATAGGTTATCAAGTATTCAACATTCTCCACTGAGAAAAATTTCGATGCACGCAGGTGTTGCACAGAGAAGCATCAGGATGCACGTAGGTGTTTCATGGCCTAGTTTGGTGTGTCATCGCAGCAGACAGAAAAACACATTTCAGTCAGAAAAACATATTTCCGCAAAAAGAAAGTAAACAAAAGCTTTGTAGTTTTGTTACACGCGCGAAGCGAAACGCGGTGACATACTAACACGCAGATCCCTATTGTTTTTCGAAGTTTTGTCTCCTCAGGTTCATCAATTTTACCTGTTTTGATGCATCTTGGTGCATCATCGGTTTTGTCACAATACCGAAACACATAAGTGCATCAGTTCGTGTCAAGTGCATCATAAGACCTTATATGCATCATCATGATGCACTTTATTTTTATGATGCACTTGCGTGTTCCGGTTATGGATCAAAAATACATGTAATTTTGCTGCTTCTAAGTGCATCAAAATTTCTCTCAGTGTACTGTTTCCATTATTGCCTATAGACTTTTCAATAATTTACTCAGAAGCTACTGCAAAGGTGAATATATGAGACACTGCAGCAACTTCGTTTCCAAATTACCCAACCAAATTACCCTCCACTTCATTAACAAGAAGCAACACTGAAGAGGTTTGTAATTTACTTTCAAGATTTCCAGCAAATTACCTTCTAGAATATTGCAACATTTTTAAGAAAACAGCACTACATTCATTAGTAAGTTATGAATATCATTTACTCACTTTTTAGCAATGAGGACGTGGTTCTTGCGCGAGAAGCTGCCGGTGTGCTTGGCCCCAACCAGCTGAAGCATCAGCTTGATAATAGTCTTGCTTTCGTTCTCAAATCCCGTGACGCTGATGATTAGATCCTTGCATGGCTTGTTGTCGTTTCTGAGAACACGAAGGACATTACTAAGCCTACATAGTTAGCCTCCAGGGAGCTATCTCCTCCTACAGATAATGCTTCAAATTTTGTTTATAAAATCACACGAATCCAACGCAATTGTCCTGGTTTTGCATCACTTCAAAATGCTGTCTTAGAGAAAAAGAGTTACTATTTTTATAAAGATACACCAGATTGGCGACGTGAGAACAGAGGAAATTCCATAAGGTTATCAACCTCCACGAAATCAGCCCAGCAAGAGAAAAAAGAAAAAAAGCAATAAAGATCAGAGAATCAGTCTGTTTACAATTTGCTGGAAGCTGCCAAAACCCGCACCAACAACGGCAGAGCCATCAATAATATTCCAATCATCTACATATGATGGAACAACGGAACGAGAATCCTGGCTTGTACGACATCATATCGGTTCCAGGACAAACTCATGAAGAGCACCAGTACGCCTTGTACGCAGCGCCCGAGCAAATGGCTCCGGAAGAAAATCCGCCAGTGGATGATTAGAACAATTATTATTATATTAAGGTTTTCCCGCCGTAGTCGATGGGTGCACGATACAACAGCGATCCATCTTCAGAAACAAGAACTTCTTATAGAGATAAGTTAATTTAGTTGACGATGTCTCGCTCTTTTTTAGGATTCATAATAGGGGTCAGTGTAGTGTCGGTCGTATAATGGTTAGGTATTGTTTTGGTAGTCCTGTATTTGTTTTCACTGGGATTTTTTTACATTTTAAGTGTCATATATGATTTATTAAATTTATGTCGGTAACAAAAAGGTGTAATGGGCCTTGGAATGATCTTTTGCTACCAGTAGTAAGGATACTTTCCAACGTGGCAGGCTCTCCGAAGTGTGCCTGCCTTTGAGCATCAAAGCGAGAGCATACAGAAAGGATATGCTTGATGGATAGGGGGTATTGCAATAATCGCATATGGGTGGGTCGTCCCGTGTGAGCAAGTGTCCGTGAGTGAGAGAGGTGTGTCCAGCACGTATTCTGGCTCAGCATACTTCCCACAATCTGTTGAGTTTTGAGGAATCAGGGAAAAGTTTCGTCAGCGGTTTAATTTCACGCAGCAGGTTGTTCACCACAGATGCCCAGCTCGTGTGGCAAGAATCTCTCATTAGCTCCTTCTAGTGCCATTTATAGGCAGATCGGGGAAGGAGTAGGTACCGGATGTAAGGTCCCTGTGAGGGCTTCCCTCGCAGCGTGGTCCGCACGTTCATTACCAGAAACGCCGCAAAATCTGGGGACCCAGCAAAAAACGAAAGATTTACTGCTGCTTGTGATACGATTATGGATTAAAATTATTAGAGGGTGGAAAGGGCTACACTGCGGAATTGCTTGCATTGCACTTTTAGAATCTGTGTCGATTTTTATACATAGTTGAATGTGGTACGGATTGAGTGTAATTGAGTGCATCATATATAGTAGTTTGGGGTAAAAACGGGACAGGGGTAAAAACGGGAAAGTCAGTATTTTAGGCTGTCACTCGAAAACGGTTAAAGGTATCGGGAAACAGTTTGTACCATTGGAAAGAGGAGGTTTTGGGCATACTATCGCGCATAATCGGAGGTCGTCAAAAAAATTTTTTCTAATTTTTTTTTTACTGTCCTGTAATTACCCCCAAAAGCTCGTGTCCCGTTTTTACCCCAAACTACTATATTGCATATAATTCTGCTGTGTACGAGGAAGCAATGATGAGGACAACTATACAGTATTTTATAAAGAAAGCAAGCCCCACCAGCTCTGCGACGATGCGCCAGATCACAAGACACAACCGAATCCAGCATACACATTATATCGACGAGCCACTCTGTCAAGCAAACTCAGATGACAATCGGCAGTAGAAGATTGCAAGCGACAAACAAGAATAGTTAGCCTAAAATGCTTCTCCTAAAAGAAAACTTCAAATGATACTAACAAATAACAGTAGTCTAATTCAATGAAAATGCATCAGAAAATTAGTCCCACTGTAAATGAGCTCTTGGTAACAGCAACTGAACAAGTACCTAGTAAATTGTGCATAGTAATACAGGGTTAAGAGTGTTGACTTCTGTCCCTATGCTTGTGAAGGCGATCGTTGTTTATACAAACACAGTAAGCATCAACAACGAAGCGAAATAGAATAAGCATTGGCTCTAAAATATTTGCTTGTACATTCCAATAGAAAGTTTTGTACACCATTGACAGAAGACCAAACTCGGAAAAAAATTTGCTCGTACCTACGGAAATGCGTGGCAGAATTAACTAGACCAAATACATATTAAAGACATGTCATACACAATCAAGTCCAAAACGTAGAAAAAAATTATTCATAAATATACATTGCCTAGAAGACGACGGACAGTAATCATTCTTCACAGGCCATCAGTATGGAGAAGTAAACTCAATAAAAATAAATGGCTTCCTTATATTCGACACTACTTAGTACTAGTGAATTGTCAATAAAAAACAGAAGTTACATGGAAGAAAACTAACCCGAAGGGAGTTGGCAAATGGATGGCTTGCCATGGTTTCGCCATCTTGCCCCTGAGCAGCACATCGTTGAGCCAGAAGATGGTGATACACCGCTTGTTCTCTTTAATGCCTTGCAAGAACACAGGACTCTGCTGGTTCTTGCATAATATGTGTGTCACTCGAGCGCTATCGTACACGTCTGTTACCTGTGAAGTATTGAAAAGTTGTACTTTATTAATATTCAAAGTATAAAATTAACGAACCACTACTATAGCAATCATAGAGAGGTAAATATACAAACGCTATCGTAGCTCATCATGTGTCAGGCTGAATGGGAAATTCGTGCACAGAGATCCACAATGCATGGAAGTTATTATACTATAGAATTTAAGCGTTCCTTCGTACAACAACGGCGATCAATAAAAGCGAGAAAAAAGACCATGGTAAGTCAATAGGTTATCATTATTATATTAAGTAGTTCAAGCCTCCGTTTCCACTACAAAATGGACCTCACTTAGGAAGAAGCAAGGGACACATACAGTACTGTAGTGTGTCAATAGAAAAGAACTTATGCAAGAGAGTGTTCCCACACTGGGTGAATGCGCACGACCACTGCAAGTTGTTCTTGTTACCCAAACATCAGCCCCTCCGTCCCCGCCCCCCCCCTCCCAGACCCCGGCCAGGCTAGCAGGGCCCGCCAAACTCACCTCGAGCCAGTTTAAACTCATAACAGAGCGTCAATGGCTGGAAATTTGTAACACTACCAGCCGAGGCCGGACGGTGCAGCCGTCCCAGAACCGAAGTCTGGCCGGGATCTCTGGCCGCAAGAGGATTACACTGAAACTCTTCAGTCCTGCAGGCCCCAGTTCACGTTACCACCAAGATTAAACAGTGGGTCAAGACTCAGAGCGACCGGAAGTCATGAAAGGACCAACGAGTGGAGGGAAAGAATGAATGAAAAGCAGAGGGTTGTACTGCTGAACTCCTTGCTGGAAGAGAGGGAAATTTCAGCAGCACCCTCCTGCTAGCAGTTCATGCAGCAAGTAATATTCAAATTGATGGTACCTACCATAGGAAAGATCACAATCGTTACAGAAAGAGAGAAAACGTTCCCTGCGGTTGCTAGGGTCAGATTTCAAGGAAAATGACTGTCGCTAGTTACGTTCTCCAGTATTTTTGATGTGAGGCCCGCAATCATTTACAGGTGAATGGTAATTCTTATAAGCAAGGCACTGCAAGTCGGTAATGAAGAAGTACCTAGTACTGACAAAAAAGTAACCAGCAGGAATATGGAAATGGAGAGAAGTTAGGCGAGTATGAAAGAAAGACCTATGGGGTCCCTTAGGGCAATACTCCCCATCGCGAACCATAAGCAAACCAAACTAACCTAATCCTGTGGTCCACAATCTAACCCCCTGCCGGGGCTAACACGAAATAACAGCCAAATGCGGTCTCGTATTCAGCTGCCCTCTCCGCTCATGTTAACCAATCCAAAAAAGCATCGTGACCAAGAAGATCGAATCCTCTTGCAGAAAACAGGTAAAGTAATATAAAGTGGTCTACCTGTGAGCTATGTATTCCTCATAACTTAAGTGAACAAGTGATACTTTCAAAGTATATATCAAACGTTCACGCAAACAACAAGTACAATTCCTACAGTAACACAGACTGAACTCAATTCAGTACCACTTTTCCTTGCTTGTAAATTCGATAGGTACTTACATTACATGAAAATGAGGCCAGGCAAGTTAATGAACAGGTCATATTCGAACAGATATTGGCCTAGCACCGCCACAAGACACCTACTTCGCCACCATGTTGTTGGATGACTCTCCTCCATGTATCAATAACGTGAGGATGGAGCTCAGCATGATAGTCAGCGATATAAAACACGCACGCCACCAAACACAGATCGCGGGGTACTGCACAAAAAAGAATGCGTGCGTGAGACAAATTAACATTAGTATAATCCAATCAATATAATAAACACCGTCGTGTGTATTATTAAATGATTTTTGTTTAGAGCCTACTGGAAGTTCAACTTCCACTAGCCTCTTGCCCCCGTGGGCGGGTGGCTCTCACCCACTTTAGCCTGTGTGGGGTCAACCAACCGGTGTCTAGGTGTCAGAGACCTTAAAAAGGTCCAAATTTGAGTAAAGCGTAAAAGGAAAGTTACGTAAACTTACGCAATATACGCAAACAATGCTTGAGTATATTTGCGTATGTTTGCCAAACATACGCAATATACGCAAACATACGCAATATACGCAAACATACGCAATTAGATTGAATGTTCCAATGAACACTTTTGCAGTGGTGAAGCGTAGCAGAGTACCTCTGTCGGTAGCACTTAGACTCGCATAGCCGAGGCTTCTCCATGACAGGAGGACAGGTCAGA
>LQNS02007216.1:16612996-16625955 GCA_001587735.2 Parhyale hawaiensis
AAAGTGGGTGAGAGCCACCCGCCCACGGGGGCAAGAGGCTAGTGGAAGTTGAACTTCCATCCGGCGTCTAAACAAAGCACTTTCGCCTCAACTAACGTTTCGTTAGCTCAAGGCGAATTATTTATACAGCTATATTTATGTTTGGGCCTTTCTTCAGGTCGACGAAATTTCCCAAGAAGTGGACTTTTCTCGATAGACTGACGTTATTTTTGTCGGTTTATTGAACCCCACGCCTTTAAGCTTGTGGACTGGTTTAAGCCAAAAATTTATGGAATTGAAAATCCATGTTACCGATAAATAAAGCATCGACATACCACCTCTTTTTTAAGGTTAGGTAAGGCAAGGACAGGTTCTGCTAGCATCCTTACTAAACACCCTTTGAAAAACAAGCTCATTTGCGACGGGAGCAAAATCAAACTTGCCTTCCTAAATTTAAAAACACAGGCGCTCATTACTTCGCAAGCTATTCGAGATAAAGGGGGCTGGTTAGTGGGTCTCGCTTTAGAGCATCTTTGTTATTGTACAGCTTAACTGCGAACTCCGTCAGGAGGGAGCTCCAGCGGGGGCTTCTTAGAGGGACGGGATAGTGGATGGGGTTAGGCAAAGGAAGTGTGAGAAGAAAGACGGACGACGCGGGGGTCCTCCCAGAAATGCAGAGGAGTTAAGGTCATGGAAGCGAGCTACACGCGAATAGGTGGCAGAGTGTTTGCTCTCCCGTATGCCAGAGGGGGCACTATGGAAAGGCCGAAAGCCCAACTTTAAGCGTATATAAGAGGCGGGGCGCACAGTACCCAGCTAAGAGAGGGCAGTGCGCAATGGGCGGGGCAATATCTGACGTCTTGGAGAGTACAGTTCCCCACGACACGCAAGTTATATGAAGTAGCTAGGCCAGTAACAGCAGTAAGTCGCAAAAATAAAGGAATTAGACGAACAAGTCAATTTAAAATTTAATATACACTATACATGATGCATATGATGATGCATAATACGAATAATAAAAATCGTGCATAAACTGTGCAATATTTTTGATCCATTTACCTTTCCACCGCAGAAGTATTCATGAAATTAGAGAAGTCATGGAGTGGAACAGTTACATGTCACTGAGCTAATGTGATTAGCTTTACCTTGTCCGGAATTTCAGTTCTGAGTGTGGTCTTAACTTGATGAGACAACCGTCTTGATGAGAACTCAATGGATGGAAACTCGATCCCAAGGTACAAACTAAATGTTTAAGATCGAAAGTTGGGATAAGTTGAAACTAATAAGATTAGCTTATTTCGATGGAACTATCCTGATTAATGACTCCAGACTAAATATTACACTGCTTAGCAATAGCTTTACAATAAAAAAACCTAGTCGACGCTTGCTGCATAATACGGTTGTGAAAGTAACAAGGTACTTCAGGGAGAACCTACTTTGTTTGCAGACTGAATCGCGCAAAAATATCCAGCAAGTCGGACGCTCACGAAAACGCTCAAAGCTACAATTTGAACACGAAATTTCACAGCGTTCAGCGAAATCGCCACAATGTGGACAGATTTTTGCGGCACTCTGGACGGGGCTCACAGACTCATAAAATATCGCTGACCTTGACAAGCCGAACAACGGTGTCCTTAGATATTGACGAACTTGTCGTTCATCTGAGAAGCAAGCACTAGCTCTTTCGATTGTACTTTTACTATTATTGGTATTTTTCTTACATTTCCACTATCGATTTGTACGTCTAAACCTTTTACAAACAGACACTTTGGGAGCTGAGGTTGTCTGTTGCATGCTAAACAAACCGCTGACATGCCAAGTCTTACATGTAGTGTAGGTGTCCAAAGTCAATAGAGGACAGAGACAGTCATTCGATTGAATTCCGCAAACTTCGAATTATTGATAACACGATAACATTTTGTAACTGGGTAAATTGGTAGCCAGCGCCCTCCTGCTGCTGAAAGCTGGAAGAACGGACGCTGTTGTATGACCGGCTGGACGAACACCGAGCTGTGGCCCCTACAGCCGATACAGCGTACAAATATTTGGGATTTAATTTGATAGTGCACCAAGGCCATCTGCGCTGATTTACTCGCTGCATTATCTTTATTTTGCTCATACTTACACATGATGTTCGTGTCATGATCAAACAAGTGAGGTCTCGGGTAGTGCTGCGAACCACCAGCCACCAAGTTTGGTGGGGCCTGCCCTGGAGAATGAGGCCCTGCTGGGCGGAGGTACCCCCCGGGGCCGGCATGGTGAGGCCCAGCACCAGCAGGCCGAACAATTGTGGCCCCTGGAGGGGCGCTGGGAGCCCCACCAGGCACATTGGTGAGGGTGCGGCGGTAGATCACCATCTGTTCTCCTCCTGCGCATCAATGCAAATTAAACATACACAAACGTTGTACTACCACCAGACCTCAAATTAACTTAGAAAGAACGTTTTCAGTCACATTACCAATGCCTACAACTTGTAAGAAAAGCTACTTGCAAAGAAGCAACAACGCTCTGTTAATGTCGAGAAGAAACCGCATGCCCTAGATTTTTCCAAGACACGATCTAAGTTTCCTATAAGATCAGGGTCACAGCGTAAGGGCGGGTAAACACGCAAGTCAAATAAAGGTATTCTGTAACCCAGGTGTCTGTATACGTTTTGTGCATTGAGACTGCAGAAACGTGCACAACTTTGGGAGTTCTAGTATACTCCACATGTAAAGAAATATTCTACTCTATGCTAATGACAGGCGCTAGGCCAACTGACTTCACGGATAATATATTAACGAAATCTTTCAATAGGCACACACTTGCGCTTACAAGGGCACAGCAATGCATTTCGACGTGAGCTGAAAGAAGACATTCATTGGAGAGAAAGCAAAAAGCCCTCTACTTTTGACTTCCACAACCGCCTCACTGTAGCTAGCTACCTCTTGGGATGGGCTCATACTTGAGGCTTCTGTACCCCACTTAGCTAGCAAACAGTATTCTTTACCTGGCGTGCCGTCAGCGCCGACTTTGTGAAGAATATGGGAAGGCAACTCCAGCTGCTGAGGGCCGCCCACACCGCCACCAAGTCTGTTACTCAGCAGGTTGGCCAACGCGGTCTTGGTCTTCTGGTTCACTAGATTGGGGTGAATGCCTGCATTGAAAATCATACGTATGGGCCATGCCATGATGACAAAATATCTGAAAGTTACGGTGATTTTTAAATTTCTAATACTTCCAAAAGTGGTTATTATGTAGCTACCTTCCACAGACGGCCCATATCTACCAATCGGTATTTTCGGTTCAAAGGTAGATTTCTCATAGCATTATGGCTATGCTGGTTTTTGTTAGAGGTTCCAACGTTAACTAGAGACATTTTATCTCAGATTGTAGCAATAAATGTTGAGTAGGAAAAGGTCCAAATTAGTTTGCCGGAAGTATGCAAGTATGCAGTGTAGAAGCCATTAGGGTCGAATGCTCAGCAAGCAAGAAACATTAGGCAGATATTAAGAATGACAAGACTCTAACATACCTTGCACTGCAACGGCACCAGTTGGAGAATGTGCTACAAGAGACGAGTCCTGGTGTCGGGGGTGTGGTGAGGCCCCAGGTGACACCAGGTGTGGGGAGGACTGTCCAGTGGTGGTATAGAGTGAAGTGAGCGGCCTCACCCCAAACTGCTGCTGCGGGGAGTGGGGCACAGTTGGTTGCTGCGCCTGCTGCTGCTGTTGCTGCTGCACGGGAAGCCCTCCAGCAGTAACGACCTGAGCCTGCTGCTGCTGCCCTGGCTGCCAGCCAATGGGTGATACCGATGATTGCTGCAGCCCAGGCTTCTGTTGCACAAGTTGTTGTTGCTGCTGTTGCTGTGGCTGCAACACGCCGCTCTGTCACAACACAAAAGTTTAACGTAGTATAATTCATCAGTAGCTACTAGCATTAAATTATGAACAACACAGCTCCATCATACATATCCTCCGACTGACGGGCCTGGATTGGCACAGCAAGAAGTGAGAACCTCACCACCATCACTCACATCCTACATATGATGGGCCCAAATGTGTACGGTATGCAGAGCTGGCAGCAACTGAACGAGTTGCCACCACACGCTGCCTTATAAGAGCCACAGGCAACAGAGACAAAAAGGTAAGCGCGAATTTTGCCCAGAACTCACAACGGTAGTGGCTTCCACTGGCGACGTTGGTACGCCCGTAAACAGGCTCAAGAGGGAATCGTCTGGGGAGTAACGAGATCACCAAAAGTTCCAGAGGTGACACTTGGGCATAAATTCCTCAAGTCAACAACGCTTCGAGTCTCAGTACACCTTGCCATGTCAAAGCCCCGTACATAATCAGAATTTAGAATGGCTGCCCCACTACATTTATTTTTGGTCAAATAGTATACTGAACAGAGCAGAATACCAGATTGAAAGACCTCTGTATTAGCCAAGACCAAGGTTGGCTATGAAAAACCCACAAATACTGTACACACTTCAAGTATAATATAGCGTGAACGAGTTTTGGTAAGTAGCTCGTCAAGTGAGAAGTAGCTACTTACCACTCGACTAAATACTATCCCAAGTGCGAACAAGGCTTTAGACGTGGCAAGCAACAGAAGACAGTCAATGATGGAGCAGATGGCCAGGATAGCGAAGCCCCATGGTTTTAACTACTTTCGGAGCTTGCTACGATGGGTGGTGACTATCTCGCTCTCTGGTCTGGCAGACAAAATTGCAGCAGCATTACACCAGGACGACGCAGGTATCCCATGCGAAGAACCGAGCTTAGAGTTTGATGAAGCGGTAACCAGCAATCAAGACAACTTGGAGTGGGAGAACTTGACTGAGGAGACTCACAGTGACGTCTTCTCGGAGCCGCATCCAGGCTCTGCATCACTACCTCCAGTTAGTCATTTGGCTGAGACGTGACCGCTGGCAGGTGAAGCCTAGAAAACACCGGAACGCATCACTAGGTCTTCAGCGAAGCGTGCAGCAGAAGCGTTGGTGAAGCCGCTGGTTTTCAACACTGGCCGAGAACATTCAAGCTGCACAACCGAAGACTTCAGTTTGCCAGAGGACCTAGAGGCGCTGGCAAGGGTTTCTATCTCCGACGGGCCCAATATTTCGGACCATATCGACAGAGAAATTAATTCTCAGCCGTCTCGATTTAATTCCGATAACGATGTTTAATTTGTCTTCGATCCAGTAGTGTAGGATCCTGAATTGTTGCTCTATGACCTGAACTATGTAGCAGAATGTTATGATTGCATGCCTACAGAACACAAAATTGTAACTTTAGCACTAGGAAGTCCTAATTTGTATTGAAATATAGTTTCTTGCGCAATGTTTTATGCCGGTAGCAACAAGTAGTAAATTTCTGGAATGTTTTAAACAAAACGTTTAGATAAGTAAATAGTACACGAAGATGTTTCAAATTTTTATGTAGTTTCGGTAAAAATTAAGGTTAATTTACTGGCTATTTTAGTAAGTAAAATTGTCACCATTCCTTCACTCGTGAAAGATTCTCTTACAGCTAGGATAACATTGAATATTGTTATATTTGGTAGAAATGGAATGAGAGTGGTGAATTTTTAAGTTTCACCATTGTATCGCAGCCCGTCTGCTGATGATAGGGTCTCTGACTGTCTCTTAGATGCAATGGCTAGGATTCAGTCATCGGATAGGCGTTCTGCTTTTGTCTTTATGGGCAATTTCAATTGTCACCATGTGGAATGGTTAGGCTCTGAGAGGACCGATTGCCATGGCCATGCCACCCTCAATTTCGCGAGTGCCTCTGGTTGTGAGCAATTTGTTGAGGATCCCACCCATTTGATGGGAGGTGTTCTTGACCTTCTGACGACTGATGTTCCTGATTTGGTTGGAGTGTCAGTAGCGTCTCCCATTGTTAACTCGGACCATGGAGCCCTCTCTGCGACGCTGCAAGTCCGTCAGCGGGTCCCCAGAGTCGCCGTTAGGCATGGTGTATTTTTGAAGTCCAGAGTGAGTTGGGACGTCGTCTCTGGCGCCATCCTTGCGCTACCTTGGGGTGTCGTGAGAGAGTCTCCTGATCCTGAGTCTACTTTGGATCAGCTTTTCTCTGACACGGGGAGTGCCTATGTCCCTTCCCGCTCCATAACGGTCAGAACAGGCGTATGCCCGTTGGCATACTAGCCGGTCTGCTGTTGACTTTCAGTGAATCAGGGAGCTGCAGCGTCAGGCTGATGCTACTCAAGAAGCTGAGAGGGACACTAATTTGAGGTGCAGGGAGTTGTTAGCTTTGCCTGTTAGCGCACATAAGTGGTGGTCCACTTTAAAGAGCGCTGTGCATGGCGTGAGCTCTTCTGTCCCCCTTTAATTGGTGCTGGTGGTGATCTCGTTGAAGACCCTGCTGCAAAGACGGACTTTTGTTGCGCTACTTTGATATGAAGCAGAGCCGGGACCGGGTGCGCATCCCTTTAGCGTGTGATTCCGAGCCGAGGTTCTCTAGATTTGCTTTCAGATCTTCTGAAGTGCACCGCCTTCTTTACCTGGACCCCTATGGGAGCAATGATCCATTAGGTATGTTTCCTCTCTTTCTTCGGAGGGTGGCTGGTGTGCTCGCAGCCCCGCTTGCTTCAGTGTTCCGTCGAATTTTACGGCTGGGCTCTTTACTGGAATACTGGCGTGTCGCTCATGTGACGCCTGTTCCAAAGGGCATTCTCCTCCCAAACTCAGACTATAGACCCATCTCGATCACACCTCTTTTGTCGAAAGTTTATGAAAGGTTGGTTGCATCGAGGTTGGGTCGCTTTCCTGAGAAGCAGGGTGTCCTTCCCCAACACAGTGTTGTTTTTGTAAGGGCTTGGGAACTTGTGATGTACTGCTTCATATTTCTCATGTGTTGAAGCTGGCTCTTGAAGGGGGTAATGAGGCTTGACTTCAGTGCTTCTTTTGAACGCGTGAATCACCTCGGGCTGCTGCATAAGCTAAGATTGACGGGTATTAGTGGTTCAGTTTTTGGGGTAATTAGTCAGTTTTTATCTGACAGACGTCAATGTGTGTAGTTGTTGATGGGAAGAGGAGTGAGTTTTTGGACGTGGTTTCTGGTGTCACACAGGGTAGTGTTCTGGGCCCTGTGTTGAGCATCGAAAATACAGCGGACCTGTTTGATCTTGTTAATAATTACTTGTTGGTTACACTGATGTTACTTTGCTGACTGTTTGTGATAAGCCAAGTGATAGGTTGGAGGTTTCAGAATCCATTCAGCATGATTTGGAAGTGATTGATAAATGGTGTTCTAGATGGGGGATGAGGCTAAATGCGGGCAAGACTTAGACCATGCTTGTGTCCAGGTCACGTATAGTAAGACCTCCTTTCCCCGCACTTATACTGGATGGAGTGTCACTTCCTGTGGTTGATGACTTGGTAATCTTGGGTGTCAATTTTGATCAAAAGTTTACCTTTGAGACCCACATTCGTTCGGTTGCTTCACTTACATCGCAGAAAATTGGTCTTATATGAGGCGTGCTTGGAGGGTATTTGGCTCGGTAGAATTGACACGTCGCTGCTTTAATTGCCATGTCCTCCCTCTCCTGGAATACTGCTCTGTAGTCTGGGGTTCTGCTGCCGATTGTCATCTGTGTTTGCTTGACAAAGTGGTTCGTCGATATGCGTTCATGCTGGATGGTGTTGTGCCTTGTGATCTGGTGCATTGTCGCACAGTTGGTGGGGTCTGCTTTCTGTATAAAATATATAATTACCCTAGTCATCCATGGTCTGATTGATTTTCTTCTGGAGCCATTTGTTCGGGTGAGGTAAATTGGCGTCCAGACGCTCTTCATGAGTTTGCCTTGGAACCGTTACAATGCCATACGGACCAGTATTCTCATTCGTTTTTTCCATCGTGTGTGGATGTTTGGAATGGATTGATGGCTCTGTCTTTGTTGGTGTGGGTATTGGCAGCTTCAAACTATCTGTACACGAGCTATTCTGTGATCTCGGATTTTTTTTTTTCACTCGCTGGGCTGGTTGCGTGGAGGTTGGTCAACCTCATGGAGTTTCTTCGTTCCCACGTCGCCAGTCTGCTGTGATTTAATAAGAATAATTTGATGCAATGCAGCACCGTACCGCCTAGTCGTGGCGTTAGGCCTAAGCGCTGCCCTGTAATAGGCACGTGTATAGGCCGGCCTTGGGAAGCTTTATAAGTTGGGCTTGTCCCGCTACCTACGTCAGTCAGTGGTCGACTGTCGTGGTGTTCGGTGGTGATGCTGCTCCACACTGTTTCGTCTATGTGACTTGTTACTTTGTCGCAGCCGGTTACTAACCTTCAACATGCACCACCTTATTCTGTAACTTTTAATTTCGTCAAGTAATAAAACTGCTTTAAATAATAAGCTTTTACTATGACAGTCGTAGCACCAGCAAGGCAGTACTAGCTGCATCCAGTGTTAGCACAGTTCATTTACTACAGATAGTTATGTCAGCTCTAAGCGAGCACCCTGGCGCCCAATTTCAGCCAGTCAGCGACCGCCATTACTGGCGTCAATTTCAGCCAATAGGAAACTGCCAAGTAACCATGCTTGTGTAAACAAATGAGGCTGTGAGCAGCGGCTCGTTGTACTGCAGTATACCAGAAAGACTTTCCCGCCAATTGTTTATCATTATTACCTCAAATTTGAACTACCCATACATTTAATTACATAAGTAAAGGAAAATAACAGACCATACATTTGATGTATTGTAATGCATTTGATTTCCAGCGCCATAAAAAGAACTGAGGAAATCATCTGAAAGAAAATGTCTGCTTAGATTGAAGCGAATGCTTTGCATGGAATAGAATGATTCGCACGGGTTTAAAAAGACAAAATTAGACTATTTTCATTCATCAGAAAACTTTGCATTACAGCAAGTTATAAAGTATAATGTTATGCACACATGAAAAGCACAATAAACCGCAACTGAACAATTTTACCTACGTTTATATAATAAACAATCACAAAACACACTTCACCTCTCGAACACACACGGCCCGTTAGTGGAAATTACCCAAGATGCCTCTGTCTTGGGATTACCCAGGATGCCCCGCTGTAAAAGCTGTGATGCTATTGGCTGATAAATTATGTGTGACGTTACTATGCTTCAACTGCAGGCTCTACTGTCTGACATAACTATCTGTAGTAAATGAACTGTGGTATTAGCTTGTACCCAGTGCCGACTGAATAGCACCGTATCTTTATGCCCAACAATCTTCACTAGTCCTGGGTGATTGTGACAGTACTTGTGTCCATCCAGTGTAAACCAACAAGGAAGTACTAGAAACAACCGGTGACACACCTAACAATGAGCCCGTAGCGACTGTGCATTCACCCCAGATTTCGGGAATGACTTTAAATTATGCTTCTTCTTCTTCTTCTTCAAAGACCATGTCACAGAGACTACTCGTTCAAAATCGTACCTTTATGTATTAGGTGCGATGACAGTCAACTCCTTCAGCCAATCCCTGTATAAACACTAGAAAAGTCCTATTGGGGAATATGCCACACCCGTATACATATCAAACCTGACCGATACCCACCACAACACCCTTCAGAAAATTCAAAAAGCGGCACTCCGGAGAGCCTTCGCTGTGAAACATCTTCTCCCATTCACCATCTCCACCACGGCGAAAGATGGGTGCTTCCTCTACGACTATAGACAAAATGCGGGGAACACAGTTTTTTTTTTTTGCGGCGGCGGCCGCACCCGACTCTCCGTCTTCTCAGCGTCGTCATCATTGATAGAAGCAGACTGCGAGGCAAATCCGAGTGGCTTGTGCCGCCAGTGAAGGGTGACTCTGTGGACCCGCACAGCCTTGCCCAACCGACTGTTCAACTGCAAGATATTTTACGGAGTGGGCATTAACGTCACCCCAATCCTCGGTGTTGGGCCCAGCTAGTCAACCCCTTCCCCCACTCCTCCCTCGAGGCCGACCCAGAGACTTGCACTCTTCCGCCTTGACCATGTTGCTCTCGCCCGGCTTAAGTGTGGGCACTTCCCAGATCTCATGTGCTACCAGTGCACAATTAGTTGCGTGGACGCTGGATTTGAATCGCTGCATCGCAAACACGCTGGGCACAGAACTGGGTCATAGGTACATCTGAGTATGATCTGACTACCGTTTGTCCAGCAGTGGACCACCTTACATAGGACTGAAACGGAGGTCTCATGCACACTCGCTTTCTGGCCGAACCCGCGGAGGTGGCGAACTTCTTTAGGGCCCTCGGAGTGCTGGACCCCAGACAATACCCTCCCCCTCATTCTCCCTTTCTTGCATAGGTATATCTGACACCATGGACCGGGCGATACGCCGGACGGCTTGCATCTTGCTGCAAGGGGTGCCGGAAGTTATACTACTACTAGTCTCGCTGTCACTGCTCGCATTTTGCCACTCTGGTATTTGTACTTATCTCGATTTAAATATAATCACATACGTGAATCAGTCTAAACTGTCAAGCTCAACAAAATTATTATGCACTAGCAATTGTGTCAAAGCGTTTTAGTGCCCGCAGTTGTTTACTTCCCGTGCCTGTAATTTACAGAATGCAAGCAGGAAACAACCGGGCTCAGGAAGTCATACTGGTGCTAGTCTCGAAATATTTGAGATCAACTCATGCAGCATAATTTTCAGTACCTGTTGTTGCTGCTGTTGTTGTTGTTGCTGCTGCTGCTGTTGTTGCTGCTGCTGCTGTTGCGCCAACTGCTGCAGAGCTGCTTGGCGTTGCATAAGAGCGTAGTGATGACGCATGTGGAAGTACGTCACTACCTGACGCTCCTTTGGATTCAGGGTACTGAGGTACTCCTGCCGACCAGCGTTATCTCGTCCTTTCATCTCCCTCAGATGGATGGGAAGCATCGTCAGTACCTGGGTAAGACAACAGTCAACAGGTTACAGCAGTACTCTACCACTTGAAACACATATACAGCGTTACCCCACTTTTCAAACTAGTATGATATACGGTAGAGTGTTACCCTACCACTCAAAACAGGTATACCTACAGCGTTGCCCCGCCATTCAACAGGTATACAGTGTTACCCCACTACTCAAACAGGTATACAGCGTTTCCCTATGCCGAAACAGGTACACCAGTGGTACGACACCACTCAAAACAGGTAAAGAGCGTAACGTTGCACTCGAGACGATGCTGGTGACAAGCCAAAGGCGACAGAACACACTTTTTTTTTTAAACCTACAGCAAAATTGACACTGTATAAGATTTAGGGACAGGGTTGCACTGCTTTTTTTTAGTTAGTTATAGTCAGGAAGTTTGAGCCTCTGTTTCCGAACAGAACGATTTCCCAGACGAAAGAGCAAGGGACATAAAGTATGCCGACAGAAAAGGGGAACCCATACACGAAGGTGTTCCCACACAGGATCAACGTGTATGGGAACAGTAAGTCGGTAAGAAGAGGAAGAACAGAATTAAGCATGAGCAGTTGCACTACTTTTACGATCTGAGACTCCCTTTACCAGTGTTATCTATCAGAATCATTACTACATGTAATTTCATATGTGTGATTATTCTTTGGAAGAGTTGCATTAAGTTGTATGGTGATTCATCTCAGTGTCTTCGTTTGTGATTTGTGTAAAGATAGCTTGCCAGGCGGCAGAGAGGAGTCTCCAGTAGTGATGGGTCGGGTGTCATTTTTTCAACATCCGCGGAAGCGGATGCACGTGCGGATGTTTCCATCTTGACATCCACGGATCCAAATATCAAAAGAAGTGCGGATGCGAAAATTCGTCCCACCAAAAACGCACACACCCCCTCTCACGACGGCAGTTTATACAACACACGGGGAAAAAACTTAGATGGTGCTTTGTAGACAGGAACAGCACTTGCACACATTTCAATCCAAATGAGAATTTGCAGTTGTCAGCACTATGGATGAGCTAGCTTAGTATACAGTGATAAACCAGCGCCTCATTTGCTGCGGACTTTACAGCTGATATCCGCGGATGCGATCGCGGATGTCACCATCTTAGCATCCGCGGATGCAGATGCGACAGCGGATGTCAAAAAGGTGCGGATGTTCCGCGGATGCGAATATTCGCCCCATCACTAGTCTCCAGAGCTTAACCAGGCGGTGCGGCGGACGACCAGGGCCAGGTGAAGCAGCCGTCAGCCAGCCAGTAGCTATATAGGGGCGTGAGCTGGCCCACATTATTATGTCAAAGCAGCATATGGTCATGACCGGGAGGTGAGAAGCTGAAATTCAAAAGGCTTGGGATGGAATATTTTGAGGGACCAGGGCCAGGTGAAGCAGCCGTCAGCCAGCCAGTAGCTATATAGGGGCGTGAGCTGGCCCACATTATTATGTCAAAGCAGCATATGGTCATGACCGGGAGGTGAGAAACTGAAATTCAAAAGGCTTGGGATGGAATATTTTGAGGGATTATTAGTGGAGCAGAGATGAATATGCATAAAGTAATTTATTACCTCGAACCTCCGCCAAGGAAGTATGTTTTTGTCGAGTTTAGCTGTGCGACGAGTCCACATACAAAGAACATATAAAGGTCATAGATCATCTGCAGAGTTTTAAGAAGACATCGAAATCCCATTTATTCACTGAATGTTACACCTTGAATGGAAAGTTCATCACATAAGATTATAGGTAGATTGTTAACTGACATGTGCGACGGAGGCTATGCAGAGCGCTGCGTCAGTAGTGGACTAGGGCCATGAAGACGTCTCACAAGTACAAGCAGTAAGTAAGTGAAATATGCAGATACCGCTAGTATAAACTGATTGATTGAGAACTTAAGTATGAATACAGTGCGGATGTTCCGCGGATGCGAATATTCGCCCCATCACTAGTCTCCAGAGTTTAACCAGGCGGTGCGGCGGACGACCAGGGCCAGGTCCCGCCCTGGGAACTTGATGGGCTTGTAATTTATATTACAAGCCTCACCTCCCAAGGGCTAGAGCAAACGTTACTTGTTGCTTAATGGCCAATTTCCTTGAGAATTTGACCTGCAACGGTACCTAAC
>LQNS02007216.1:16639009-16651539 GCA_001587735.2 Parhyale hawaiensis
AGCCGAAGCAATCTGCATAAAACAGGAGAACCCATTTATCAACGTTAAATACGACCAGGGCTACAATTTTCTTAGACTATACTAGAAGGTTGTGAAGTCTTGCCGTGACAGCTCCGTATATATAAGGCTCGAGTCAGTGGCAACTGTCACTTTATTCCAGACTGTGGTGGTGTTAGGACGTGTTTAGCTCAGCGATAATGATTAGTGCAATTTATACCTAGTACCTGCTAATGTGTTCAATGTTCATACAGTGCAATAGTACGATAGTTCCACAATTTTACTTGTGTTGTGACAAATATAGATTTAATTTTCTCATTTATGTTCACAGATGACACTTTGTCTTTTAAAGCCTGAGGATGGCCGACGTTCTAGGCCGAAACGTAGCCTTAAATTTTAATACAGTAATTCGCGGTATAACCATATTTTCTTCCCGCATAGTTTTAAAAAAGTTGACAGGTGGATGTCTCCTAATATTTAGAAAGGTGGAGAAAGTGTTAAAACTAAACTAAACTTCATTGCAATAAACTCCACAGGTCAGTTCCAATCATGGTGAAGCAGTACGCATGCCTTGTTGAATTACGTCCATCAGCAAGCACACTGAGGACAAAACTCATCCAACAGTATCTTTAGGAGTTCTATGTTATAAGTGCAAATCGGTCGGCAGTCGGTTCCGACCTGTCACACCTCATACTGAAGAACTCACGCGCCGTTTCTTGCCTTTCATCAGGGCTATTCCTGTACAATGCCCACTGGTAGCATTTACAGACGCCTCACCTAATGCTATTCCTACGAGAACGTTAAGTACAAATATCTACAAGAACCTGAGGTGTAGACAAGTTTCAGTGGAAGGGCTAAAATCAGCGTCCAATGGCAAAGAAGTAGCGGCCTCAGCAATGGTTTTTTGCAGTCCAACGATATTTCACGAATTTGTTGACATCAATAGTTAAGCAGTGACATAGAACGGCGGTGTAGATAAGTGAAATGCGCGAGTAACTCACGATTTGGCTGACACCGCAAAGTAGCGGTAAATATCGACATACTAACTGGCCTGTAACTTTGAAAACTTGCGCATTGGTACACTAGTAGATGAAGGTAGGACAGTAGTTTGCTCAGTAGTCCATTAAGACTTCGCGCCTTTGACAGCACTCCCCCCAAAATAACCGTTTTAATTATACAATCAGAAACTGCGTTATTCGTGCCAGAAATTAATGTATTATATGGACAGTAATGGACCAATACAAAGGCTGATGCACTGCAAGTAGTTACATGAGTCTGCAGAACAACTGGCGCTGTAGCTACTTCGGTAAATTACTAATCCAATAATATTTTCTACTTTTATCAATAAGCTAATTCACTACAATTACCTGGGTCTGCTGGACAGTAGCAGGCATGGCCAGACCAGCCTGCACTTGCTGCTGCCGCTGCTGCTGTTGCCTGTTACGCTGCTCCTGCAGCTGCTTCTGATGGAGCTGCAGGAAGTTCTGTCGCTCCTCGTGCCCCATCATCTGCAGTTGCTGCGTGGTAACGCCATGAGGCAAACGTACCACTGCACCAGGAATGGCCACCTGTGTCGCCACAGGAAAATTGAAGGGAAAGTTCAGATGATACTCCATAACGCTTTAGCTTTTCTGAAAGAGCAGAAGTGGTATTCTCACAGTATACTGCCTCCCCCGACTACAGCTATAGTTATACAGTATTACAATCCAACACTAAGAATGACCGTCGTGTGTTTATATATTTATTTACGTTTGGTGTCACGCTCTTCAGAATAGATAGGGAAAAATTCTTTCTTTTCTAACGTTGAAGTTCACTCAATGCAGATATATATATATACCGTACAGCTTCTCTAATCACTCTGTTGCGTCGTCGTTCATACTCTCTTCTGAGGTTTCCTTCCTCCAATATTTTTTTTTGTGTTCGCTCTTAACGAAATAGATAAGCGAAAAAACAGGCCAGGATGCAGATTTCATAATCAACGATGACGAGGTTGCAGAAGGTTAAAGTGAAATCCTTACCCCTTAATTATCTGAATGCATTTCTTGCCCCATTGGAAATTTTGGCGATCTTGTTCCCTTCTGATGGGATTCAGGAGGCAGTAAACCATATTGCAGAAGAAAGCTAAATTTGGAATACGGGACTTGTCGCGCTATTAACACTGAATGTAATTCTTGCTTTACAAGCTTCTCCTGCCGTTCCCATGGAATCTGATATTCATTGCGTTTTCTCTACATCGAAGTTATATTTTCTTTTGGTTTACGATATACACATTTGGTAGCAATTCAGCGAAGCGTAGTGGAACAGATTTTTTCCTGTATAGTAAGCGTAGTCATTTATTCCAACTATTCGGGAGCGGATATTAGTTCTGCTGAAACTATCTCACTATGTATTCTGGATATGCAGAGGAAATGAAATTCGGTGATATTTCAGAGCTTACGAATACAGTTAATATTTTGCATGTCATCTAAGGGAAGGAAGGAGTGTGCTGAAGATGAATTGAAGTGTACTGCTCAAAAGAAAGCACGCATCTCTTACGATAATAATTTGAGTTGGCCGCCGTAGTTTTTCCTCTAAGTGTATTTTAATAGGGAAAGTACAATCAATGAAGAAGTGTCATCAGTCATCACAAATAGCTTGTGATGAAGAAAGTCAATGAAGAAATTTTGCACCGGCCTATATAAAGCAAATACACCGATTACGGCGTGAATTTTTTCACGCGTGGGTCCGCTATTATACTAGAGTTTCCGTGTTGTCAAAAAATTACAGCAAAGAACTTGTGATGACCTTCTTTATTGATCATTCAACTGTTAACCTAAAAATATGAAGAGATAAGCACTGAGCTGAGCGTTGAAACTTTTTTTCTCTCCCCCCCCCCCCTCTGACATGGAAAAATTCATTTGTTTTTGCAAGCCGCTCAGCAACGCTCAAAATAAGTTCTGAATTTTGATTTGGTATCATAGATACGGTGGGATATCTTATAGGTAAGTCCAATGCTTTTGCTTAGTGAAAGTTGCTTCGTCGACAATTGATTTATAGTTGGAAATATAACAGGCAATGAAATTATCTGTGGGAAGAAATTGAGAATTAAGATGCATGAGAGTACTAATAAAGGCTTCAGATATCTTCAGTGCTGCGATTTCATCTTCGGGAATGCAAGAAGTGCACTCAGATATAAGGTGCCCAATACTTTGCCATAGAGTCGATGTATGGAAAAGGTAGTACTCGAACAAATCAGACTAAGCCTTCAATATCTTCATTGTTTGAATTCTCACTGTTGCTGATTAATGATAAGTTTGCCATCATCTGCAACTTGGCCTATTTTCTACCAATCAGTTTTCACTGAAGCATGACAGGATGACCATGGACAGCCTCTAACCTGGACTAATTTCCACCCATCTTATGCTAAAGCATGAAAGAAAATGGATCAATAAATTAACAAACAAATAAACACACATCAGTTTTTCTTGTATTGAAGATAGAATAGTTTAAGCCTCCATTCCCACAATAGTGATCTAAGAGAGGGAGAAACAAGGGACACATAGTATGACGATAAGAATAGGAACCCGTACACAAAGGTGTTCCCACACAGGATCAACACGCATGCGAAGTTGATAACAGCAAGTTGGGAAAAAAGAGGACGATTAGAATAAAGCATGAACAAGTAAGAGAATGAAAATGGAAAGAAGCAAAGTGGGTACAAAAGACATCCCGAAGGCCTAGCTAATGGCTAAGGACTAAGGTACGGTAACCTACACGAGCCCCTTGAGGTCGCCACGCCCCATTACATAGGATGGGCGAGGATACCTAAACCAAGGAGGTTGTAATGAAAGGAGAGAGCCTCAGCACTCGTTTGGCAGACTTACATGGCATGAGCTGGCGCTTTGGACCTCCTAAACTGGCTGAACTGCTATCATGCAGTTCAGCAGTTGTTCAATATTTTAGCAACAAAATTGCGCCTGAAGATTGATATAACAGCGCTTACTTTGTTACTTTCATCATAAGTTGGTACACAGGGTACAAGTTTCATCTTCAAACCTCCATCTACTCGAAATTTCGTCGATGCTTAATGGCTATAAAACTGTGAACTCCTTTCTATACAGGCTCCATGAGGCAATGCCGCTCTCCGATTGGAAACTAAAGAGGTTGTATTGGGAAGAGAGAGCGTCATCGCTCTTTCGGCGAGTCATGTGGTGAGAACTGGCGTTTTGGACCCCCTAAACTAGCTGAACAGCACTCATGGAGTGGGCCGAAGGCCGTGGTCAGCATTTATTAAGGAAAATACAGACAGGCAGTTCTTCAATATATTTGCAAGAAAATTGTATCTGAAGATTGATATTGCAGTGCTCACTTTCTTACTTTCATCATAAGTTGGTATACAGGATAAAAGTTTCATCTACATACCTAAAAGCTGCTCAAACTTTCGTTGATGGTTAAAGGGAGGGTATACACTGGCAAAAAAAAACCTTGGAATTTTGAAAACTCGCTTTTTCCGATTTTCAAAATTCGTTTTTTCCCCTAGACAGTAGCTAGTTTTACATCAGACGAACGCGCAGGCACAATTTTAGGCCGCGGAGGCGGTGAAGTTTTTCCGTAACACTTAATTTTTTACTTCAAAAACTTTTTCATTATTCACCCTATCTTCATGAAACTTGGCAGAAAGATGTAAAGTCGAAAATAAATGGAGGGTTTAGCTCCTGTAATTTTTCCCATTTTTACCATGGAAAACGAGTGATTCAAAGAAAACTATTTCCCACCAAAAAAAATTTCCTTCGAATAACTCGTTTTCTATAGCACAATTGGGAAAAGTGCTGGAGTTTAACCCACATTCTTTTTTGATTTTACAAACCTATAGGTACCTAATTCATCCAACTCTGATGATAAATAAAAAAAATCAAATTTGAGCCTGCTGGCTGGAATTTTCAAGGTGAAATTCGAGAAAACGATTTTGAAAGAAAAGGGTCATCAGTTTTGTTCCGATTTGAATGAAATTTGGTACACATATAAAACCCAAAAATAATGGTTGGACTCTTGTTTTTTCCCCACTTTTGCCATAAAAAACGAGTTATACGAAGAAAACGGGAATTTGCCCCCTTGCTTTATTTATTTATTTTTATTTTTTTTTCAACTTCAAAATGCATCTTCTACAGTATTTGAGCAACAGAGATGATTGTGGTATCAGAAGAAGGGTCTTTTAACTCTCCATTAAGGAATCTATTAGTGGTTTCGATTTTCGAATTACAGAAGAAAATTATTTGGAGCGCACGTTGTCATAGCTAATAACTTATTAAAAAAATTCATTTTTGAAAAATTTCAAAACTATAATGAATATTAAAAACTCCAATAGATTCCTTTATAGGGCAACGAATTTCACTACTTTCAGAAAATAAACCAGGTCTCTAGCTCAAAAATCCTAGGAAGAGATGCATTTTTCTCTAACCCTATTTTTTTCTTTCTTTTTAGCAAACCCATTTTCCACACAAAAAAATCAAAAAAGTGTATGAATAAAAACATTTTCTTTTTCAGTTCTACATATATGAGCCAAGTTTCAGCCCAATCGGCTGGTAAATAAGTTTTTTTTTTTGCCAGTAGCCTACCCTCCCCTTAATGGCTATAAAACTCTGAACCCAGGAATGAGGTAATGCCACTCGATGATCAGAATCGCCACTGAGCCAGTTCAAGGGAAGTGCTTACTTGAGGTGTTCTCCTAGGGTAATGAAGAGCGTGCACTCCTCACATTACAACCTCTTCGTTGGAAACGCCACTCAGCCAGTTCAAAGGAACTATTTACTTGAAACACTCCCATAGAGTAAACAGAGAGGGTGCACTCCTCCCATTACAACCTCCTTGAACTAGCCTAACCCTATGGCCTATGGCCCATTCAATACACCCTGAGAGGTAAGCTATAGCTGTAATAAAAAAGAAGAAGGCAAAAAGATAGAAAAAAGGCATATGATGAGCGTCAGGAAATTAAAAATCCTTTGAAGGCTATGTGAAGTGCGAGTCAATGCATAACAGAAAGAACAGAAAAACAAACAGAATTAGACTATGGAAGATAGAAAAAGGCTTAATTACGGCAAAGGAAATCAATGTAGTCCTCAAGAGGCATGATTTTTCATAACATTATCTGGACAAGGCGAACTAACAAAGCAAACCGTCTATGATCTGTCAATAGACAATAGCTACGACTACCATACTTATTGAAAATTTATGATTAGAGGTTTTGCAAGTAGCTCTTGTGGCTAACTCATTAAATAGAGCGTTTTCAATCAACATAGAAGCCTAAAAAAAATTCAAAATCTCTTTAAAGTCACGTAAACTATGCATTTCGTGAGAAATAATACCAAGTCATCAAGATGAGAAAGGTGGGAGACAATCATAGAACCAACAACATAGTGAGGGCATCACACACGGATGATAAATATTAATAAATTTTTATAATCTTAGTAAAAATAATTTATTGTATCACAAACGATTTTTTTTTTCTTTTGAGGTAGCTCTGTTAATTAGAAATCATGCTACAGAAGTTTACTGAATAAGCCTAAGGATTTGTAACCTATGACTCGTCCTACAGCCCTTACCGCCAGAGCTGTGAGATGTCTCTGATCTCTCGAAGCAGAGTAGGTAATTAGATAACGGACTCACCGTGTGCACCTGGTGGTGCGTCATCATCTGCTGCTGCTGCTGAGTTTGAGGTTGCAGGACGTTGGGCATCTGGCCAGGTTGGGAAGGTCGTAGGGCTACAGATCCTTCTGAACACGAGTTAATTATTACTTATTTAGATATACTGAATACGTCATGAGTTTGGACTTCCTAGTCATCATTACGATCTTAAAAGAGCAAATGAAGCAGAAAGGATCGGTAAGTTTAGCATGTGTAAGAATAATGAACTTGAGAAACAAGAAAAAACTGTCAATAACAGAACCAAAGATAAACGACCAGAGCACAAATGGAAATAAAAATTTTTCGAAGCCCTAGCTCACGAAACATTCGGAGGCCCTCAGGCAGTGCAACTTACAATAAAGTATGGTTGACATACCTTGCTAGCTCAAATGAATCCCGACTCGAACACGAAATAGGCAACTACTCACGGGGCGCGCCTATAGACGATTTACACTAGCTCTGTATGATGAGTCCATATTACACTGCTGAACACCTATGTGGCAATAAACTAAGAGATGAACTTTCATTACCACCGACAGTCCATGGAGAGTTCAATTCAATATTTATGTTAAGGCTGGATTGAGGCGATTATCATTATGGCCGATGGTTCATCGTCAGACCCATAAGAACACTAAAATAAAACATCAATCTGACATGATAAAGTATGGTACCTGCTTACGCCCAGAAAAAAATGGTATTTTGCACGGTGAGAAGCAATATAAGACATGACATAGCAGTAAGACAAGACATTATGAACTAATATATAATGAATAGATGCGGTATGTTATATTCTAGAAGTTGGCAGTAAATTAGCTATGAACGAATAAAAAATAATTTGCATTATGAGCTAAAGAAAACTCACTGTGAACTAAAGTCGTTGTGTGCTGCAGGCTCTGATCTTGTTGCTGAACAACCACTTGCTGTTGCACGGCACCACTGGGAGACTGCGAGATGATATTACCAGCAACACTTACAATGCCGGCAGTTGTTGCCTCTGCAGGAGCAATGCCAACTACGGTCGCTGCCACCATACCTTCACTGCCAACAGCAGACGTTGGGGTGAGGACGCCGGATGCGACTGGTAAGCCTGTAGAAGTGGGCAAGGCTGAGCCAGCGGCGACTGCCGCCGCAGCTGCAGCAACAGCGGTGTCACCCGCTTCTGCCGCCAGTGAAGAAGCGATGGCAGCGATGGTAGTGGATGCGGCACTGGCGGCAGCCGAGTTGGGCTGAGAGCCAGCGACATTGGAAGCTGTGGAATCGACCACAGCAGCAGCAACTGAGCTTACTGGAGCCCCTGCCGCTGTAGTCCATGACGGCTGCACAAACTGGGTCTGCTGCAGCGTCTGCCCATCCGTGACACCGTGGTTCAATCCCCCCACCTCAGTTGCACTGTTCTCGGTTACAGCGCCGATTGTGGTGACAGGAAGGGGTGCCGTACTTGTGCCTGGCAGCTGTGTTTGTTGCTGGACAGGTATTGATTGTTGACGAATAATCTGCTGCTGGTGCAGTTGCTGCGGATGTTGCACAAACTGCTGATGTTGAGTGACTTGCAGCTGCTGCTGCACAGTACCAGGTTGCTGTTGCTGCAATTGAGCCAACTGATGCGTCTGGCCCACATGTTGCAGTGCTTGCTGGGTAATAGCTTGGGTCTGCTGATGCTGCTGCCCGGGCGGATGTTGAGACACTTGTTGCAACTGCTGTTGCACCTGCGGCGACAAGGGCACCTGTTGTTGCTGAGAAGCCTGCTGCATTTGTTGTTGTGGTTGTAGCTGTTGCGACACAGTCTGGGTCTGCTGTAGCTGATGCTGAGAGATTACAACCTGCTGCTTCACGTGATGAGCTACCTGTTGCGTATCCAGCTGCTGTTGCTGGGCGCTGTGATGCACCGTCTGCCCACGCACCTGTTTCTGCTGCATGTACAGCTGGGGAGGCTGTTGGAGCTGAAGCTGAAGGGGAGTCGGTCGCTGGCCGCCGGCCTGTTTTTGAAGCTGAAATGACTGCTGAAAAGCAACGGCGTGCTGTTGTGGAGGTAACTGCTGCTGCTGCTGCTGCAATGGTTTTTGTTCCTGCTGTGCTTGTGACTGCTGTTGTTTTTGCTCCAAATGTTGTTGCATCTGCTGTGGCATTAGTTGAGGCTGTCCAATATGCTGCTCTTGTTGTTGCTGAGCAGAAACACCAGACTGTTGCTGAGCCGAGACACCAGACTGCTGTTGAGCAGAAACACCAGACTGTTGCTGAGCCGTGACACCAGACAGCTGGTGAGCAGAGACACCAGGCTGCTGCTGCTGAGCAGAGATACCAGATTGTTGCTGAGCAGAGACACCAGATTGTTGCTGAGCAGAGACAGCAGATTGTTGCTGAGCAGAGACACCAGACTGTTGCTGAGCAGAGACGCCAGACTGTTGCTGAGCAGAGACACCAGACTGTTGCTGAGCAGAGACGCCAGACTGTTGCTGAGCAGAGACGCCAGACTGTTGCTGAGCAGAGACACCAGACTGTTGCTGAACAGAGACACCAGACTGCTGCTGAGTAGAGACACCGGACTGTTGCTGAGCGGGAACACCAGACTGTTGCTGAGCAGAGACACCAGACTGCTGCGATAACAACTGCCTCTGCTGCAACTGCAATCGCTGCTGGTCTTGCAATTTTTGCAGCTGGCTTGAGGGCGTAACTGTGACATTGGGGCCTGATAACCGAAGGTGCTGGTTGTTGGCCCTGTGAGCGGCTGAGCTGAGCGATATAGTTGTAGATGACGGCAGTACTTTGCTAGTGAATTGCCCAACGCAAGGTACACGAGTTGTTGCAGGAGCCATGGAGACAGCTGCATGTGGGCCAGCCGTCACAGGACTTGGAGCAGAAGCACCTGATGCAATATTTGTAGTGCTTGTAACACGCCCTGGGTCTGATATGGTGCTAGGAGCGCCTCCGATTTCAGAGCTTGACTGCAACACATTGTCTGTAGTTGAAGTAGTCAAGATTGATTTTCCACTATCAATAGTTGAGATTTGTTTGCAAGTTCCAGGAAACTGAATTGATGTTTCTTGAGTACTATCTTGATCTATACTACTTTTTTCAGCAGCAGTGCCTCCGCAAGTAAACGGCAAAGAAGGATTGGACTTACCAATTTCATCCTTAGAAACAGATGGGTCCACAATCTTATCATCTGTTTTGGGGGAAGCACCAGGAATGTCATCAAAGTTCATCTTCTCCACTTCATCATTTGTTTCATCATCATCACTGAACTCAAGTCTATCAAAGAGGCGTTTTCGCTCCTCCAATTCCTGCTTCTTTTTCTCCAACTGTGCAGCAGCTTCAAGATCAGCTTCTGTGGGCGGGAACAGCTGACCCGTGGTGGCAACATTCATCTCACTCGCTCCAGGAATTTTGGCAGGAGAAGCTATGTGCATGGCCTCCTCTACAGCGAATGCAGACTCTAAAATACCCATCTTAGCCACTGGTTTTGGGGCTGTCAAACGACGAGCGAACCTGGCAGAGACTGGTGATGGAGGGGAGGTGCGCTGAAGTCTAGGGTGGTATTCAGCCTCATTCAAAAGCTCTGCAGCAGCAATGCAGTTCGTTATCCACTCCGGAGTAACGATGCAGATATCTGGCTTTGATAGAGTGTCCTGGTACTTTTTCTGAAAAAAAAGATAGCCCTGTGCAACTGCAACATCATCAAACGCAGGTAGTGTTTTACTAACATTTAACTAAATGCTAGAGGTAGTTCCACTTAGATAACATTTGTGTCACTAGCCCATTGCACAAGAATCTCTACTGATGAGCAAACACTTGAGCAAACTTACAAATGATATGTCTGGGTGCTTGAGAAGCGGAACTACGCTCAGCTTTTTCTTCTTCTCTCTTTTTAGTGCAGTGAATTTTTGACACGAGTATGGATGAGTTCAGGTAATAGAAACATATGCCATAGGTACTTGGAGTACATAAGTAAATTGTTACAGTTTCCAACAGAAGAAATATAATGACTATACCGTTAATAATGCTGTGACTAAATTGACTAGTTGACTACCTACCACAACAGGTTAAAGTTAAAGAGGCTCGTTGGTTATACTGAATAGCTTAATGTTTCGTTTCCACTACAAAGGCGATTTCACTCATGGAAGAAGGAAGGAATATACACCATGTCAGCAGAAACGTGGAACGCATATAGCTACAAGGGTGTTCCCACACAGGATCGATGTGCATGGGCACAACAAGTCGGGAAAGAAGATGGAAAAAAGCATACAGCATAATCAAAAGGAGTATGAAAGTAGAAGGAAGTAAGCTGGGCACGAAGGAGAAACTTCTCGAACGCCCAACAACATTTCACCCATTTTTCAAACCAAACAGAGATGAAAAGGCGCTTCGGGTTAAGTAGCTAGCTAGTGCGTGTGAATAGAACTAATAAATGCAACTTTCTTAAATGCTAAGATGATCAAAACTGGTTCACTAGTTCTGCGGAAAAAGTTAAGGAAAGTAAATCAAGCACAGAAAACTGTGTTGAAACCAGGGTTGGAAGAACCCAGATTTTTTTTTCTGTAAATAGTGGATAGTGGGTTTTTTGGGTTTTATTGTTTTTTTTTTTTGGGGGGGGGGCTTATTTTGTTCTTTGGGGGATTTTATGAGGGACACGTTTCCAATGATAAAAATACTGCTTTTTCATTTTTCTGCAACGATTCAATTGTTTCAAAAGTGCTTATTCCTCCAGCAACTCATTGATAATCAAATAATGGTCACAATTTATTATATAAAACATTAGTAAGCTATCTAAAATGGGGGACAGTTTGTGACTGACTAATAAATGTTAATGTATATAGTTCATCATTCATATTGACCAGTTTTTTATTTTTGTTTAGCCTGATACAATACACAAACTAAGTGCAGAAAATCAATAATAAGTTCAAACATTCTGCAGGAAGCAAAAGCCCTTGTGAAAATTTCAGACAATGGAAGCCATTTGGCATACCTATGTATAGCTAAAGGGGGTTAGTTGAAACGATCAGGTTTAAAGCTTGAGAATAAAGAGATATTATCATTATTATTATTATTAAAATTTCCCGCTTGAGCTCCCACGGACAAGTAATACAACCCAAATGAAGCATCTTGCAACACCGGGAAGCCCAAAACGCTGCTAAAGGAAATCCAGAAAAAAAACATTAACAGCTGTCTTAAACGGCTGCAGGCCAATACGACCAAACGCCGATGCCGGCAACAAATTCCAAATCTTAGCCGACCAGGGCACAAAGCACCGACAGAACTGATTAGTTTGACATCTGACAGCCTCCAAAGTGAAAGAATGCACTCCGCACACAGCACGAGTCTCAGGGTTGCAGAGTCGGAGTCGGCCGGAGTCGGAGGTTTGAGGTGGAGTCGGAATCTCACTTGCTCTAGGAGTCGGAGTTGGAATTTTTAGCCCGACTCCGACTCCGGAATCCCATTTATAAAAAATATTCAATTCTGAATTTTCAGTTACAGGTTTGCATATTTCTCTTTTATAGCTATAGCTACCATGTATTTTCCTATTTCATATGATGAGGCCGTTGACAAAATGTTGGGTAGAACTTTCGCACCTGGTACATTAGGTATGTGAGGGGAGCATGGGGGGGGGGGGCAAAATAATCAATTTTGGACCGATTGTTCTGAAATTTGCACAGTATAAGTATTTTTGAAAAAGAAAAACATTTTGCTTTCACAAATTTTTGGATTTAGGCCTTAGTTTTTGAGATAATGAGAAATATCTATAAATATAGATATTTTTTTTCTTGAGATGGCAAAATGTAGATGACGATTATAGAAGCAGTTGAAGAAATTTTGGTACCCACGACGCGCGTTTCGCTGTTCTCCAGCTCATCAGGTGGGAGGATCAAAGTTGGTAA
>LQNS02007216.1:16655243-16666005 GCA_001587735.2 Parhyale hawaiensis
ACATGGTAGCTATAGCTTTAAAAGAGAAATGTGCAAAAAAAATATCCACATTTACATTTTTTTAAATTTGTGACTGAAAATTTAGATTTGAATGATATTTGTTTATAAATGGCCTCCCGGAGTCGGAGTCGGACTAAAAATTCCGATTCCGACTCTGACCCCTAGAGCAAGTGAGATTCCGACTCCAACTCCGACTCCCCCTCAAATCCTCCGACTCCGCAACCCTGCATGTGTATCATCAACTTTTATGTCCCTTCTTTCTTCCTCTGTGATGTCGCCCTTGTTGGGGAAACCTAGACTTGGGCTTCTGAGTACATATAATAAACAATAATTTTCCGGCTCTCAATCCCGGGAGGAGGAGGGAGGGAGTTATAGCTTTGCCCCTGACCCAAATAGAGGTGATAAATACTTATAAAAATTGGCATAGTATTGTCTGGCTCCGGATTGCTGTATTTTCGGGGGGTGAGAGCGCTAGGAGGTCTCAGGTAGATGTACTGATTCTCAATAGCAAATATTGTGTGGTGACTCGCTTCATATATTTCGCGCTGCTAACGTTTGTTCGACATAGTTGATGCTTGTGTCTTGTAGTATCTATATCAGATTTGAGCTGCTAGTTGAATATCTTAGTGTATAATCATAGGATTATTGATATCTCGGTAGAACGGGAACTGTTTTAAGCATTATACATAGCCCAAATGGTTTAAAGCTACCTATGGGTTTAATGCACGTTTCACTGTAATACCTCTATGCCACTTTTTTTTCCAGTGTATTAATAATTATTATGTCTTGGAACTTGGTTTTGAATGGTGAGAAGAGTGTGGTTATGAGGTTTTGTCGTGCCCGCCGCATGGAGGATTATTATTTGCAGCATTATACCGTGGGAGATACTGTCCTTAACCTAGTTGAGTCTCATCGTGATTTGGGGGTGTTGTTGGACTGCGATTTGAAGTTCCATGCTCATATAAGGCAATTGGTTGGGAAAGCAGCTGGACTTGCTGGGAGTCTCTTGCGCTCCCCAGTGTGTAGGTCGCCAGAGTTTATGGTGGCCCTTTTTGTTGCCCACATCAGGCCTCTCCTCGACTATTGTTCAGTTGTGTGGAACACTGGCTATGTGGGTGACCTCCGGCTTGTGGAGTATGTCCAGCGTAGGTAGACAGACCATGTTGCGGGACTTGAGGAACTGGAGTATAGTGAAAGGGCGAGGCGACTCAACCTGTTCTCAGTTAGAAGAAGGTTGGTGCGGGCTGATTTGATTAAATGCTGAAGGTGCTTGTGGGGCAGGTGGGTTGTGCTAAAATGCATAGTTCCATTAGTTTGTTTTCTCAGGCTAACTTTGGTGGAGCTCGAGGCCATGCTTTGAAGCTGATTCGCCCGTACTTTGGTACTGAAGCAGATGGGAGGGCATTTCCATCCAGGTGTGTTAGGCTCTTGAACTCTTTACAGGAGGAGGTTGTGTTGTCCCACTCCTTAGATGTTTTCAAGGGGCGTCTTGCTTGCCACTTGGGAGAGGTGTTGATTGATTAATATGTGTGATGTCAGTGTGTGTTGGCTTCCTGTTGGTCTGCAGCATATATTTTCCAGCTTGTTGGCCATGCTACCGTGAGTGTTGTTGCTTTGCGGGATTGTGGTGCGGTGAAGGTGAGGACTCCAGCTGTTGTTCATCGACTGTATGAGTGTAGCACGACCTCTGGTGTTGGCTGTTGTTGATGCTTGTGTTTACCATTAAGGAGTTACCTTACTTACTTGGGCTTCACAGTGGGAACTATCTCTCACCCTCTTACACTTACATTGCTACTCATGCTTGGCTGTCAGTATGGTGATTGGCACCACATGTTGCATGAGTGTGGGGCCTTGCTCTTTGTGGTGGGGTTTCTGAGGGTTCTGTGGTGTTGGAATGCCACCTACCTATGTGTTGTTTGTTGGTGGCTTTCCGGTAGCCAACAGCGCACCTCTCTGTCTCATTGATGACGTGTGTATTCTGTTCTCTTGTTGGTGCTGGCTCGCAGGGCCGTGCTTGCCTACCTTGTCTGGCTGTCCTGCTCTGGGGGAGCCTGGGCTTTGGGGGCTGCGGAGGTAATTTGCTAAAGGCAACATTAAAAACCTTTCTAACAGTTACAAATGCCTTGCTGTTCTGAGACTGAAGTCCATAAATGGACGCCCCCAAAATTTTGACTGTTAAGGACACCTAGATGTTCTGAGGCAAAGTCTACATGAACTATATAGCTACCGTAAAGTGGGGTTACTTTGTGCACCTGGGGTAACATCGTCCAGTCACTTTCTTCCAATTTGCATCAAGTGGACAGACTGTAAACTAGCACATATGTATATATATATATATATATATAGGTACATGATGTACACTTCATATAGTAGCTACCCATTAGTACTGTAATAACTCATACGCTTCATTGACTTTTTACAATTTGAGAAAACCAGCTGGACAACATTACTGCAGTTGAAGAAAATAACCCCACTGTATGGTATGTCTCTATAAAATTGGTGAAGTTCCAACGGCAGCTTCACTTCTGAGGCTAAATCCCAAAAGGGCTTTATCCATATCACAGTAAAATTTCTACATTTCAAAAGTAGGAACTTCAAAGTTTCAAAGGCTCTTCACAGTTCACTAGGCTAAGGAGAGGAGCTGAATGATATCACCATCGTGAGTCGTTAAGAACTGAGGAACCAGCAGGCAGGTCTACCTTATATCTAGGGTGGACGGTCTTCTGTTGCAGCAGCGGGCTGAGGAGCAGAGGGGGGAAAAATCAGTGCAAGAGAAAGTGGAGTACCGGCATGCGTCGAAACCATGAACTGTATGTGCGACCAATAGAGGTGCTCAGCCGTAATAAGCCACTGCAAAAAACGTGCATATGCCCAGCACATTACTATCTACCTTATTGTGTGACATTATTTTCCCTTGACCAGTGGTGTACAGGGTGGTGAAGCGAAGGGATGGTGGCCTGTGCATTGAAGCGGAGTGAGCACCATTAGCAGGTAAGTAGCTGGACAAACTTGGTTATATAATATTAGAGCAAATAGCTATTAACCCATTTTTATCTTTTCTTTTTACTTACACAACTAAAATTATTCTAATTCTTCCTAATATTTTTAGAAATGATGTCCTGTACAGGAAGCTAACACATAATATGAATAAGTTGGCGGCCCTGGACCACTACATAATAATTATTTTTATAAAACAGGCCTGGGTGTCTACAAACATGCAACCAAAGTTGCAGTACATAAAAGTTCCCCAGGCTTTATCAGTATTAATGGTGAATTTCAGCACACATGAAGTAAAAAACATGACAATACAATGGCATTAAAAGGATACGGAAGAAGAGTTCCACACTTGGCAGAGAGGATAACCCACGACTGCAATACTACAGGCTTCTCATAGATATCCTTCACTTCACCCATTTCATTGTCATTGGGGTTGGAGCCAACAATAAGATGGCTCATGAAGTCTGTGATATGGCTCTCCACACGACCACCCCCATCTGCCAGGAGACTCTCCACCTGCTCAAATAAGTCACAGGTAGATACAAGCTAGCTATATCAAGAATTTAAACAATAGTATGAATGTTTCAATGAACACTTTTGTTGTGGTGAGTGTAGGCAGAGTAGCTACCTCTGTCACTAGCACCAGGACTCTGGCTACAAGACAATGCCTGAGGTTTCACCAATTCATGAGGACCATTCCAGGTCATCATAGCCTACTCATCAAAACAGTAAATACTCTTTTTTTTTATTTTACTTAGTCAATATTAGAACTCTTGCCAGTTCTTGTACGTTTGCATGTAAGCAATGGGTTATAACCAGGCTCCTCACTCAAGCCCTTTACCCTTCAGACAAGCAAAATCAGTTATTTTCAGCAGCCGCCAAGAACACACATTCCTTAACATCAGCAGAGGCAACTATTTCATATAGAAGAAAGCAGGACATATATATACAGTGGAACCCCGTTTTCCCGGAACCAGGTTTCCCGGACTATTTTTACTTTTCTGGGGTTTTCCCGGAACGTTCCGGGAAACTGAAACCAAGCCGGAATACCGGAAAACTTCGGTATTTACCGGAAAACTTCGGTATTTCCCGGAAAAAGTCTGGCAAATCTTCAAACTTTCAAAAAATTTCCCAGAAGTGACGCTGCACAGATACGTAGCCTACTGAAATTCGCCTATTGCGCAGCGTCTCTTCCGGGAAATGGAAGGCAACCTCTGTCGCTTCCTTTCAGTTGTCGGCTGCACATTGTGGTGTTCATTTAAGAAGTGCTATTTTAGTGATTTAAATTCAAATTTATCAGTTTAATTTCGGATTTTTAATGTGAATGTGATGAAATCCGCAAGTCGCAATAGCGCTATCATAGAAGCAGAAACACGCTTTCTCGTGCAGAACGGCACTAACATGAGGTAACTGCGACCCATAAAGATTATGTGCAATGACAGAAAAAGTTATTAAGGAAAATTGTGCGATCGCGCGGGTGCGACCACTCGCAAAATCGCGCAAGTGGCGATAGCACTAATACTATCGTAGCAGCAGAATCAAGCTTTCTTGTGCAGAACGGAACTAACATGAGCTAACTGCCCCCATAAAGATTTTGTGGCTTACGCAATTACAGAAAAAAAGTTATTAAGGAAAATTGTGCGATCGCGCGGGTGCGACCACTCGCAAAATCGCGCAAGTGGCGATAGCACTAATACTATCGTAGCAGCAGAAACAAGCTTTCTTGTGCAGAACGGAACTAACATGAGGTAACTGCTCCCATAAAGATTTTGTGGCTTACGCGATTATAGAAACGGTTATTAAGGAAAATTGTGTGATAACGTGGATGCAATCACTCGCAAAATACCATAAGTCGGGATAGTACTAATACTACCTCGAGTTTTTGGTACTTCATGCATAGATTTACATGTAAAATGCTGTGTGGACTGACAATTCCGGAAATAGCTTTAATTCGGTCAGCAATGCGCGGCAAACCACGGTTTTTCTGGCATTGAATTTTCCGGAAATCGTTTCAATGAACCGGACAGACGTCCAGTAAAACGGGGGTTTCCGGGAATTGAGAGGCTCCTCCTGTGCTGTCCGGGAAAACAGGGTTCCACTGTACTTATATGGAAAAATGGATTGAGTGTTACAAATTTTTCTCAGTGGTGAGCGAAGACAGAACACCTCTGTCGGCAACACCAGATCCACGACAACGCCCACATCTGGGACGTCTATTGATAATATAGACAGTTTCGAGGCATAACTAGGGATGTGCCGGATATCTGGCTACTATCCGGTTATCTGGCACTTTTCAACTATCCGGTAGGTACCTATCCGACCGGATAGTGAAGCTGTTCAACTGGATTATCTGGCAAGCTGCACTGAGTAAGATTTGCAAATAACTTCTAGAAACCGTGCAATCTATCAGTTTATCAACCAACTTATTTTACAGAATTCAAAGTCATTGGCTGTTGCACTGCACAACAGGGAAATGAAATTTTCTTGACATTTTCCTAGGGCACAGTACTTGTTATTTACAGAATCCTAGACACTGTGGTACTTCTGATGACTGCTACACTATTTATCATAACGTACTCCCTTTACTTTGCAGATATCACATTTCCTCCGGCGCCATGTGCTCCTCCTGTCCCTGATGAATACTCGAATGAATCTATTACAGAAGTTGATAATTTTGCCTAAAGTGTGAGAACTGACTGGGAGGCAACTCCTTTTTCAACAGTTAGCATTCTCTCTTAGCGCTAGGTGGCTGTTTTGTGTTTGTTACCTCCGCCAAGGAGGTTATGTTTTTGTTGGGTATGTCTGTAACTCTGCCTGTAACCAAGATAACTCAAAAAATTATGGATTGATTTTGACAACGGGGATTGTTAGGTATGTTAGGAGGAACAGATGATTAACTTCTGGTAAAGATCCGTGAATCCGTTTGTTAGTCTGCCTCACTTTTCTCAATGCCGTTACTTGAAAAGTTACACGCGGGTTACTTAAAAAGTTACAGACGGATTTTTATGAAATTTACTTGAGTTGTTGGGTAGCATCGATTGGGGCAAATCGTGTGCATTTTCTTCAATTGGCCGTCACACTCTTACTATCGATCTTTGATAAACGGCTATTTTACTGTTAGGGCAGTGTTACATATAGTTATGATACATATAAAGTTCAAAGCAATTAATGTCATAGTAAAATTTGAAAAAATAAAAACAGACGTTTTTCTGAACCCCGGCGAATGGGGCAAATGGTGTGAGCGCCAGGGGCAAATCGTGCATATGGTCGTAACTTGCAAAATAATCATTGTAGATAAAATTGATATCACCATCGTAAAGAGCATAATTTTTTACCCTAGAAACGATACTAAACATTAGGCTATACATAAAACGTACTACGTTTGCATCGCGCACGATGTTCATCACCTGTAATTTTGTGGCTAAATTGGGAAAAACGTGGGTTTTTTACTTCAATTCGTTATCACAATGTTATTATCGATCTTCGGGAATCGGCTATTTCACTGTTAGAGCAGTGTTACATGTAGTTGCGATACATACGGTAACTATAAGGGCCAATGGTGAAAACCGTTAGTTTCATTTCAATTTACTGTCGCATAGTTTCAATCGGTCTTCGGCAAACGCTATTTCATTGTAAAAGCAGTGTAAGCCGCATGTAGTTACTGTAGCTACATATAACGGCAAAAGCAATATGTGGCAGCAAAAACTGAAAAAAAAAAAAACAGCATTTTGCTGCCAGTCGGCCAATGATGATAATGAACCTATGCATTTTCATTTCAATTCGTTGTCACACTGTTACTATCGATCTTTGGGAAGCAGCTATATTATTCAAAGAGTGTTTCATGCAGTTACAATACACATAATGGCCAAAGCAATAGGTAGCTATGTTGCGAATAGATTCTGACAAAGGCTCTGACAAAGGTTCTTTAAACAGTAGTAGTAAGACTTAGGGTTGAGAAAAAGCAGAGTTCACTGAGGCCTTTATTTAAAACGCATAACAAATGTTGCAGCCGGTGACAAAGGATGGACGAGATACGATGGTGCTACTATATTCGGCCGTTGGTAAAACAAGAATGATGGAATGGGTAAGACAAGGTCACAGGTAAATTACGCGAACATAATAGCGTTGTCCTACATTGTACATGGTATGAAGCTCCTACGTTCACGACATACGGTATGTGGTAGTAAAAACAAACAAAAACCAGCATTTTACTGCCAATCTGCCAAGGAGAAATATCGTGAGTATTTTTATTTCAATTGGTTGTCACAGTGTTACTATCAATCTCTGGGAAACTGTTATTTTATTGCAAGAGCAGTGTTACATGTAGTTACAGAACATATAACTAGCTAACTGCCAAAGTAATAGTTGGCAGTAAAAACTGGAAAAAATAAAAACCTGCATTTTGCTGTCAATGAGTAAATTGTGCACAATTCCAAGAGCATGGTCGTAACTTCAAAAGAATCATTGTAAGCAAAAAGTGATGTTACCATCATAAAGAGCATCATCTTTAACCTTAGAAACGATACCTACTTAACATGATCTAATAGCCAAACAATTGATTGCTATGTTTGCATCACGCACGATTTGCCCCGCCTGGAACTTTGTAAATGGGGCAAATCGTTTGCATCTCTGTACAAATTCATATTTTGGAATGCAGTTCATTTTTTTCTTCTTCTGGGTTTAAGATTTTTTACACCATTTCTTGGCAGTCTCTCTCAAAGCTATAGCTATGTACGAGAGTTCAACATAGCGTTCGGACGAAAAGAGGACGTTACTCATTATTTATTACTAGTTCACTTCGTAATATGAAAGAAAAAAAACCTGTCGATGTGAAGAGCGCCACAGTTATTTCTTTTTTAAAGAAGTTGCTATATTATATAATTGGTGTACTTTTCTACTCAATCCGCTACTTCCCGGGTGATTCACTATACAATCCATATAAATCATCTCGCAACCCTTATCCTAGTGACAACATATGTATTTAGGGTCATAGTGCATAAGCTGCACTTCTGGATTTTTGACATTTCCCAGAAATTTTGCAATTAAATTAGTATTTTGGGATATTAAAATGAACACTTTGGGTGGGGGAAACAATTTTTGAGCTACAACGGGGCTGTTACCCATAAGGTTAGGTAGGCAAGACTGGTTCAGCTAATATCCATATAGCAACAGCTTTATGTGCACTAGACTAGTATATATATATATATATATATTTCTCATTTCTCATTAGCAGAACCAGTCCTTGCCTACCTAACCTAATGAGTAAGAGCCACGTTGTAGCATGTGAAATTAATTGATAATATCACACTTATATCATTCCTTTAAACACACCGCCGAATGTAATGCTTCATATTCTCCCTATATGTTTTTATTGCGTCCTGGCACTTCACTACTACACTTGGCAACACTCAGTGACGCGTGAAAATATCATCAGCGGCATCACTATTTACGTATATATTTTTTAATTATTAACCAACGGTGTTCACTGCAACCACTAAATGCCATGGCAAAGCACCATATTACGAAACGGCCTTCGAGCGTGATGGTTCTTGTTTATGTCGCTAAGCAGGAGAGTGGAAGATGGCGGACGTACATAGCCCGTCGGAGAAATGATTTTAATCACCTTACTTATTAATTTCAGTGAACACATTAACACATTGTTGAAAACATCACAAATAGATATCCCCCATCTCAAATATGATTATTAACATTGTTACACACTAATTCATCTTTCACTATTGTCAGGAATGTCAAAAATCCAGAAGTGCAGTTTATGCACTTTGACCGTATTTAGTAGTCACGGAAACTGGGTTCTGCTATGTGTGTAGAACAAGAGATAACTTTCTTTTTTGGTGGAATTGCCGGTTTTGGATATGGCGTCTCCGGTTTGGGCTTACACCTACAGAGGGAGGTTGTTGGTTTATTTATCATAATATTTTGAAATTGGCATGTACTTTCATATTTCTTTTATTTTATCTACATATCGAAAAATCTGGGAACTCATACAGATAATGATATCGTTGAAATTGTCTCCACGGTCACCTTCACAGTTTCTATTCTACTGTGAAACATATTAGGCCACCTCCATTACAGTGTCTACATTGCGTACTCAGGTCACTTACAACGTAGTCAGTCCCTTGATAGAGTCTTATCTGCAATCGTGTAGTGTCAGGATGTAGACTGCTTTGCCGATCTTTCAGTAGACTGTAAGTAAATACTTCGCTCTGTTAAAGATTATGGTTTGAGCGTTAATGATGTCATTGCATTAAAACTAAATTCAATGAGTTTATGCTGGTTTAAAGCTGTCTTGTATGTACGTTATTTTTGCTGATATACGTGCAGGCGCAGCTTCGAACTTTTGAAATTACCGCCGACTTGCAAGGCAACTGCCGCCTCAGTCTTCTGGTCTGGCACTGTGCGGGGAGATGGGCCCAAAGAAGATCGTCGCAGTATTTTAAGGCACTGGTAACATTGATCCGGTTCTTATTTTTCCATACTGGAGTGGCAACTAATTTTGTGGCGATTACCTGATTACCCCAGCGACCAGCCCCCTTGACCCTCGTTTGGCGACTTCTCTGCCACACTCTGGAATGTGGCCTAACTACACTACTATCCCTCATTTCATAGTGTGTCACTTCTCGCCAAGATCTTGGCAAGTAGTTTGCCGCCCTCGGGAATGCGGGTGGGGGCCTATGAGGGCAGCAACCTGCAGAACCTCATTTCATAGTGTGGCACTTCTCGCCAAGATCTTGGCGAGTAGTTTGCCGCCCTCAGGAATGCGGGTGGGGGCCTATGAGCACCGCGACCTGCGGAACCTCATTTCATAGGGTGGCACTTCTCGCCAAGATCTTGGCGAGTAATTTGCCGCCCTCGGGAATGCGGGTGGGCGCCTATGAGCACCGCGACCTGCGGAACCTCATTTCATAGGGTGGCACTTCTTGCAAAGATCTTGGCGAGTAGTTTGCCACCCTCGGGAATGCGGCTACTATCAATATCTAGTTAGGGTAATGTCTCAATTACCGAATGCCCATCTATTACCGAATATAGGCAGGGTTGCGGAGTCGGATGGTTCAAGGTCCAACTCCGACTCCTGGTCCTCCAGAATTTCCGACTCTAACTCCGACTCCTGGCCCTCAAGATTTTCCGACTTTGACTCCTTGGTCCCACAAGTAGATATTTGATGTAAACATTAAACATGTCCAAATAATTTTAGCTAGTATAAACATATCAAGTTAAAGATGCTAGGTGTTTTGTATATAACTATACAATATTTTGCATCATTTGGGAGATTAAATTGANNNNGGGGCAAAATCAATTTTGGACCGATTGTTCTGAAATTTGCATAGTACAGTATATGTATTTTTTTAAAAAGAAACACATTTTGCTCCCACAATTTCTTTGATTTAGGCCTTGGTTTTTAAAATAATGGAAATATATACATATATATACCTCCACATTTTTTAAATTTCAAAGGAATAGAACTCAATGAAATTTCATGCTACAATAAGAACAATGACAGTTTTGGAATCCTTGCAACATTTCTATTCTTGCAACATTCTTAACAAAATTACCAAGCTGGGGCCAGAAACTCAAAACTATTTGCGATACCGTAACTCATCGTTACTGTCGTAACTCGAAGTCACGCCCCTCATCTCTCTAATTTGCCAAACTCAAACGTCGGTCATATTTTACGGTTCCCGTATTCAATATCGCAAGTTAGGGGTGCTCCGGGGGTGCCGTATCTTCCCAGTGGCGCTCGTAAGTA
>LQNS02007216.1:16707512-16719253 GCA_001587735.2 Parhyale hawaiensis
TGTTTTGTACATATACAGTACAATGATATTTTGCATCATTTGGAATATTAAAGTGAGGACATGAGAACATTAAACAAATTTTGGTAAAACTTATGCACTTGGTACACTATGTGAGGGGGGCAGGGGGGAAAAATTGAGGGGGGGGGGGCATAATGTACAAGGTGAAAAAGTTCTACCCAACATTTTCTCAATGGCCTCATCACATAGAATAGGAAAATACATGGTAGCTATAGCTAGCTGTAAAAGAGAAATGTGCAAAAAAATATCCACATTTACATTTTTTTTTAATTTGTGACTGAAAATTTAGATTAGAATGATATTTGTTTATAAATGGCCTCCCGGAGTCGGACTAAAAATTCCGACTCCGACTCCTAGAGCAAGTGAGATTCCGACTCCGACTCCCCCTCAAATCCTCCGACTCCGCAACCCTGATGGAAACTGTTTACAACTTTACCAGCCGCAACTGCGGCCGGGGCCCAAACATTGCGCAATAACAGCCTCTCTAACACGACGATTGCTGCCCTGCCAACCGTCTTTGTTACCCAAGGCCTGGCGGGTGCACACAAAGTAGACTATTGTAATTACGGACCTTTCCGATATCTAGCGAACATTTTGAATAATTCTTTCTTAAAACTGTCCCTATTCGTCATCATTCTACATTAATTGTTCTCCGAACGTCTGCTACTTTGCCTAAAGATTAGCGATAGTAATGTGCATCCTCTTCAAGCGGTAACAATACTGTCTCGAAACAAGCCATTAACTGAGCGGAGAGGGGTGAGGAACGCTCTGTCGCAATCTACTGCGCTGTGCGATACATTGTATTCCACAGGGCACCGGCTACAACCGAAGTTTATTCAATATTTACATGATCCTCTGGTGCTTTGAGCACTCGTGTAGAGTTGTCGTGAACTCTGGAATTTACTCAGAAAACATAAAACTCACTATTTAGGTGCTGCTGCATATTTAGGAATTTACCTACAAAATATCTTTATTTATGCAATAATTGAAGTTTGATAGCTTACGATATTCTAGGGTTATGACAATGTAAGTTATAGTCAGAGAGTTTAAGGCTCTGTTTCCGAGCAGAACGATATCACAGAGGAAAGAGCAAGGGACATATAGTAGCTATATGTCGCTAGAAACAGGCAACCCATGCACGAAGGTGTTCCCCCACATGATCACCGCGCATGGGAACAGCGAGCCATAAAAGAGGAGGAACAGAATAGAGCATGAGCAAGTAGGAGGATGAAATCGGGAAGCAGGCAAAGTGGGCACGAAAGACAAGACGTCCCAAAAGCCTAGCTATTGGCTGAGGTAACCTACACTAGCCCCCTGGGGTTGCTGGGCCCCATAACATAGGATGGGTGAACATAACTAACCTAACCCCGTTCACATGGCCTATCTTATGCTCCCCCAGGAGGGTTGACAATATGTATAGCTAGCTACAACACAGATGCACGAAGTGCTAAATACATCAGGCTAAGGTGAGGCAGCATTCTTCATGGGGAAGGGGGGCAATTACACGAGTCTAACCAATAAGGCAATAACTATATAGATTAGGCAAACCTAACCATGACACTTCTGCTACTCAAGTGTTACATATTCTTACGCATCATCATTAAGAGAGAGAGAGGGCAACCCCAAACTTTCTTTAAAATCTAATTGCTTTGTCTATTTCCCACATTCACTTTCCACTGCCATTCTAGTTGAGTACAACATGCTAATCTGGTCCGCAGGCCACATCCCGCCCACTAGTATTCTTAATCTGGCCCACCAATGATTTTGGGTTCTTCAATAGCTACATGGTTAATTTGGTTATACACGTATTATATAACTAATACCAGCACTTATAAAATTTATTCTAAAACTACATATCACGACCATTCCTCTTTAAAGTGAAAATTGACACTACAGTATTTCTTTTTTCGCGTAGGTATGCTTGATATGATGTATCGGGTGCTAGCCCAGCCCATCAGTCAATTCTTTAAAGTTTGTGTGGCCCCTGAGCCGAACTTTCATTCGTGCTGCAGGTCGTAAATAAGCACCGCATATCTCAAGCACATACCAGATAGGCTAACTATAGGTAATGAACGCAAATGCAGTACACACACTGACCTCCTCCTCCTCCCATTGGACCACCGCCACCACCTCCATTATTGAAGTTCATATTGAAGGGACCATCGTTGAAGTTGTTAGGACCCGGGGGACCTCCCATCAAGGGACCACCACCTCGGTCGTCCCTGAAGTTCATAGCATTGCGGATCTGATCCACATTGCTGGGGAAGATCTCAATGTACCTGAGCAGGGTAGAGGAGCCAGGTCAGCCACAGGCATGCGTGTTGCAACAGGATGTACCCAGAAACTGAAATAGACTGATGAATAGAGCGTGGTGCAAACATTTGCCACGGTAGGTATAGCTAAATAATAATGTTACTTCCAATACAGTAATGTCATCAACTAGAGCTCCGATTTAAACCAAAGGATATCAGCAGAACCGCAGACAGATGCTCAACAAATGAGGGATACTGAAATGAGACTAAGTCTGGAGTATAATTGTTATAGTATCTACATTGGTTTTTTTTTTTTTCAACAGAATAGAGACCTAGATGTGAGCTACGGATTATTCTAAGGCATGTAAATTTCCAACTGCATATGTTTTAGATAGAAAAAAACGCATGTATGCTGAGAGCACTGTAGTGAGGAACTGGAATCACAGACACTATGGAGTATGCAGCTATGATAAATTCCTAAAATGCCAACTCTACTACATTTCAAGGCTAGTTAACCAAAAGAAAATGAAAATATGAGCCTATGGCTTTGTAGTGAACATTAATAATGGCACTATTAGAAGAACTAAAGAGAGCTTTATGAATTATAAATAGAACTAAAGAGGATAAGAGTGAAGAAAAATGGCTCCAGACACAGGACCTCTTCTAAATGAAATGGAAGCAAAAAATCATGGTCATTTAAAATGTAGGGCATCATTGACGTAGAGCTTCTGAGGCTACGTTTATGAAAGACGGTATTGTGGGAGAGATAAAATATCAATTTTTAGCAAGTCTTCAATAATAAAAATGGAAACAAATATGCATGAGAGCTCCGACCTAATTAGATGACTTTAGCACCTTTTCCATTAGTATGGAACAAAGGATTATTACATGCTAAACTGATAATATCGATTGTCAGTTCTAGGTACCATTTGAATAACTTGAATAAAACTTTGTAACACAACACGATGAGCTGCCTTCAATCAAAATTATAGTTTTATAACAATGGAAGTACACAGCCACAAAACTCAACAATCTGGCAAGAAAATAGAAGAGTACTATAATCATAGGGCATAGAAATCAACATTATAGACAAATGATTGCTGGATCATTGAAGCAGTAGCTACTGCTATTATTCACAGCCATCTGTGCCTTAACATAGTACAGCTACGCAAGTCTTTTTGATAGGTAAGCAAGCAACAGCATCGTTACTGCAGACGGTAGTAGTTGCAGTGTGTATACCAGTTGGGCCGGTTTCACACACCCCTCTATTGGTCCTACTGACACAACACAGCATATGAACATTCACAGCCCACTTTAGCGGAGCAAAAGCGGTAGCTTCATTGGCAACACCTTGATACACATCCGAGTGTTAAAGAATTGCCTGTGCTCAAAGTATCTGATTGGCTGAGAGTAGTTGTTTAGGCTGTTGTTGTAGTTGTTTGAGCTGCAGATCCAACTGTTTGGATGCTTTATTTCAGCATTATGATATTGTTTACTGGTCACAATACTAGTATTATCTATGTTAGAACTTATACAGCTTATCCAAATTGGACCTTTAAGTACTGTAAGTAGCTAAATGCAGTAAATTAATTGGGTGGCTAAAATATTGATGAACATTTTCTGCACTTCTCTCCTCAATTCTTTGCAACGTATCTCTCACAATAGGGTGATGTAGCATGATATGTACAGTTGTACAGTCGTATTGGTTGTAGAAGTTTTTACTAGCGCTTCAGTGGCACATTGTCTATATCGTTCCAAACTATTCCTGTTTCTAACCACAGGCTCGTGCGCCGACTAGGGCGCGTTTTAAATTGTCAATGATTTTTGTCTCTGCTTTTCTGCCGGTAGGTCTCAGAGTGGTCAGTGCGCTATTGACAGGTAAAAAGCGCAAGTTGAGAATCTCTAACCACCGGGCGCAGCAGAACCCTTTTGCTCAACTACGCCGCACAGGAGAAAGAAACGAGATACAAGAAAGTAGAAGTCTAGCGGGAATAGGTCAGCCACCTCGATCGGCAGTCCACCTCCCGAAACAGAAGGGGAAGTATGTTTGAGAGCCTACCTAACTTTACAAAACTAACCTCGTCAGCAGAAACTGCGACAAGCTGCAACATCTGTGAGACAGGCACTCTGGACCCTAGGGTGCGCGAGGCCCAAATATATTGTGGCTGGGAAAGTGCCCGCCAGAATATACCTCTGAGGGCCAGTTGTATTGGTAAGAGCATGTGGGCCTGGGTTATAATTTTCTGTCTAGGAGATGGTTCACGCCCTAACTGAACTCTAATGGTGCTGTATATTTCTAACCACAACTGTCAGTCACCCAAAAGTTTGGCTAAGATGACAGCCATCAGCATACCTAAGCAATAGTCGCTAGCCAAGTTTCAAATATCTCATCAAATTTGAAGTGAACAAGAACTCAGAAAGCTTTTGCAGTTTTCTGCTGCTGACACAACTAAGTAGCCTATTCCGACGCTGGGCAGCAGTAAGGGGGACCGAATTACTTACGTGAACCTGCTTTTAGTAGTAAGAATATCATTCATCTCAGCCTAGAACAGTCTCTTGTGTGCTAGAGAGTAACTGTGTATGAGCTTTATGCAAGTAACTAATTTAAAAATGCAGAAAAGGTAACTTATTCCAACAATGAATACATTAATCATTAGAAACCAGTATATAGCTACATGTATACAGGTAAGATATGAAGGAAATCACAAACACAGGACACACCTGGTGTGAAATCAAAACAATGTACATATAAAGTCACTATAATTAACACTCACCTGTAGAAACTCCCCAGTAATGACAGTAAATGGCTCTACATTTGAACAGCACAATTTCCAGCAGCTCATGGCAAACAAAGCAGCAAAGTTTACAAAAAATACACTCAGCCCAACTTTGGACTTTAGGCGGAATCAGGAGGGTTGACTGATCAAAAGTCTTACTCCACTCCCAAGAATAGCTATATGAGGAAATACAAAAACAACCTTTAAAAATTCGTCTAAATCACCAGCACCAGTCTTTAGAAACTCTTCCTTCTACAATTCCAACGTCACTGTTTGAAATGGAAAATAACTTCTGGGTTACATAGCACTTCACTTGATTTTCGTAGCAAGCTGATTTTATGTAGCTGGTACGGCATTAATAAAGCATTAGGCTATCTGAGCACAAAACTATGTAGGCAGTGGCTGCTCAGTATGAGCACACCAACGTAGGTACTCTCGTTGGTGCACAAGGAGTGCTGGTTTTGAGACAACCAGTACACCGTACCTTTTTTGCAGTAGATCAACTCAATCACTGGAAAAAATCAGCCAGTTGAGCGAAATAAGTGCAAAGTTACTTCCGCATGACATACCATGTCAATTATTTGATATCCTAAGCCAGTTGAGCATTATTATTGCAGTAAATTTCCAGAGTTTGGAATTAAAAGCAAACATTTACTGTCATACACTGGGAAATGCTGTAGATGAGGACATGCGATGATGCCTCACACTAACCCACCACCTTCATAATCACTCGTAGAACATACGCCCCACCTCCACAGCCCACCAGTTGTTCTCCAAGCCCACCAGAGGTTCCACTAGAGGCCCACCAGATGTTCTCCTCTAGCAGCCCACGAGCCGCTCTCCACTAGCAGCCCACGAGCCTGCAGCACCGCCCAATCTTCCCAGTGGAGAAGTTCCGAGTCCCACCGAGTTGCCAGCCCACCATTCTCCTCTTCCAGCTCCACCTGTTCTCAGCCACCCCCACCACTCCATCCATCCCCATCTCCCGCAACAGCCCATTTACTTTGCTTATTTTTGAGTATCCAAAACTGAGGCAACTAGTAAATAATTGAATTGTTGGCTAGAAATTTAACATTTAATTGAACTATAAGACCAAGGCATGGCCTTTCTGACTCAGATAGTATTTTCAAAACTGAATATTCATCAGATTGAACAATCACATGTTATATGGTCCTCGAAAATTAAGTAAGGAAGTAAAGTTTTTATGTCACAATAAACTCAAAAAATTTTCTTTAACAATTTGGGCAATGACAGCAACCCATCCCCATACATTACCATTTTTTATTTTTTGCAAAAGGTAGCAATAAGAGTCAATTTGTAACGATAGTTGCAAAATAATAATTTAGGCAAGTAATGAAAAATCTATGCGCACCTGTGACCAATCTTTTCCTTGTGCCTCTCAAGAGCTTTCTCTGCATTCTTTTTGCTCACAAACTGAACAAAAGCCTCCCCTGTAGACCGGCCCTGGAAGTTTGTCACCATAGCAATGCCATTGGGGATAATCTGCAGGCCTATTACAGCAGTAACCAGTCCCCAGCACCAGCACCCCACCCACAGGAGAAAGAGAACAGACAAAAACAGAATCAACAAATGGTAAGATACATAACCTACCACCTAGCTACAACTAATAATAACAGACGTGATGGCACATGTATCTCTAAATGAGTACCTACCTACATACTTATGCATTGCAAAATTATCTGCTACTAAACTAATAAGAACAGACATTGAGTTAATGTACAGATAAAGCTGCTAACTACTGCCATCTCTCGAGGCATAAAAACGTCTCAAAGAGCTATTACAGTCACTTTATTGTGGCTACATTGTTCAGTAACTAGAATAATTCATTGTCATTAATACCTGTCATCAAATAATCAGCTGCAAGATATGCAGATCATCATTACAGGCATGTCAAGTGGCATGTATTGATATCAAATTACGTAATTTTCAGAAACTCATGGTAAGGGGCCCAAAGGAGACGCAACTGCGGTCAGGGGGGCTGTGAGGCGGCAGGACGTTGCGAGAAATATCCAATCACACGTGATTTATGGTGGGTGTTTAGGAGACATATTAAGCCTTTTATGCAGGTAGGTATTGGATATTTTTTGCAGCGTCCGGTCGCCACACCATAGGTTTCTTACTGCAATGTGCCTCCATTGGGCCAGCGCATCTCCTTGGAGCCACTTACCCTAATGTATTCATTTCTTTCATTATTCTTGACTAGCTACTACAGTACATTTCGCATGTAATTTTACGGATAGTTGCAGAAACCATAGTGTGACGTATAATTTCTGTATCAATTATGCAAATATGATATGTCATGGTACGCGGATGCAGGTAGGAACCATTAACTACCCCAACTAATGGAACACAAGGGGAAGAAGTATAAAGGACCTCACTTTCCAAACCATATCAGTAAGCGCTGCGGCCAGATGCAACATCCACTGAGGAAAGTCACTTATGATCCCTTGGGGCGAGGCCCAAAACATTCCCAAAGGGATAGCATCTGCCAAAATATTTCCCTGAGAGGGCAAATCTTTCTAAAAATGTAGTAATGAGCTGCAAACAATGACGTTAATTGTAGCTATCATACATACTTTGAACAAAATAAAAAAGTTATCACTTTCTAAATCTGCTGTAAGATACAAGCCTACATTAGCTTATCTGTTCTTGATTTCAGTTTCCCTACACACAATGACGCTGTGTTTTAAAAGAGGAATAAAATAAAGGACGTGAAGAATATCAAGAAAAAAGCACAAAAGAGGACGAAAGAGAAGCAAAGTGAGTTTAAGGGGACCTATGAGATTCAAGGGTGTGCAACTCCCCAGAACATGAGGTGAACAAATTTATCTAGCCTCACGTTTTCGCCCAGCCTACCCAAGGAAAGGGAGTGGGGAGGAGGTTTAAAGGCACAGCAGTGATCATTGGTCTTCTGTAGACAGCACTTGAAAACTAAACAGTACATACAGTATATTGTTTCCAAGACAAAAGGAAGATGTGCACATGGTAAGCTTTGCCAAGCACAAGTGGACATTAAATGTATTCACATGTGGTTAGAAAAGGATAACACACAGCTAATCTGTAGCTACCTAGCCATCAGAGCAGAGAAGTCATTTTGCATTTTGTCCACAAGGACAAAGCTCATCAAGTTAATTAGTTTGAGCCTCCAAAGACCAATATGACGATTCAAGATTGGAAATGGGGAATGGACATGTAGCTACTACCTATGGCAAGACGACCGAGAGAATTCAAACGAGGAATAATAGGCAATAGAACAAAGTTAAATAAAAAAAGAACAAAAGTAAAATGCCAGAAGTCAGAATAGAGTACAGGATGTAGGAAAAGAGTACAGGATGCAGGAAAGAATGATGCATGACGAAACTACAGCTGTGTCTCATTTTGTCTCTAGAAGGCAACTCCCCATATGGGGTAGGAAAATGCAGCCAATGATTCACGCTCCCATGGGTCTGATGAGGCACAACAAAGCCTTAATACAAAATGTTTATCGAGTCATCAATCCTCTTCCTACACGCCACGCTGTGCAGCTGGTTTCAGACAAGGGTTTATGAGTCAATCCACACTGACTTGACTCATATGAGAGCACAAATTTGCATTTCTTCTGGTATCATCCACCGATAAACACCTCCCAAAACGCAACGGCGAAACGGGAGCAAAAGCATCCAAATTTGTAATTAGACCACTCCATCTAAAGAAACAGTGGTCACCCAGCTCTTCAATTTGTTACCTGAGCTAAAAAAAAGTTGAGAAAATACATGAAAAAACGCTACTGATGCTTACAGTATTTCCATTGCTGCAATGCTTGAAGCATAATATATAGCTACCATACCTACATTTATAGTAGTCTATTCGATAGTTTCACCATGTTTGCATGACTTCTTCCATGCGTAAAGCTTTTCAACAGCAAAGCTGTCACAAATAACTGAAACTGTTGTGAAATAAAAAATAGTTAGCTACAACATAAATTACTAACCGTCAAAAAATTGGTAGATTTCCTCTTTCGAACAGTTATATGGCAGACCACGGAGCTTTACACAGCATTCATTCTCATCATCTTCACTTGGGAATTCTCGCTTGAGTGCCCATTCCACTTCGCTGGGTTTGGCCGGGAAGACTGCAAAAAGATGCCATTAACTAATAGTAAGATAGCCAAAAATTTTGTTGGGCTTTTGTGGACAGAAGTGGCAGTAACATCAACAAGCCTAAGCCAATATTTTGTTGGGCTTTTGTGGGACATCAAAAGCAGTAACAACAAGCCTACACTCATGACTTACTCTCAATATATCGTCGACCGATATGATCTCTATGTTTCTTCTCTGCTTCGGCCATATCTTCTTCGGTCTCAAATTCAACAAAGGCTTCGCCACTGGGCCGACCAGGTCGTGAGTGACAAATGTGAATGCCATCAGAGCCGCCCTTCACTTCCACAGGATCTGAAAAACCAAATGATAGCATTACATTTTAGTCATACAGCCAACTTTCTTGGGGTTAATAAAAGCAAGCAACCTTGTTATTCTGCCAATATGATAAGTTCTTCTGCAGTCCCTAGAGAAGTATTTAATACCCTGGATATCTAAGATTGATACAATACGCCCAAAAATGATCAAAATTAATCCTGCCAGTTTATTTGAGCAATAGGTACATTCCACTAGTCACACCGTCTTGATGGCAACAAAGCTACAACATTGCCATCTATAGACCTCATGTGTGTATGCAACAGGGTATCTATATAGGTTCAGGGACCCAAAGGAGACGCACAGGCCCAAAGGAGCGTCTCAATTGGGCTGTGCAGGGGGTGGAAGTTGTGGGAAAAGTCCAATCATACATCATTTTTGGTGGGTGTTAAGGACACACATTAAGCTCTTTTTTGCAGGTATTGAACATTTCTTGCAGCATTTAGTTGCTGTGCCACAGCCTTCCTACTGCAAGTGAATCTCTATTGGGCCATGTGCGTCTCCTTTTAGCCAGTTACCCTAATGGACAGTTCACTCATGCATCATTGGTATGATGGGCAAGAGAGGGCTTCAGAGGCAATTGATTGAGGGTAATTGTTTTAGCATGTGAGCAAACAGGATGCAAATACCAGTACCGTAGCAAGCATTTGGAACTTTGGCACTAATGTACGAGAAGTCCAGTTTGTCTTTTGTCTCTCCTGTTTACATGGTATCATCAATTGACAGGCAGCTCAATTGCCTTGACTGCAGTTTGTAATCCAGGGGTTAACAAGGTTAGCTGTAACAGCAATGCTGATCTAAAAGACTTGGCCAAAACTGCAAGTGCTGGCTGCATCAAGATAATGTCATAATAGGTAGGTACAATTAACAGATAGCTACAGTATATCTAAAAATAGCTAGCTACTTAGTACAAGTGATAAGACGCTTACCAAAAAATTTTAAGATTTCATCTTCAGTGCAAGACCATGGAAGGCCTCGAAGCCGAACAACGAACTCGCTGTATTCTTCTTTCATGATGGAGCTTGTTACAATGATAGCAATACAACACTGAAATAATCTGCAACAGTAATAAACACATAAATTTATCACTCTCTACAAAACGAAATAGAGCCAGTCACTCAACATGGTGGGCTAAAATTACAGCAAAAGTGAAAGCAAAGTCAACTTTGACTGCACTATGCTGGAAAACCTACATACACATTTCATTCTTGGTAATTTTTCAATTGGAAACTTAGTTTTCTAAAAATCGAGGCATCTTTAAACTGCAAAATTCCCAGGTTAGGAGTGATTAGCTTAGTTACTACCAAAAAACTTTCAGTCATCAATATTGCTGTTGCCCCATTTGAAAAAAAATGTTGGGTACTGTAGAAAGGTACACGAATCCTTCCCAATGTCTGTTTTTACTCTTAGAGATGACCGTTGAATATGATACTCTAAATCCTCTGTTATTACTAAGAGGTTCTGATGCTTGACTTCTCTCGTTGGTAGCGACATTCGTCGAGAATAGCGTTAGAGTACTCTTCAAAGTCTTATTGGCGAAGGAAAAGTCCATCACAGAACTACCATTTATTCTACACGCACTTTAGGAGAAATACATTTTTAACGCAGTATTAGTGAAGCTTGGCAACTCTACAGACCCTTGTTGCTAGGGTGCTGTCTAGTCAGACAAGCCTGTTCCCCTCGATCCTCGATGTTAATAAATTTTTGCTAGCGCGGTCAACATGGCCAAACAAGCATATCCTCGCAGCTGTTAGCTAATTACAATTTGTTCTACCTACCTCATAGCTGCCAAATATTTTACATTAATTTGGCTAAGCAGCTCCTCGACAATTGCATCTTCGCACTGATTTTTTCCTAGTCAATTGACCAAAATTGACTTGACTGTTAAGCTAGACTTTTTACGCAGCTGTTGTTGATAAACAATCAGCGAAAAGACAGCAAAGATTGCCCTCAATTAACCTCTACTATTCAACTCCTAGCTGGTAGCCTTCTCATCCAGATACATCCTGGTTCACAGCATTATCTCTATGCTGACCAGGGTTGTGGAGTCGGATGGTTAAAGGTCCGACTCAGACTCCTGGCCCTCCAGAATTTCCGACTCCTGGTCCCCGAGATTTTCCGACTCCTGGTCCCCGAGATTTTCCGACTCCTGGTCCCCGAGATTTTCCGACTCCTGGTCCCCGAGATTTTCCGACTCCTGGTCCCCGAGATTTTCCGACTCC
>LQNS02007216.1:16742652-16757028 GCA_001587735.2 Parhyale hawaiensis
TCACCATTACTCGCTCTTCAAGTGTATGATCGATAGACAAATACCCCATTACATCGTTAAAACTCTAAAGTATTGGTTCCAAACTCAGAAGTGCTTTGTGAAATGGGGAACAGCAATGTCGTCAGCTGACGACAGGGAGTCTCTGCTGAGTATTGAGCTTTCTTTCTTTCCTTCCTTCCTTCCTTCCTTCCTTCCTTCCTTCCTTCCTTCCTTCCTTCCTTCCTTCCTTCCCTCCTTCCTTCCCTCTTTCCTTCCCTCCTTCCTTCCCTCCTTCCTTCCTTCCTTCCCTCCTTCCTTCCTTTCTTTTCCTTCTTTCCTTCCCTAATTCCTTCCTTCCTTACTTCCCTCCTTCCTTCCTTCCCTCCTTCCTTTCTTCCCTCCTTCCTTCCTTCCTTCCTTCCTTCCCTCCTTCCTTCCCTCCTTCCTTCCTTTTCCTTCCTTCCTTTTCTTCCCTCCTTCCTTCCTTTTCCTTCCTTCCTTCCTTCCTTCCTTCATTTCTTTCTTTCTTTCTTCCTTTCTTTCTTTCTTTCTTTCTTTCTTTCTGCGTTTCTGGTCAGGTGAAGTCAGCTGTTACTGGCTTTTTGTTTGATTTCCTTTAGCAGCATTGTGGGCTTCCCAGTGTTGCAAAGTGCTTCTTATGGATTAGCTAAGCTATCTACCTGTCCATGGGAGCCACAGCGTGAAGTTTCAATACCATAGAAGACATGAAAAATCACGGATCTTCATTGACTCTAGAAATGAACTGCCTAGCCCAAAAACATTCAGAAGGGAAACAACCTGATATTTCTTTATACAGTAGAGTTGGGAAAAATCTGTTATAAATCGATTATACAGAAAAAAGAAGGCTTAATTTAGCGTAGGAGTCGCTTCTGACGGTGACGACGTTTATGTTATTCGACATCGGGCAAGTAGAAGTAGAAGTTTTTCTTGCGCTGATCACAATGTCTATATCGCCCCGAACTATTTACGTGGTTTAACACAACCTCCTGCGCCACTAAGGCGCGTTTAAATTATCAATGATTTATGTCTCGGCTTTTCTGCACGTAGGTCTCAGAATGGTCAATGTGCTACTGGCAGGCAAATTATGCGAGTTGTGCATCTCCAACCCCCGCGCACGACTGAACGCTTTCGCTCAGCTACACCGCATAGGGGAAGGAAACGAAATACAAGAAAGTAGATATCAAGCGGGAATAAATCAGCCACCTCGATCGGCAACAGAAGGTGAAGTATTGAGAGCCTACCTAACTTTACAAACTAACCTTGTCGGCAAGAACTGCGCCAAGCCGCAACATCTGCGGAAACGGCACTCGGGACTCTTGGATGTGATAGGCCCAAATATATTGTGGACGGGAGAGGGCCCGCCAGAATGGGCATAACAACGCAGCGCATATGACTAGTGCGGCAATATAATCATCTATTAGGGATTCAGACAAGCTGTTTTTTTTTATATATGCGTCATTTATTAATAGACCAACTGACTTGATTGAGTGCGAGTCAGCTGTGAAACTCTCGTTAATTTCATAATTGCCTCCACCAAAGATGTTACGTTCGTCTTCATGTTTTGCTTGTCTCTTTGACTATTTGTTACCAAGATAACTCAAAAAGTTATGGACATATCCTTACAGGGATTACAATACATATGCGCATGCTAGGAAGAACAGATGACTAACTTTAATTTTTGTAAAATAACTAGAAAGTCATGAACGGATTTTTATGAAATCTGCACAGATTGTTAGGATTATTACGAAGAGCAAATGACCAACTTTTTGTAGTGATCCAAAGTTATGAACGCATCTTTATGGAATATGCAAAAATCATTATAATTGTTGAAGAGCACCATGGAATGATGTAAATTTTCAGGACATATTCAAGTTTTTTGTTACCACTGCTTTGATCGGCCGAGGAAGGAATGCGTTGTCACAGGAAGGAATGCTCCCCCCCACGAGAAGGGGCTAGATCCGGCAGTGAGTACCACACTACATAACCTACATTCTATGCAATATTGCATTTGACCGTAGAGGGGAATTCCTCAAACTGGAGAGAGGCGAATCGATTATCTTGGTTCTTAGAGAGCTCGCACTTTGGTGCTGGCCTGGAGTATATAGCATCACGACATGGTATTCAGCAAACATTATTTCTACATCGACCATGAAAACATATGTGCACGTACAAATAACACAAATGACTAATCTGCCAATGTTGTTAGAATTGACAAATTGGTAGTTTTATCACACATCTAATCTTGAATACAAATACAACAATATCACAGATTTTTATTCATAAATGTCGATTGTTTGTCTCTCTATAAAATTCCCGAATTTCCCACGCTATTTGCCCGAATTTCAGCAGTCATCCGAACACTAAAGTGGGTGGGGCATTTGATCCCGCTGCCCCTCACGCCCATGATGCAAGTACCAGTGAACTAGCACAGTTCTTACTTCAGAATGAATTAAATTTGCCACGCTAGAAGTGTTCGAGGAAAAGCTAGGAAAACGTTGTCCACTTGATGCTTACTGTAATAGCTTGTTCTTGGCCCCTGCAAGGCGAGGAAAGTTTGTTTGGGGGAGAGGATGAATGTTCCACTCCGCTTGAGAGGGATGAGATGAAGTGGTCTGAAGTAAATTCTTTTTATTTGTCCATTTTTAAGAAATAATATTCGTAAGACGAGTACTTAGGATCCCCATATTAAGCTGTACTGACAAGGTTTCCGGCTGCGTCTAGTTAAATTAGCAGTGCTCGCACGTAGAGATAAAGAGACAACTTTTGGCACAGAAATGATGAAAATCGGCCAGATCCATTTTGGGAACAAGGGAGGGAAAATCTAACGTCCATTATATCAAAATGTGGCGTGGTGCATTGAAACATAGGCATGTGCGCCTCCCCAACAACATGACAGAATCGAAAGTTATTTTACCCTTGGAAATACTGCACAGGTCACAGAGGAGCGTCAGCTGATATTACCTCGTTGCCATTGCATATTGTAACTTTTCCTAGAGGTCAGTCTGCTTCTTGTGCTCGTCCTGTAGGGTGTCGACGTGCTGCCGTGTCTCTGTAGTGACTGACTGCCAAGGAAAGGTTTATTGTATGACCTTTGCATTTATTTTTGGTTAATATTTACCGTTTCGTTCGGTATGGTTGATACATATGAAATGTGAGGCCGAATGAAACCTTATGAAAATTACTAATTCATGTTTTAGTCCTTTAAAGGATTAGTTTATATAATTATGTATTAACGTATTTTTAAAGGTTTTGGCAGCAAGAGGGTGTTCTGCATTCTCGTCGAGTACTGGGGGTTGATATCAATTCTACATCTGTACGGTTGTAAAACTTTGCACAATTAGAAATGATTCGAGATATGAAACTCCAATAACGTGAACATAATTATCGAGAAGCTACGGAAGGAATGTGGAAACAATAAAATCTAACAACATTTTATTTCTCTGCTGACTGCCGGTGTAATAAATATTTAATTGTTTAATTCTTTGTCTCAAAGCGTTGTCTGTGCATAATTCGAATAGTTCTATTCCTCAGAGAAAAGAAGATTAATGCATAAGAGACAGGGTTAGCATTTGTGCAATATTTTGTTTAGTATTGACATCGCATGCATGCGTAAGGAAAAAGTTTGATATGAAATGTCAAAACACAGCCTATTTTTGAATAGTCAAAATAAATACAGTAGCTACTTGAATAACCGAAGTTGCGAAAGTTTCATAAACAGTGTGCTCAGTAATTGATATGGAATTTCCAGTGATTGGTATATGCCAGTAGCAGTAATGTATTACAGCTATGAATATAATTCATACAACAGAGTTACTCTCGCAACTCAGGCAACGGCAACCCGAAAACGACAACCGTAACCCAAAATGAGGAATTAAACGGTTCCTGGTAGTCTTTAGTGTGTTTCGGGTCGTGATTAACACGAGTTCAGAGCGCTCGGTGGTAGTGCTTGGCGTAACACAGCCTTTTGTTACCCAGGGCACCTTGGGGTTGTGATTGCAACACGCCCCGGCTGTTACATAGGCTACCCTGAGATTGTGATTGCAACATACCCCTGCTGTTACATAAGTTACCCTGAGATTGCGATTGCAACACGCTTCGGTTGCTACATAAGTTAGGTACGCTGAGGTTGTGAAGATAACGCGTCGTTTTTTTCCATACCCACTAAAGTGATCCATTTCAGCGCGTAACGAAGTTGCTGCTGGCATGTCTATGTACTTGTTAACTTCCTGTCTCTGTAGATATGATTTGTGTTAAGAGAACTTTTTATTTGTTATTTTATTGCTATTGTAGATTACACTCACTCGCCTTAAACAGTGGAAACATTTCTTTCTGTTCAGTGTGGTTTTCTTGTGATTTCTATAGACCTGCAGGGCTACTTATTTCTTTCTCTGCTATTCCTATTCTTTCCTTTTAGTTGTTGGCTTGCGTGAGTTCTTTGTTTTCTCGGCAAACTACTCATGCCATGTTTATCCTTTTCTCTGGACAGCAGCTTAGCCTACACGGTGGGTTGCACGATTGAGTTTTCGACATCATGAAACGGGATCGGTAGGTGATTAACACCTGAAATTCGATCGAATCTTGCGAAGCCAACACTCGGGTTTGCCGTCTCGATAGGTTAAGGCTAATTATATTGTGTCATCCGAATGGATGTATCGAACCTGTCTGCTGTTTGTCAATGTTGATGCCAGGTGGTGCTCAGTAGCCAAGCCTTAGCGGAGATCTGCATCTTTCAATACACTCTCTTCAACTGGGATGCCTCCAAGCACGTTTACGTAATACGTGCTATCCAATGAAGTTAATTCACTACAAAAATTAAAATAAGTTACTCTCTGAAGTGTCACTTCTGAGTAATATATAAAGCTACCCGCGGGCTGGCCATGTGTTTCTGCTGCTGTTATTCAATACTTACCTCTGCCAAGGAGGTTATATTTTTTTTGTCGTGCTTGTCTGTCCGACTGTTAGTCTGTCTGTCTATTTGTCTGTCACCAAGATTACTCTAAAGTTATGAACGACTCTTTGCGATTTTTACAGGGAATATTAGGCACATTAGCAGTAATAGACGATTAACTTTTGAATAAAATTCGTTCATCTGTTTGTTTGTCTCGCTGTGTTTGATTTTATGCTTGTAAGCACAATAACTCAAAAAGTTAGCGAAGGATCTTTATGAAATTTACCTTACTTCTTAGTAATACAAAAAGACATCTATAATATTAATAGCGTTGTTCCTACCTTCACGTTGTTCACTGCCGCTCGATCAACAGTAACAGATAGCAGGAAATTAGATATAACAAAGTTCGATTGTATCCTTGATACGGAAGATGCAGTCGAGCTCGGTTGCTTGAAGCTGCACGTTAAATTTCAAGGTGATAAGGCCAATACAATTGGACGATACGTCAGTGATATATTTCCCTTGCGCACAGGCAGTGTTGGATATAGCTTTCAGAGCAGAGGAGCTGGTGCTGGTGACTTACACGGCCAGCTAAATAACGCTTGACTTTTGCGAAAGGAAAAAATGGCGATAACGATCCAACGGGTCACGGGCAGTTTAGTGTACCATAAAACAGGATAATATTTGTTCATTACTGTAGAATTTCCAGGAGTCTTACCTGAAAGGTCCCGCCAGATCATAAAATTTTTTCCGGGTGTAGCTAATAAATGATTAAATTTTGGTGATGATCGATTGGTCCGTTTGTGTGTTTGACTTATGTTTGTCATAATGTTTGTTAGTAGCATAACTCAAAAAGTTATGCACGGGTCTTCAAGAAAATTACAGGAACTGTTAATACTCGTAAAAGGCACAAATGATTAGATTTTGGTGTTGATGCAAATTAAATCATGGTTTCAGAAACAATTTGCATTTTTTGTTACCGTTGCCTTGCTTGGCTGAGGTATGCGTTCTCAGAATGCTCTAGTTTTCATTTAACCGGTTGCGCTAACATGTTTTCTTTTTATATATGTTATGGCAGGGGCGTTACTTCACTGCCATTGTTTTTCCCTGCCATTGTTTTTCGTTTATTTTCTTTCATGTATATAATTTTATCTGGTCGTAAGCAGCCGCTCGTAAAACAATATAAATAATATCTCAAGCATGAATGGCCTGTGCGGCTCAAAATATCTTTAAAAATATTATAAACAAAGGAATATTAGAGTGAACTGGTCATTTATTCAGTGAGATAATTGGAAAACGTAGCTGCTTTCAGACTGCACGAGTAGTTACACAAAGCTGTTCTTAAGCTGTATATCGACAATATTCAAGCTTGGTTTTACGTTTATAGCCCATCAGTGAGAAGTACAGTTAAAATGTGTTAGGTCTTTCGGCGTCTTGTCTTTTATTAGTAGAAAATGGCATTCTGTCCATACACAATTTCTAGAACAATATGCGTGGTGGTGCTGTGGATGTGCATGTTTGTGAGGAGCGTGCAGTGCAGTGCTACCAACATCGTGCCTCTTCACACGATATTCTCCACTTCTCAGCTGGAGGACGTGTCGCCTTCCCCACAGGCTTCGACAGGTGAGCCCGTCCGGAAAATTCACTACGTTTGCAGTAACCGCACCAATAGTTTTGAAAGCATTTAGTCACTTTGAAGATGTAAATATAAGTTATGATGAGAGGACAACATCAGATGTTTGCCGAAGATTTTCTGAGTGGGTTATGACCAGTGAAGCGCACAGAAAATATATGCTCTTTCAAGAACAGAGTATCTGCAGCGGAAGGACTAACGTGTGTTTGATTGGCACACGACAATTGAGAACATCTAATTCAGTTGGTTTAATTTGGCCTGAGCTTTATTCCTAACCGTCGGATTCGCCACTCTGGGTCGAGTTTTGAGCGTTGGTCTTTCACGGAATGCACTTGCGACGACCGAAAACTTAAGCAGGAAACGCATGTGTAATCAATTAGTGATCATCGTCCGTAACTCAATCCGAAGTGGCAATTAAATGCATGGAGTTGATTTCCAGACAAGTTAAATCTTATGGGATTAGGTTAACTCAATTACCGAAGGTCAAGCGGCTGGCGCCATCTTGCATGGTTTCCTTTCAATGTTATACCAAATGCAAACGCGAGCCCCAAACACTTACATGCAAATGCCATTTATTTAGTTGCATATCGGGTGATTCTGAATGCTTTGAACAAAATAAATCTATAGGTTCCTTGCAATAAAATAACCATATTGCACTCAATCGATGCATGTCTAAAAATTTCTAATTTAAAAGTTACTTGGAATTATAGTTTGGAAGTCTGATTCAGTTCAGGGGCGGACTACTGCACTGTACATGCAGCAAAGATAAAGATGCACACCAGCCATTTGTTTACATTACCCACTCTACTCCTGTTTTCCAGAAAATAAACATAGGATAACAGTGAATATTCGTTTACCCTACCACACCAGCCAATTTTAGGGTAGGGAGGAGCCAGGCCTCTGTTTCCTGTAGCCACTTCATGCACTTTAACTTAACGTAAGTTTTAAATTATACATTTTAGGACATGCATCTATAGAATAAAATTTGCTTATTTCATTGTATGGAACCTATAGTTTTATTTTGTTCAAAGAATTCAGAATCACCCGGTATACCTATATAATACCTAGAACGTGCATGTCAGGCCACCCGTGTGAACCGGGCCTAACTGGTGGTTTAGCGGGTGCGGGCGATGTCCAAGGGCCAGACGACAGCGCAACGATGGCAGGAGGAATGACACACCTTCGATGTACTGCTTCTGTTTAGGGATCTAGATAGAGTTGGTTTGGAGTCTCGGTACCTGTAGTAACGTAGGTACACAGTATAGCTAGACGGAGAGAGTCTAGTTCTAGTCTTAGTGAGCTGCTGCAATCAGGCTATTAGGCAGTGTTGTTTTTTCTTAAAAACAGATAATTTATTCCTTTCAATTAAAAAAAAAATTCCCCTGAATGGTGATGCCAATCATAGGATGAACTGTATCAGAAGGTAACTACTGTGTCAATTGTGTTCGCTGGCAGAGTCTTGCACACTTTGACCATGAATCTCAGGGTTATCGTTGATAAGAAGCTTACTGCTGAAGCGCTTGTTATGCTGAGGTCACACTAGGCATTTACAGTACAGTTCCTTTACAGAAGATAGTTGTGTCAGATTTGAGTGTTTGCACTAGCTCTTGAATTTTCAGAATTGTGACGTCACAATTGCGCCCCGCCGCTGTTGCAGCGAGGAATCTTTAGTATTTCCACGGTGACATGACGTAATTTTGACGTCTCAGTTCTGAAGATGTCTAGGGCGTAGCGCATACACTCAGATCTGACATAACTATTATAGCAAATGACCTGTGATTTAGACGGACAACTTGATGCAAGGATGCTAGACTCGGATTTCATTTATGCCATGGTATTTATGCTACCGACTTTAACCCTATCTGCTCAAAATTATACTGGGCCACCATTTTTTGTTCACTGCTCTACTTTCAATAATTATCAGTGCTAATACTTCAGTAACTTTTCCTAATTTCTCACGAATATCGATAAAATTCTAATATACCCGCTCACTTCAGCCCAAAATCCTGATATAAATATAAATATTTACCTTCGCCAATGAGGTTATGTTTTCGCCTGTTTTGTCTGTCTTGTCTGTCACCAAGATAACTCAAACAAGTTTTTGACGGATTTTGATGCAATTTACAGGGATTGATAGGTGTGTTAGGAGGAACAGATGATTAACTTTTGGTGAAGATCCGTGCAACAGGTTTTTTGTGCAATTTTTTCCTGATAACACAAAACGTTATGGGCACATTCTCAAGAAATTACAGAACCAGTTATGAATGTGTAGAGAGAGGCACAAGTGATCCAATTTTGGTGATGATAAAAAGGAAATCTTGGTTTCATAACCAACTTAAATTTGCCGCTGCTAATGCATTGCTTGGCGGAGATATGCGCTCTCAGCGTACTCTAGGTACATCCACCAAGGAGGTTAAGTTTTCGTCGGGTCTTTGTGACCGTCAGTTTGTCTGTCTGAATGTTTGTCTTTGTCTGTCTGTCTGTCATCAAGATAACTCAAAAAGTTATTGACCGATTTTGATAAATTTACAGAGATTGTTATGTATGTTAAGAGGAACAGACGATTAACTTTTGGTGAAGATCCGTCCATCGGTTTGTTGGTTTGTTTGTTTGTCTGCCTCATTTTTCTCAATGCTATAACTCAAAAATTTATGGACGAATTTTTATTAAATTTATATGAGTTGTTAGGTTTCTCATGAAGAGTAAATGACCAAATTTTTGGAGTGATCTGTTAGTTTGTCATTGTTTTTAATTTCGAGTTTGTTAGCGCAATAACTAAAAAAATAATGAATAGATCTTTATGAAATTTATAAAAGTTGATAGTAATGTTGAAAGGCATAAACGATCAAATTTTGGTGCAGATCGGTCTGTCCGTTTGTATGTGTGACTCAGGTTTGTCTTAATGCTTGTTAGCAGCATAACTCAAAAAGTTATGAACGGATCTTCAAAAAAATTACTAAAGCTGTTAACACTATTGAAGGGCGCAAATGATTGGATTTTGGGGTTGATACAAAGAAAATTATAGTCTCAGAACCAATTTCAATTTTTCGTAACCGTTGCCTTCTTGGCGGAGGTATGCGTTCTCAGAGTGTCCTAGTTTGAGATGTATCATAGATAGACTACAGATACATTTCATCGTTCATTACAGTTAAACCAATTATAGCGTCTGCCGAGGTTATTTTTATCATGTTTGTCTGTTATTCTTTTGTCTGTCTCTCATCTCATTTCAACCCAAAATGTTTTGGACGGATCTTCACGAAATTTCCAGCATTATAGGAATTGTTCAAAACTCTACGAGGAACAGACGGTGAACTTTTGGTGATTATTCGTTGAACCGTTTGTCTGTTTGCCTCTTCGTCTTAGTAACATAACTCAAAAAGTTATAGACGGATCTCCATGAAATTTGTGCATATTGTTAGAATGTTACGAAAATTAAATTGTTAACTTTTTGGGATGATTTGTTCATCCGTTTGTTTGTTTGTTTGTCTGTCTCAATGTTTGATTTTATGTTTATCTTTATGAAATTTACAGGACTTGATAGAAATGTTCCAAGACACAAATGACAAAATTTTGGTTGTGATCGGTTCGTCCGTTTGTGAGTTCGACTCTTTGCCATACTGTTTGGCAGAACCTAACTCAAAAAAGCCATGGGCAGATATTCATGAATTTTGTAGGAATTGTTACAAATGCCAAAAAGCACACGTGACTAGATTGCTTTGTTTGTTTGTGTGTTTGACTTATGATTGTCTTAATGTTTGCCAGAAAATAGCTCGAAAAGTTATGGATGGGTATTCTCTAAATTTGCAGTAGATGTTAGAGATATTGAAAGGCCAAAATTATCAAATTTTTTGATGATCGGATGTTTCGTAAGTGCGTTTGACTATATGATACTCGTAGTTGTTGCCAAAAAATTACGTAAGAATCTTTAAGAAAATTACTGAAACAGTTAATGATGTCAAGGGACGCAAATGACCAAGCTTTGGTGACAATAAAAAAAAAAAAAAAAGGAAATACTGGTTTCAGGAGATTTTTTTTTTTTCGTTAAGACTGCATTGCTTGGGGGAGGTATGCGCTCTCAGGATGCTCTGGTTTCTGTTAAGCTCATCGTGAACAAAAGTGAACCGTTAATAAAGAAATTTTTAGCGTATAGCTTGTTTACGTTCTATCTACGACATCGCTGAAACAAAATCTAAGTCAGCTGATATAACTCATACTGTATGCATCATATACAGTATATTCATAACGAAGAAGTAGGTTCCTACTGAGCGATATAGCGCTAAAAATACAGGATGTATCTCGATCTGCAGTTGATCTTTTATTCTACCGTGACCAACCTATCGCTGGGTCGTTGCTAACACGTCTATTTTAGGACGCGTTCATTACCCAATCAGTGAATGTTGCTTTACGTGTTTTAAGTACCTACCTATAATAGCTTGAAGATTTTAAATAAAGAACATTTATCGTTAAATTACCTTCTTATATATCCGGTGTCCATATTTTCTGATTTCCATGATTTTTTTTTGAAAATCACGAGTACTCTCATTTGAAACCGTTGTAATGAAGTATATCTTCAAGGAGACTACCGAACTGACTTACTAAGGCTTGGTTCATCAGCACGGATCAAAATTAACTCTTGGTCTCAACGCCCCTCAGATAGTATCGGTGGGGGCCACCGCCCGCTTAGGAATACACGTCTTATCCCAATATCACCGAGTGCCAACTTCTTTCGACGCTCCAAGCAACGGTATTCCTACCAAAAACCAATATTTAATTTTGTGATTTTAGGTAAAATCATTCAAGTACACGGGGAATTTGTGCAGGTATCTCTCCTATATGATGATTTGAGCCTGTTGATGGTGAATTTGCATGCTCTTTCCTCTAAAATATTCAATAACGTTTGTGTTTTGCCGGTCCGCGAACCGTGACACTGCGAAGCGTGACCTCCATTCTGCCACAAGCGTTACGTGAGTGATGCCGATCCACACCGCAGCTTCCCGATCTTGAATAGAAAGTAAAAACTGCCAAAACCGCGTGCGCTCCTTTCACTGTCGCTGCAATGCTGTGCTGACTGCAGACAGAATATTGTTCTCGTAATGTGTCACAAAAAAGCCCCCTAGAATTGCCAAGTCTTTGGTGCACTTTGTCCTACATGGTTCTTCATCCCCAGGTATGGATTCTTCAATTTTTCGATATACGTATACGTGTTCCTTCTCACATTCGATTACAGTGACCGTAATTTTGTACGGAGGCTAGAGGTAGGACTATAAGAACCCTATATAGTATTAATGAAGAGCTGTTGGCTCTGCACGGTACCGCATCCCTATTTGAGGAGGTTGCAACCCAGGACCACCAACACTATAATCAAAGCGCGCGCCGAGTACAATGGAACCCCAAGCGCATGAAAGTATGCGGTGCTGTTGACTCGGTGCGAGTGCATCTTTTGACAGTGAGCAGGAAGGGAAGCAGGTTTAATGAGCGCATCCAGTCGCATTTAAGTACAATGGTACACCATGTGCAGGAAGGCAGGAGTTGCCGCAACTCTCACCTGCCACCGAAAGCGCTTCCTGACGGAGGTCCTGGGTATATACGACAGAGAAAGCGCCTCCTTGCCTTCCTTTCTCTTTTCCATTGCAGCCACCAGTTTGGTCTGTTATTAAATGAAAAATGGTATTTTGAAAGCGTCGCTACAGTCCAAGAACATTTGTACAGTAGACAATACATCGAACTAATTTAGAAATTAGTTTAAACGTATACTTGCACTATTAATTTTCATAGATCTACGTCATCGCATTTTTATTTAAATGCTACAATCACTTGTCCCAAATTACTTGTATTATTTGGTGCAGTTTTTTCACAACGATAACAACTATATTAAAATATGATAATTAGAGTTTTCTTCTATAGAAAATAAATAAAATAATTGCTGGTTGTACCGCGCAGACCACGCCCTAGGTATACTGTTCATTTTGCAACACTTTATTGACAGTACTATTCGTATCAGCAATAAAGGTTTAGTATACTGGGTTAATAATAATCTATAACTTCACCAGATATATTTTTTGCTTTGGGGATCAATATATGTAGTTAGCTACTGCTTTGTGCTAAATACATGCAGTACACGTAACTATATGCCTTAGCCATACGACCAGAAAATGTTTCTGGCAGAATGATTGCGCACATTCACAATACAATCAGTTATGTTCTGTGCTACAATTAGATCGAAGAACTGTGTCTTACTCCGAGCAACCAAATGAGTATGGTTACATTATCGGGTAACATAAATAGTTTTCTACGTGTATCAAGTCATGTTGTAGCTGTGTTGCACATTACAACGCCTTCGGAACATTTTTGTTTTCGTTCTGCAATTTTGTTTGTCCAGTTTACTTCTTTTCGCTTCTTGCACATCTTGCTAATGATATTCCTTGTTGGAATTCCTTATTGTTCTGCAGTCATGCAGGGGATTCACTTTTTGCGTTTCGTACTACATGTCCCTTCGGCCTTCCTCTTATTGGATCGATTCAAGGGCGGTGGGAGGAGGCTTAATTATAACGATATTGAGTGGTGTACAATATCTCCTCTGGGGTTATAGAGTGTTTTTTTTTCTTTACGTAACTACCTAACAACAAATTACCTCTGAAAACATTAGAAAACTATAGAACGCCTCGTGGCATAAGACCATCACCCGCGGTGGGAGCAAATTCAACGAAGTCATTTTTGATGGCCAGCTACTCCAAGTTTCTCATATGGATGCTGTGTCTAACAAGGCTAGCGCTACGCCGCGCTGACCCCCCCCCCCCCCCCCCCCCNCCCCCCCCCCGTTCAAATCTCTTAATAATAACGTACGAAAAATGAGATGCCTCGTGGCGTGAAGCGATCTGCCGCGGTGGAAACAAATTCGCCCCGGTGGAGGAAACTTTAACGCCGTCGATTCTTATGGCCAGCTTGGACTAGTTTTTTGGCATGGGTCACATCTAGATCAACCCAGCAAACTCCCTACAAAAATCATGAAGATTGCTCAACTCCTTCGACCGCTTATTGGGTGGTCAGACCAATACCTATATATACCCACAAACAAATATACTTAAATCTTTACCGAAAACATAATCACCTCTCTCACTTCGTGATAACAAGCTGCTGACAGTTTAGCTGTAGCAACTTGGTTCTATCATGAAGAGCACGCTCTCTGTGTAACGAAGTTAAATATAAAAGTATTATTTTCAAGGCTGCTTGTAGACGTTCACCAACTTTATGTCGAGGCTAATGCTCTATAGAGGCAAAGGAGAGTCATAAGAAGGCTGTAGTTTGGTCGCCTGTAAAATAAGTCCGTTGAAGCCATTTTGGCCTGGCTTTCTTTAAGTCTGAAGAGAGAGCTGTGGTCCTTATAGAGCCATCATCCGACTAATGGCTGCCAAATTACTCCGTGTGGGCTATAAAATAAAGTTACAGTGTGATGGCGCTACGGAAAGGTGTTGCGTTCAAACCTCATCATTTGGGTAAGCTTCTTATCTCGGTGTAATCGGCCTTATCCTTGAAGTAAAGTGTTATTCCATCTATGGGGATGGGCACTTCTTCTCCGATGGAATTTGTTTGTTGTGTTGCTCTTTTAGTGTGAACTCACTTGTTCCTGAATAACCAATATATTGGAATTTGTTTGCTGTGTTACTTTTTAAGTGTGAACTCGCTTGTTCCTGAATAACCTTGATATTGGATATTGTTTGTTGTGTTATTCTTTTAGTGCGAACTCACTTGTTCCTGAATAACCTTGATAGTGGATACTGTTTGTTGTGTTATTCTTTTAGTGTGAACTCACTTGTTCCTGAATAACCTTGATAGTGGATACTGTTTGTTGTGTTAT
>LQNS02007216.1:16801312-16835390 GCA_001587735.2 Parhyale hawaiensis
AAACTAAGCATTTGCCGCAAAAACGTCATTCGTGAAAAACGTCTTAGAATACGTCCTTCTACTCATATATGACTTCAAAATATCGAAAATGCGCGATGGTCCTAAAAGCGAATTGAACCAATAATGGAGGTGCTTGAACTTGTTTTGGTACTGTTTAATAAAGAGATATGTAGCAAGATAGCCTTTGAAATGGTCTGCACAGCGTCCGAAGCGAGGCACGGACGCTCGTCTGTCGCGTGACGGTAAACATGTTTACACCGTTTCACGGTGTCACCCTTCACTTTGATATAGTAGAAAATAAGAAGTTTAACGCATTATAACTGGGAAAAAACGTTATGCGCCGACTTAATTTGTGCATATTATTGATGATTGGTATAAGAAAAATGATTTAATGTACAGAAAAATTGGAAAATCACCCGAGCCCCTCTCGTAAACATTTACGCAATTTTTTCATTTGATAGCGTAAGGTACTGCGTTACTGAACGCTATTTGGAAATGAACCTTAAGCTTTTCGTATGTAACCCGGGTTATATACCTGTACCAGAGGTAACATCTACCACGAGCTGCTACACGCGCTGGGCTTCTACCACGAGCACACGCGACCGGACCGCGACGAGCACGTGGAGGTGCAGTGGCAGAACATCAAGGCCGGCATGGAGCCAAACTTCAAGAAAGATGGCCGCTGGGCCCCAGCAATCCTGGACATGCCATATGATATCGGTGAGCTAAGGAGCTTGAGAGTTTGTCTTTGCTATACTACTATAGATGTTTGGCATACTACTCGTAATACTGCCAAAGATTCGGCATTTTTCTAGGATATGGGCAGCCCCACGCATTGTATTTTAGACTATAATTCTTATGCATATTTCTCCGATGTTCACGGATTTTACCATGCGTAGCCTTATAATTATATAAAAAAAGCGTATCAGTTCTCATGAGATAACCACCTTGTTGTCATTCGATTCGATATGCGCACTACACATGCAAGGTACCACAATCGGCTGTGTCCCAGTTCACTATGATTTTTTTCTAAAGCTCTGCCAGCAACGGAACGATTACTTTACGCTTTCAGCAGTTTACGGGCACTTCTTACTGATTTTTTCTGTTTTTGGGGGTGGGAGGGGGGAAATGGAGGATCACGCTAGATCTTGGATAATTCTCGGTGGCCCTAAACTCCTCCCTGTTTCTAGACGATATAATCTACAGCTGACTATAACAATTGCAGTGGTTGATTAGATAGCTGACAGTAACCGGACCAAAATGCATGGCCAATTCCTAGAGAGGAGCCGAGACTCACGCTCCAACCACTTATGAGCTATTTCCGTTACATAAAAAAAACATTAAAAAAAATGTCTAAGAGAAAACCTCAGCCAAGGAGATGATTAGTTGTAACAGATCCGCTGGGGTTCGGAAAAATTTACTTGAAACACTCTCGTAGGGTAACTAGAGAGGGTGCACTCCTACCATTACAACCTCCTTGTTTCATCCTTAGATTCTTTCATTTCCATCCTCCTTCTTTTCATGTGCTTCTTCCATATTGACAGGCAGAAGTAAAATCTTGAGTAAAACGCTGCAATACACCTGAATGCAACTCCAGTCAGCTTGTATGCAATGTGAGCGATCCGTAGCCATGATACCGCCAAAGTCAAATATCTGCTTCATTAAAGTGCTGAAATTTTGGCCAATGAAGAGATAACTGTTCCGTCAAAGAAAATCAGCAAGCTAGAAGAAATTATTGTCTACTGCCCGTGAAAACCATCCCTTCGTGAGTGCTCCGTTGATGATCTACTGAATTTATACGACGTGACCTGAGAAAAAAAAAAAAAACATATAAAATCAGACCCCAGAAGTTGCAAATACCTTTGCTTCGAGTTCAAGAAGTGTTTCAAGCAAGAAGTGCATTCAGGTACAGGGACAAGGATTCTACTTTCGCCATCTTCTGAAGCCTCGCCATCAATCTTTATGAAACTCCACTTAAGTGCAAAATTTCCAACCTGGCCGAGTTTCCGCCTATCCATGACCATAAAAAGCGGGCACGAAATAAGTAGCTACGCCAAGCGTTTTGTTATATTAGGGTAAGGGAAACTTTTACTATTTTGAATTCGGTCTCGTCATAGAACAACAGGAGTTTAGTTTTTATAGATAGGTATTATAATTCTGCTTGTCCCTCCATTAGTTAGTTACATACTTCATTACTTACATTATTAGTTACTTAGTACGACCGAGACGCTTTCATCATTATAAGATAGGAGAAAAGTTAGAGCATCCCCCGAGGTAACCTCTGGCTTGTAGAGGGAAGGGGAGGTGCGAGGCATCAGGCTCATGCTTTTCGTTAACTGTCTGAGCTGCACACAGGGTAAGGGTACCATTTATCGTCACCTTAAGAACTTCAGCTGACGTCCTAATACACTACACAACATCCAGCCACGATATCTGCATCACAACTGTTGTGGCGGCAGGGTGAAATTTAGCATTTTGAATCAACGAGATGTAGGACCTGATTTCAATTTCAAAAATAAAAACGTTTTAATCTAAGCTTCACTCCTAAACCACCTATCGTCACCCTCTGTCCATGGATCGTCAATTCAAGGTCTGTGATTCGTCATGCCGTGACAATACTACGATATCATGTTCCTTGCAATCGGCATGCCCTGGCGATGTTCGGATACTTTGTTTCTTGCATCGGCACTGACGAAACATAATATATAAGGCGTAAGTTATTAAAGTTTCGTAAACTGGCTGGTGAGCAAAGAAGGCAGGGTTGGGGGCAAGACCCCTGAGGCGTAACTCCGCCAATGACTCTCGAATTTTTACCGATATTAAAGTGAAGCTGTGTGCAAACAAGCAATCAAGCAAGACACAAATGAATGAATAAATAAATAAAGTTAACAGATTTTTAGCATAATACTAGACGGCCCATGACCCGTTGGGTCACATAATTTTGCTCATTTTAGTAAAAAAAAAAGTTGTTATTCTGCTGGTCATAGATTTCACATTATTTGACAGTTTACTCACGCTGTAACGCCCGTACCCGCCACCATCACCAGCTTCTTTGTTTCTCAATGAAATATTCAACACTCTGTAGACACGGTGAAATACATATGTTACGTAGTCCAGTTGCATTGCCCGTATCTCCTTTAAATTTGACGTGCACGTTTAATCCTCAGCTTCATTTCCGTATCACAGATACAATCGAATTAGCTTAATCTTCAACCCTCAATTTTTTTTTTTCGCATCTTAAAGCGAAAAAGCTGTGCGCATTTCTTCAATCGTATTAGCTTCTGATACTGGGCCAAGGAGCTTCAATATATCTCTATACAAGCTCCTTGTACTGGGCACGTGAATAAAATTTCAATTCTCTCGTGCACTCGACCTATGAAGTGGTCGGTACGGTATCTTATATCAAATTTTTATATTCCTTTTAGCTTTAAAAACATCCGACTGATGCTATTCTTCAATCGTCTTAGTTGCTGATACTGGCCATGGGACAAAAATTTTAGAATTTAAATTCTTTAGTTCATTCGACTTAAATATCTCAGCGGTGTGGTGAGATATCTCGTTGGTGTGGTGACAGTCACGAAGTGATGGTGAGACTGTAACGTAATATGCACTAGGTCAGCTGACTGGTGCAGAGAAATCTGAAAGATTTTAATATTTTTCTAGATAAATTAGGATAACTTGATGACTCAGTTATGGTTAACGGTATATAGGCTAGTAGATCCACCACTTGGGGCCTTTAGCTGCACTCGTATTTCGTTCCTGTTCCCCAGTTCTACTAGCGATTGCTGTTCTTCTTTCCCCACTCGTTTCTATATACACAGCATTTTTTTTCTCCGAGCATGCTTCCTTAGAGGTCTCTATTGATATTGTTCATGTCACTTCCTTTTCTCTCCTGAAGCACAATGCAGTTGCCAGGGAGACTTAGATTAGCGTCTAGAAAGTCAGAAAGCATTTATACGCAGAAATTGTGTCCACAGGTTCCGTCATGCACTACAGCTCGCAAGCATTTTCAAAATTGTACTTTGTTTACCCGACGATCTTATCCAAAGATGCTGGAGCAATTTTCAATCGCCCAAGGCAGCCTTCCAAGGTAAGTGCGCCTGTTTCTCTATTGTACTTGTTTTTCTTTTTATTGTAATTTGTAGTTTTTATTTTGCTATAGTATTTTCCCACGAGGCACAGGATTAGCTTAAGATCACTCACCCTCTGTTATACTGCGTGGCACCACAAAGTGCGCTCGATCGGTAGCCTTCCTTGTCCGACTCATGAACAGGTGGGAAGCATATCGTTAAATTTATACTAAATTCATATATCTGATTCATATCTGTACTTTAGCAGTGTGTCTTCTGCTTCCATTTGTATGGACCTTCCAGATAACCCAGAAATATAGCAGTAATGATAGTAATTACAATAGCTTGCCTGGAGTTTGTAGTTACGTTTCACGAATTTTATTTTCAGCTGGATTACGCCAAGCTCAACCGTCTCTACAACTGCCCTAAGCTGAGTGAGTTTTTTATTTTGTTTCACTTAATAATAAAGTAATGTTTTACGGTAGACAATGATATCTATGGCTTTGTCGCTGTATACGTAGCTCTTCGCATATGGAGGTTTTGCTTACGCGCGCCATTTTTGGTGCTGCGAAGCAAATTGATAGATGGAAATTGGACTTGCGTTTTAATGTATTACATTCTCTGTGCCGGATTTTCTTTTCCTATTTTTTTTTAAAGCTTATACACCGATTTTAATCATTTTTTTTGGCGAGAAGTACTATTCAGCTCTACTTCCACGCACCATCATTATCCTTGGGCCTCCTTACAACCTTGTCAAGGTAGAAAAGGATGTCACAAATTCTTTTTCAACGAACTATTTCATTTTTTAATATTGGACTGGTAATACATTATGCTAAAGTACGCTTTATCTCATTCCTCGCCAACAGAGAGCAACATCCACCCCCCTAAAAAAAGTAATCTGCTAGTAATTCTTTTACAAATAGTATTACCCTGGCATGCCTAAAACAGGGGCTACAACCATGAATAAGTTATTTTATTTTCAAGGACTACTCGATCGATTTCGATCATTTCCGCGGCAGAAGAATTTGTTTTGTTCACATGTACTTTCATGGATCATCAACTTAATCCTAATAATCTCTGTAACTCTATCAGGGTTGAAAAATTGGTTAAAACGGTTGTTCCGTGACTTTTGTTAATAATGAGCAAATAAAAAATTGTTGCTATAGTCTATTTTAATGTTCTTTAGGGGAGAGAAACCTTCGTTTTCCCAAGCCATCGTCTCCTCCATTATCTTAAGGGGGCTTAAAAAAAAAGCTTTTAACTCAATTGTAAATACTCGATGTATATTTTTACCTCCGCCAAGAGGTTACGTTTTATCGGATTTGTCTGTCTGTCTGCCAGTCTTTCTGTCTGTCATCAAGTTAACTCAAAAAGTTACGGACGGATTTTGTCGAAATTTACAGGCATTGTTTGGTATGTTGGTAGGAACAGATGATTAACTTTTGGTAAAGATCCGTTCATCCGTTTGTTTGTTTGTCTGCTTCATTTTTCTTCATGCCATAACTAAAAATTTATTGACGGATATTTACAAAATTTACTGGAGTTGTTAAGTATCTTACGAAAAAAAAATTTCCAAAGTTCTGTGATGATCTGTTTGTTTGTTGCAGTGTTTGATTTTGTGCTTGTTAGCACAATAACTTGGAAAGTTATGAATGGATCTTTATAAAATTTACAGGCATCGTTAGTAATGTTAAGAGACATAATTGATTAAATTTTGGTGATGATCGGTTGGTCCGTCTGCGTGTTTGACTAATATTTGTCAGGATGTTTGTTAGCAGCATAACTCATACCCTAAATACTGTTAAAAAGCACAAATGTTTGATTTTGATGTTGATTCAAGGAAAATAATATTTTCAGAACCAATTTTAATATTTCGTTACCGTGCCTTTCTTGGCGAAGGTATGCGCTCTCAGAGTGCTATAGTTATATTGAGGCACCTTTTGTAAATCATTTGGTGACGAGCGTGCACTAGAAGAACGCTGGTATTCTATAAATCATTACGCATTTATTAATACATGAGGCACTGTATATCTCGGCAAAGCAACAGGGCCTGGACCAGGCATCGACACAGAGCAGAGGGCCCGCGGGACCGTGGCTCCCTCCAACAGCTCTGGGAGTATAATTTGTCGCCCTCCTCCAAAAAAAAAAAAACTATGTAAAGCTGTATCTTGCTTATTTAATTCAAACGTCGTTAGTCTTTGTTTCAAAGTTCGCTACTCAGGTACGACTTTCGTCGGTGCCATCAGCGTGTTGCCAATTCAGCTAATCCGAGTGCATTACCATGGCCGTTTGAATGGTGGGCTAAGAATCCTAAAATGTAGATATTGCCGAAAGTAAACCCGCTCAAAACTAGGAAACATAATCGAAACTTCACGACTGGCATGTGCTGTCACGCATAAATTTCAATGACAGTTGAGATTTTACTAAATTTTTTACAGTAATTACCTTCACCTTAGCTAGGTGTTCGAACCGTCTTTGCTTCGTACCCACTTTACGTCCTTCCGCTTTTTTATGCTCATACTGATATTAATCTCCAGTGTTCTGCCTCTTCTTTCTAGATTTACTATACTCATGCGCGTTGATCCTGTGTGCGAACACCCTTGCACATAGGTTTCACATTTCTATCGAAATTCTGTATGCCCTTTCTTTCTTTGCGATATCGCCTTCGTTGTGGAAGCAGAGGTTTAAACTATGCGATGAAATCGATACATAATTATAGATAACAATGTGCGAGAGAATGCCGTGGCAACGTTATCGGGTTAGTTGAGTTGGCTTTGTGACGATAGCGCTGATGAAAGTCGTACGCGAGCACTTGACTTAAAAGGTGCGGTATAATGTATCTGTGACGTAAGCAAATTGCCGTCTTTTTCTGCTACTCTTTACTTGCTTAATTAGGCACTAAATATGTATATGTTGCAAATTTCAATACTTCGTTTTATTTTAGCACGCTGCTCCAGTGAAGAAAGTACCAAATTTCTTAAAGACGGAAAAGTACTGAGTATCGGGTAGACAGAAAGTACTGTATCGTCATCTGAAATGGATGTCTCTTGCTGGAATCCAGAGCATCTGCATCGTGTCGTCATGGATTTCAAGTACTGACATGCCTTTCAGGTGATGATTTTTGGCAACCGCCCGCTACTCAATTTACTTTGTTTGCCAGAAATGAGTCAATTCCTTCACTTCAGCAACGTACAAAAAAGAAGACGAGAACCTACTGAATGTAAAGATTATGTAAATCGTTGCAAACTGCGTGAGCATTTTTTATCTATATCGCAGACATCTATATAAGGCTCAGTACTCTCCATTCTACCCTCGTATACGCGTATACATCTGTTGTCTGCATTAGTGAAGTTTGTGCTTAAGAGAGTAAGAAGGTCAGCGAGTGATTATTTAATGTAGATTGAATGCTTTATTTTTTCTAGTAAACTTAGGTTACGGTAAAGTTCCCAAACTTAAAGTCAAGAATTGAAGTCGTCTAATATTGTAAAATTATTACGTCATAGCTGTGTGCTTCTTATTCATTTCCTCATTGGTTATTACCATATAATAATTATGAAATATAAGGAAATGGGTGAACATCAAATCACTGTTGATCTTGATCGTACGGTAGTGTCCAAGTCCAATATTACTAAGTAGTTAAATTTGACGAAATCCATGGTTTACGACTCCATATACAACTTCAGTGGGAAAGTACTCATTACATTACTGTCGGAAGTGGACTCCCGTTCTCAAAACAAAGTAATTCTGCAGGAAATGGACACACTGGTGGCAAGTCAATGAGGACCATAAGGCATACTCCTATCAAGCCAAAGCAATGACTACAACTGACCTTCATAAATAGAAACGAGCCGAACGGAATTCAGCTTCGTCGAAACATTTTGAAGAAAGATACGCAAAAAGAAAAGAACGTATTTTATCATGAAAAGCTGCTTAAGTAGTGGAGATAAAATACAATCGTCATATTTATGAAATGCTATAAAAACAACCTGCAGATATCCCAAATTGTATGAGAAATGTTTACCGTCGTCCAAAGCTGGCCTGCGCTATGGTGTCGGTGGCTGTCATCAAAGCATGGAAATCTCTCTTTATTATTATTATTTTTTTGTCAACGAGGGTACGAAAGTAAATTCAAATTCGTACGCTTATGACATTTTGGTCACTGCTCTTCATCACATCTAACGCGTAAAGATTAGCGAGTTCACTTTTCAGCAAGACGGCGTGCTCTTGCACACGTCTAAGACAAACAGGAGAGGCATCAAGACATTTTTTCAAGTTCTGGAGCAAGGGAATGTAACCTCCATCTTTTCCCGATTTGAATCCCTAAGCTTAAGAGTTTGATCTATGTTCGGATTTGATGCTTCTATATCGTCGCATGCAACTGTCGATGCAACTGGTTGCATGCAAACTGAACCTTTAGTTGCATGCAACCATTCCATGAAAAAAATAATACATACTAGGGGTCTAAAAAAACGTTACATTTTCAATTGGCTGCTGTGTTTCGGTATATAAGATGCATTCCCAACCCATATAGGATCTATTCTTTTGTTTGGTGCGTATTGAAACTGCAGCCAATTGAGAATGTAACATTTTTTTGAACACTCGGTAGAAACGCATGAAACGATAGTTGCATGCAGTTATACATAGTTTCTGCAACTCAGTGAGCGCGTTTCCATGCATTTGCATCGAATGGTTGCATGCAGCTCAAGTTTCACGTTGCGTGCAACCATATGCTGTTGCGTTGGTGGGCGAGCCGCCTAGAACAACAAAGAAAGAGAAAAAAAATGTAAGAAATATACATATAATGTATTTTCACGTATGGATGCAGTGCCCAACACTTTATGGGCGCAGCACTCTCAGGTATTCATCCTTGAAAGTAACATTCAATCTTGAAGCTAACTTATGGGACAAGTTACAAGATTATTTACTTACACGAGTGGGCAGTCAGTTTTAACCCGTTAGCAGCTAAAGAAGTAGCACAGTTTTGGACAGACATACTTGACTTACTTGTTCAACTTTTTTTATGCTATATAATAAAAATAAAGAATTAGAACTAAGAATATACATATTACAGTTTGAAATTAAAGAAGTAGCCCCATTTTAGACAGTCATGTTTGACATTTTTTATCTTATATGAGGTATACAGGTAAGACCTGAAAAATGGAAATACTACAGTTTGAATACGGTGCGCGTTTTATGTGGAGTAATATTCATTATGCCATTTATGATAGAAAATTCAGAAATTTACAAATATAATAGACACAGCACGGTTAGAAATATGCCGCACGTTACGAATGTAGGTATACACACTTGGAGATGGCTTCGACGAAGAGATCGTACACTGATTTCACTGTTGGGAGTGAAGCCGCGTCTACACGACGATCTTTTTCGTCGAAGTTTGTGATCGCGGAGAGATTTTGATCGCCAAACGAATAAGATATCGGGCTTTATCTAGTTTTAATTTCATGCTAACTCGCGGCAATTGGAGGTTTTTACAGTGGACTGGCATGATCGCGCTTGGTGAATTTTCCGTTGAGAACCACTTTTGCCGTAAAGTTCTGGGCTTTTTGTACATCTGATATACGATATTCAAGGGCTTTCCCCAGATGCAGTTGTAGGAGTGAGAGAGAACTAGCGATTGAATGAGAAGTAGACGTGATTTTTGATCTAACAGATGTTAAATTTTCTGGAGAAACATTACCGTACCGTTTACTGTTTATATTTTAATGTAGACGTCAAACGTTAAATGTTTATCCATCCCCACCCCAAGCGATTTGACAACATCCCTAGGGTTGATAACAGAGTTATTAATGGTGATCGAGAAAGAATGCAACTGCTTGTGGAGTTGCTCCGTGCCAAAGACAATGAATTGGGTTTAATCCACGTTAAGTTGTGACCCATTTCTGTCGTACAATGTTTTTAGTTGTTCAGGAGATTTTCCGCATCTTATGCGCACAGACAGACGGTAATTGGAGGAGAATGAAATCATATTGAAAAATCGATCGAAACATTGATTTGTAAGACTATTAGTTATGTATAATATTCAACAAAATTTCATTATCCAATTTCACTATGGAAATTTTTAACAAATTATATACTTCAGGATTCCCATGAACTTTCTCCGTACTCTGTGTCAGTGACGGGTATATTTTGTTAATAATCTCTGCTGCTATTCTCTCCACAGGTAAGCGAGGTGCTCGCGTCATGCCCTGGCAACAGCCTCGTGGAGGTCGCGGATCCAGGGGGAGAGGGGGTCGTTCCTTCAAGCGACGTTTGTACTGGGACCTGGATACCAACCTCCAGCCGCCTCCTCGTCGCCGTATGTCCGTCGAACGGCGCCGCGCCAGGAACTTGGCCAAGCGTCGGGGTGGAGCTCCTCGCTATGGTGATATTTTAGGACTCAAAAAGATAAGGAACGAACATAAAATAGTTCATACTGTAAACTCGCCTAGTGTATTTCAGTCCCGGTCTCTTCCTCAGAATCGACTAGAGTTAGAAGAAGAAAGTAGCGATGATAATAGGGCTTTTCTGGAATCCGTATGGAGGTTTTGGTAGACTAAAATTAATATTGACACTCCCTCTCACACCACTGCCTATAGGCAACACTTCAGACAGTATTACTCCTGCAAAAAACGCATGATACTTCATGTGAGAAAGAGTTAGCTTTGCGTGAAGCTCCCCTTCTGGAGCTTAGGATGGGTCAGACAGTAGGTACTGATAGAACCTGTCCATCCTTTGTTATGAGGAGTGGTGCTGCCAGAGAGCTATATGTAGGTCGCCATAGTTAATATATACAGGCGTCTTTTTGTGACCACCGTGCTGATGATTCTGTATGATCCGTGCTTTTTTGTGACCACTTCTTGACGTGATCCTGAAAGTGATCAACAGTGATCAGTGGTGAAACTTGATCGCACCGTGACTCTTCCCGCGAGCTGATCCTGCGCCGTCAATGAAAGGGCGATTCGATCCAGCCGTAATACGGGCAAAAATTCGAAATTTGAAATGCAAGTAATTTCGGGATGTTTTATGATAGTTAAGGATAAACTGAATAATCTTATTGTGATTGTGTATAATATTGACTTGTCCATCCATCCATCGATCCAAATGTGCCGCATACTGCTAGTTCACTCATGCGTCGACTTCAAAATAAATTAAAATTCTTAACCAAACCGTTCCCGACGATATTCCCTGTAGATATGATAGCCATCTATTTTTTTAAAGCAAACATGGCGTCTCTGTTTTTTTTTCTACAAAATCAGTAATCGTTCATGGGCTTTCCAGTGATCACGATGATGCTAATCACGGTGATATGGATCACGAATGTGGCCGCAAATAGACGTTTTCTATCGACTTCCGAGACGTTTATTCTTCCGTACGGAATCTTGCCCATTTGCCTTCTTTCGTGTTTATTACCCGAGGACGCAGTGTTTTCGTTCTCTATGTGTCTACATAGCCTAGTAATAAATGTTGTAGGTTCAGGGATAAAATCAAGGATAAGAATATTCGCTCTTAGCTGAAATTTTTAGGGTTCATTTCTTAACAACAAAAGGAAATTATGAGCAATAGTTTTATTCAAAATGCCTGCCTTTTTTGTCCACACAAAGATTCAATCTATTTGGCCATTCAATTTGGGAGTCCTCAACGTGCGAAGACGGCTTGACCGAGGCATGTAACCAACGGTCTTATGTTCCTCAAACCATTGTAAGATGCGGTACTCAAACATTTTAGTGATACCAAGCGGTATACGTAATTTGAAGATGGTTCTCTTGTCTTGTCTCGCCTTGTGAAGACCAACAACAGTAACTTGGTCTCTTTGGCTCTCCATTCCATTGTTAAATCTTACTAATGTTGAAATTATGTGGGAAAACACATGGATTAGACTTTAAACATTTAGCTACTTTAACCGTACATCTTTTATTCCTAAAGTTTTCAACTAGTTTTTTTTTTTTAACTTGCGTAAGTAAGCCTTAGACACAAACGCTGCAAAAATAGAACGTAATCCAGAGATGTAGCCAGGCTCTAATGCTAACAAGTCTCTAAGCAACTCTATGCCTGGATGCCAGGTCACAAAACTAAGCTGCGTGAACACCTTTGTGCACATAATGACGTGTCATGGAAAGATCTCGTGCAAACAATGGTGGACCATGGAAATTAAGGTCTATGCTATGTAAAGCTATTCGTAGGTCTTTCCACCAAAAAAACTGACAGGAAGAATTGAGCTATCGTCACAATCTTTTTGCAGCCAATCAGGTGGGTTGACCTAGATGTGAAAAATGCCAAAAACTGCTGACTAAGCACTTCAATCAGGTGGGTTGGCCTAGATGTGAAAAATGCCAGAAACTGCTGACTAAGCACTTCAACCGCTCCCATCTCCCCCCCCCCCCGACGTCACGGGTGATGGTCTTACGCCACGAGTCGCTCTAGTGCTACTGCTTCTAATTTTTCTGCTCTTGGTTTTGTTATCTCTTGTCTTTCTTCTCTTTTTCGCTGTTTGCGTTTCCCAAACATGCGTTCATAATTTTACTTGATATACTACATTATTTACGCATCCCTTCTATATGTTCCTCTTCTTGCAGCTAAAAAGTGTGTAGGTTAGGAGGCTCAAACTAACAGTACAATAATTATTAGCGTAAAGCTATGACGAATGTCTGAACGTGAACTTTTTCAGTGTTACGTAAAAATTGAATAGGCCTTTGAGAAAATTTTCCATGGTTGCTCGAGTTATTCAAGTGCAGGTAAGATGCAGAACATTTTATAGCTGTTGAACCGTAACTGTTGTAAGGCTGTTGTATCAGCGAAGCAGAAGAGTAAGTTTACTAAAATAGAGGCCTGTATGTGTATACAAAATTTATGTAAGTATTTATACGGTACGTGAGACGAATGTAGTTGATGTTGTCGTTGAGCGTGTTGCAATAATAACCAGGTTCGAGTTACGATACAATAATTAAAAAAAACTCTCACTTAAGTCAATACGACGTTGATGTAACTTTTCCCGATTGCGATTCGAAACCTCCATCCATCCAGCCTCGAAGTGACCTCCATCGTACTCAACAGCGATGAAATGCGAGTCACGCTCGTCACACCTCAGAAATTTGACAGGTTGTAAGCGATGATTTTCTTGAGTTACCAGTATCGTTGCAACCAGAGTCGCAATCTTTGTAACCGCTTTTCAAACTGTTATCGGTCACTGCGACCCCATGTGACACTGGTGGCGCACGTTTAGCTCCAGGGTTGTGATTGCAACTCGCTTCGGCAATTTGCGAGCCATGCTCACAATATTATATAATTCGTTTCACAAATGTATTAACATATCCTGCCTCAAGCAAAAACCTTCATAGTTACATCTGCTGAAGAATACTTATATTCCGATGGGAATTTACTTAATTTAGCGACTCTCCTGTAGTATGAAACGTCCCTTTCTTTACGTAGATATAGCTACAGTGCAAGGGATAGTGGGCGCCTTATGTGTAGTTTAGTGAAAAAATCGGTAGGGTTGAGGATAAGTGTAGGAGGCAGTGAAGTGCGCACATTTTTCCTTCATGACTGCATTGTTCGCCTTAATAGCTACGGTGGTATCGTAGAAATTTTTCAATGTACAAGGTAGCGACACTGAACTTTAATGATCAATGTTTTTTCTCAACTTCCTAATAACTGTTGTCAATGTTTCGAAGTCATCCGTCCCGTAATAATCTCTAAATGACTCTTACCTTTGACCATATCCACGTTTAGAGCAATAGTGCTGAAGCAGAAAATCAGCTGCGAGCTATAATCTGCCATGAAAAAGCGTAAGGATCCTTATTTTTTTAAATAGTTTGGCCTTTGGCCACTTTACAACTGTCGGTCAATCTGGCATTGCTGTTGACGTGAATAATGAAGCTCGATACACAAGCACATTAGTGCGCTATGGATAACTTTGAAGCATATTAATAACATTTATGAGATAACCAAAAAAGTTCTGTCCGATTTTAACGGAAAAAAGGGTTCACAGAATATATGTGTAACTTATATTTAGTATGAAGCAATCGCCAGCACCTTCTGCCAACGTGTCTCCAGCTGTTCAATCCCCTTGCGACAAAACTCGGGATGTTGAACGCAAAGAAGTCCGTGAGAGCTTAGCGCAAGTCAGCTTCATTAGCGAAGGATTTACCATGGAGATGATAATCCAGAGAGTGGAAGAGGTGGTCATCGAATGGCGTAAGATCAGGTGAATAAGGTGAATGACACAAAGTCTCCCACCCAAGTCGCTGGATTGTACCCCTGTGTATTCCCTGACCACTCGCGCGACATGCGGTCTGGCATCGTCATGGAGGAAAAACCCACCTTAGTGATTCACCAGTGCTGGCTCCTTCTGGGCAATGCCTGTTGTACACGTTCCAATTGCTGCGAGTACAGGCCTGCTGTGACCGCTTGGCCCGTTGGTAGCAGCTCATAATGAAACACCTGACGACCTGTCCACCAGACACCAAGCATTATATATCTTGCGTGGGTGCATTAGGCGGTCTTACATTGTGAGGAGACAGCATTCTGGAGTGACAACCAAGGTTTGGAATTCCAACGCTTGGGAGTTGCAACTTTCGACTGCTCGGCTTTGAAGACAATTGCTCCACGCGTTGTGTACCTATTTTCAATTCATTTAATAGCATATAAAATCAGACTGAACTTTTTTGGTTACCTTAAACATGGTGTGTAGCGACCAAAACTTTTATAATTCCCTGAGTTTTCCCTGATTTTTGCTCAAATCTCCCCGATTGTCTGATAGTCCATTTTCTCTCAAATAATGGAATTACCAAGGGGTTATGGGCTGAATGGGATTGAAACCGTTACCAATCACCCTCACAATATTAGGATTTGCTGCAAAATAGAGCCAGACAGTCGTCCACCTTTCCCCGGCACTGCAGAACAAATAATTCGCCTTGAGCTAACGAAACGTTAGTTGAGGCGAAAGTGCTTTGTTTAGACGCCGGATGGAAGTTCAACTTCCACTAGCCTCTTGCCCCTGTGGGCGGGTGGCTCTCACCCACTTTAGCCTGTCTGGGGTCAACCAACCGGNGTCTCTGACACCTAGACACCGGTTGGTTGACCCCAGACAGGCTAAAGTGGGTGAGAGCCACCCGCCCACGGGGGCAAGAGGCTAGTGGAAGTTGAACTTCCAGTAGGCTCTAATCAATCCTCATATGGCTCAGGCTCTGGCGGAACGCCACATTGAGAAAGATAACCCTACAAATGAATACAATCCACTGCCCAGCAGAAATTCCCTGAGTGATTTGATTCTTGAACCCTTTTTCCCTCAGTGATTATTTTTCCCACGAGTTTTCCCAGTTCGCCAGACACCTTGCTTATTCTTGCAATTGTAATGAACGGCTCCAGGTGTCCGGGGCCAATCAGGTGTAGTACGTAACTAATTTGCCGTGATAACAGCCCTTCAGATCTAGGGTCCAATAGCACGTTAGTCTACAGAGAAGCAGTAGGTTAAGCCCTGAGAATTATACCAGCAGAGCGAATGGGCAGTTTCGCAGGTCAGAGCGACGAATCGTGGAACACTACAATGCAAATTCCCCGGGTCACAGCTGAATTTCCAGGGGCTAAATTTTCGGCGCTTCCTATTATGCAATGTAAAGTGGATTTTGTTTTCGGTGCGCGGTACAGATATTCTATAAATAAAAATTATATCTTGGGGGATTTTCGAGTTTATGCCTAATAAGGATGTGCCTAGGCTCTAGGCGAATTCTGTTATCGAAAATAGTGTATTTCTAAAAAAAAAAACCCGTCTGCTGATTTCAGTAAGAATAGTTTTAGGAATATCTTGAAATTTATTGAGCTGTCAATGATCTGCCTATTCTTTGAAATAAAGGATTACTTGATGCGTTTTATGAATTTAAGATTTTTTCTTTCAGCTAAGCCTCACAGAGATAAGCAGTGCGCTTGACGCAAGAATCTAGTCAACGTATTTAATTGAGGAAATTATTAGACCTTGCATAATAAAGTTCTGCGTCTTTGTGTTGTTTGAATTTTCCTCCTGCGAATTGATGGGAGTCGCCAGCTACAAATTTGGAACGTTTTAAGCCAAACAAGCTAAGTATACTTGCGTGCAGGTTTGCTTCAGGCTCTGCACGCAAGTTACATCGCCTGCCTGCAGGTCTAAATTGTATCGCAATATGATAGTTCGACCATTTTATCAAAGCAGTTCGGTTGTGGTCAACTTCCTCTATAGCGGTGCCAATTCTGTGGGTATGTCTGAGATTTCTCCATATACAGGTAGTGGGCGGGGTTAAGATATGGGCCGAGCAAAATCTCAGAAATACCCAAACTGGCAACGGTATAGAGGAATTTGACCCGGATCGAACTGCCTTCATAAAATCGGCAGACTATAGACGCTCAGTCTGCATCCAAACCAACAAGGAAAGGTCTGTGTATCAGTAAAGAGGAAGAACTCACACACTGTGCGTAAACGATCACTGTGTTGTACAATTGTACTACATAGTTTAACTAAAGGTGACTGAAATGCAAATTAATCCAAGTAAAATGTATTGTAAGGAGCCGTTGTAGTCGTATAGACTTTACACTCTCACTCCCAATAAGAATGATAAGCACAAACTGTACACGGACTTAACTGACATATGTACACATATAAAATATAGCTTCATCTAGATTAAAAGTTAGAAGGCCTCGCGCGTTTTGTGTACAATATTTTTTTCTTTTGTAGGATTTTTCTTAAAATCTTCAATCCTTAACTGGATTCAATAGAAATAAATGGAGAATGTTTGTGGTAACATCGACGTGTTTGCCTTCGAACTTGTTAACTGAGATGGCTGCTACAAGGAGACAGTAGATTTGTACAAGGAGAAAATCTCCACAGGAGAAATTAAACCGTCACCACCACGCCAGCGTACCATACGAAACATGAACTCTTGCTGCCAAAATATGCACTCATGGCTTCCATTTTTTATACAATTGGGCAGTGAAGTAACAGCACAAACCTTCTCTGCCACGTTACAAAAATACAGATAACGACGCCTACAAGATATTCATGTTCCGGTCTTCCAGCTCCCGTCTGCTCCTAACGGTCGAACGAAAGTCATGGAAAACATTATAATGGGGCGATTATCGCGGACGCTCTCTATTTCTTCGTTTATACATGCTGAACTTAGCAATATACAATGTAACTAGCGAATTGTAACTAAAAAAGTGGCAATATTTGGATACACGCCCGCACGGTAGCGCATTAGTTCGGAAAGCTCGTCTGCTCTGGCTTATCCATCCGGCGGTCATGTTCAAATCGATACACAATAGAAATATCTACACACACAAACTTCTGCGTGGGGCTGACACAGACAGCATAACTGTAATGAAAAAAGGCACCCCAAAGTGTCTGCAGCACGGCCGCGGTTGATATAACCATGCAACTGCGTCGCAGCACGCTCTCAATAAATGCAAAAGAAACTGAAATAAAAGCGATTACCTAGAAAATATACTTATTGTCGACACGAATAGTACTCCGGTACGGCAGGAAAATTCTTCCAGTACACCAGGTAATGATCGTAGGGATGTCGTAATAATTTAATAATGCGTTCTGACCCAACGCTCGTAGAGTTCTGTTGTCACCGTCCCAAAAGAGCGCGACTTGCAATGAGGCACATAAGCATTCGTCACGTTGTAAAAAAGGTGTGTACTTCTAACCCACCCCTGCAGGGTTTATCACACAAATACGTACCTATGTTACCCCAATGGGAAAGGGGCAACATTTAATGATGCAGTGAAGAAATTAAGAAATACATTACATATATATAGCAGTAAGAGAATGGAACAAACCGTTGAAGTAGAGGTGTGACTGTGTCTGTCGCTGAAGAGCTTGGCCACAAGCGCCAATTGTAATGAAGTCAACCTTTCTCAAGACACATCAATAAAGAGCTACGAATGCTTGTTGCACTCACTGTACAGCTCTCAGCAACTGTGGTTGACTAAAGTAGTGGTTCTTATAGCGGGGTTTATCAAACCCTAGGGGTTTTGTGAGTCAAGTCTCAAGAGCTCGGTGGAGGTCCAGAAAACATCCTTTAACCCTACGAAAGGACAAAACTGAAGGGTGATTCCCCCCTGTTCGTGCACACGATAATGCAGCGCGATGCACACAAAACAGACCGAAAGTACACGCTCGTTAACTCATAAATTATTCTACATACAAAATTGAAACAAAAACCACAAAAAAAAACGCGCCTGCCACGTCCTGAAGCTTTTGCTTCAGCTATCAAACTATCATCGCAATAAATATAGTTGAAAAAGCCGAATTTTGAAGCTGGTCAGCTCACAGCAGTAAAAAAAAAAATGAACAGTTGTCTTCGGCACAAGGGCGGCTACTTCAAGCACTCGTGCAAACCACAACAAAGCTTCAGAATGTTGATATTATTTCATGCGGTTTTCTGCTTCACCTTTGGACGTCACTCAAGTTCTAGAGCTGAAAGCGTATACCTTGGACTTGTATCCGTGTTGCAGGCTACGGACCGTCCAACAAATGTGAGAACCACTGCATGAAGAGAGAGCATCGTACTAGTGAAGGAAGAGAAGATTATCAGCGCTGGAGAAATGACGTCACGCGCCACATTTGAGAGATCAGTTTGGCTACCTAATACAATGCAACAGTATACATACACAAGATACAGGAAATAATGCTAACATACAATATATGTAGTCTGCTGTACTGTAATACCTTAAGGATTTATCATATACGTCCAGCCACATTCGTCTTAGACGTTGCTCGAAGCTCTTACGTGATCCCAGTGATAACATTCCTTAACGTATATTAACTTACGACCTAGCTACATCGGCACATATTCCATAGTGTAAAGCGCCAGGCAACTCTACTGTCTTTCGCGTCATTCACTGACGGCGCCAAGCGAAATGTGACGATGACTACTGCACTAAGTACAGGAATTCTGTCTTCGAAATTACGGGAAATGTAAAGGGTTGCTCTACTTTCAAAATTCCTCTGTAATATAAATCGCAACATCGGCGTCAACGCACATTGCAATTTGAAGCACGACGTGGCGATTCAAGTGAAGTAGCAGCGCCGCATGGGACCGACAGTAAGGTTAGGTACTTCATCATATCTGGCAGAGGATCTCAACTTTGACAACACGAACTCTATTCATTCAACACTTGGCTAGGGCAGGATATCCTAAGGGAGGAAAAAGGAAAACTGAAAATACAGGTGAGGGACATTCTCACGCAGAGGTTCTCTCCCGTGGTTCCCAACGCGGATAAAGGCTAAGTCAATCTGATTGCACATCCTAACTAGGGAATCCACTAGTACCGGTTCGTACTGCAATAGCTAACCGTAAGGCCCTAAATCAGCACACGGCTGCAGTCGACCACAGCTTGTCAAAGCTATGGAGTTAGAAACAAAGGGCTCAGGGGACCACTATGAAAGTCCCCATTTCTGATTAGGTCAGTGACCTCGCAGTGTGGTGTGAATGACAGAAACGTTGACGCTACAATGAGAATACCTAAAAAAAAAAAAAAAGCGGCCACTTCCAGCGTCCAAACGCAACACACAAGCATCCCGCAACTGCGGGAGTCGGTCGGACTGTGGTGAGATAGGTCCCGCACAACCATCGACGATGGGCAGAACAGTGCAAGAGGGGAAGCAGAGAAGCCCTGCCTATCCATATAAACTAACCTCCCACCAGACACAGCGGCCAGTGCAACAACCCCTGTGGTAAGGCACTCGGGTTAAGTTTAGGAGAACACCTCGGCGCACTGCAGCATGAGAATCTCTAGTAAATTTGTTTCCGTATAAAGAGAGACACTTTTGTCCTAACGTGGTTTGATATCATTTTCACAATAATTAGTAAATAGGTAAATACATACTGATCGCTTTTCCTTCAGCAACAGCAGCATCACAATAACTGTTGTAAATCTGGGGTAAAACTCAAAATAAAAAAAAAAGCACAATGGTGTTATTAAAATAAATATAGCTAACTGCAGACTTCCAACTCTTTAATGCATAACTTAAATTGATAAACTATATGGAGGGCTCATACGAAAAGTAGCGTAACGGTTAATTATAACTACGGGCGTTACCGCGCTAGTCATAATAGCCCTTTAAGTGGTGGGTGCCATATAGGCAGCGACACTATGCGTTGCAATGGTAGTAGTGGAGTTTCTCTCTGCTGTAGCTATTTAAAGACGCTTCCTTTTGTGCCACGGCGTTCACTGAGGTGCTGCAGATCACAATAAATCTGGATAAAAAAGATATAGTTCCCGTGTCTGTGCCGACCGCTATAGCGCATGGCTAAGGACTTCTCGTCCAGAATAATCAAGACCCTATACTGAGATTGCAATAAGTAGCGCCATCCACGCGATAGCTTAGTTACATTAATATAAAACATATACTAAATTCGTTACCTGGCGGGCGGTCAGACTCAATATTTGGCAATGACTGTCAGAGATATCAGAGTCTCAATTGAACTAGATTGCATTCTTTAGAATTAGCGCAACTCGATACGCCATCCAACACTTTTTGTTGGCACCGAGCGCTTGGCGGCTTGTCAAGGCGCTCCTTTTGTAGGGGCAGTACCGGATTGTGTTTAATTACCTGGACTGAAAGCTTGCTTATAATTCATAATTTACATTTTATCACTAAAATACTCAGGTTCTTCTCCCATTGCGGCTAATTAATTATACAGTATATTCGAATTCCTGCACCCCAGAGATACACTAGACAAGGAAAATATTGTGACTCCTCTACCTTTTTGCAAGGAACTTAGCTGTGTGGTGTGGCTGTTTTTTTTTTTTTAGGCGGTCAAATTTCAACCATAGGTAGAATGACTCAAAATAAATCGATTTTCATGAATGATAAAATGCCCAAAACTCCTTAATTTTCGAGTTATAATGACAAAGAAATTTAAAGCTCTGAGTCGTTTACTACGTGCGCGCCAATGTTAACACTAGTTTTGATAGTTCAGCACGTTACCGACCCAACCAATGCAGTTTACATTATTTTTGCAATAAAAACTGCAAATATTTGATGGTTAAAAAAAATATCTGCAGTTTCAAACTTAGCATGTAACGTACTCACACAATTGTATGGCGGACACTACGTCGTCAGACTTAATATGCGCGTCGTAAAAAAGCTAGGGATGCTGCCACCAGATTTTGGACCTTGTGGACAATTTTCAGAGAGGCTCATGCAGCAGCGAACAAGGGATCCCAACTTCTCCAAGCTGATTCTTTTTACTGATGAAGCGTATTTCACTCGCGAAGGGGCTTTTAACATTCACAATAATCATCATTGGGCTCAAGCCTAATAATCCTCATGTCATTCGCCCAAATAATCATCAACATGGATACAGTGTAAGCGCATGGGCAGGAGTGTGGTCGGTAAACTTGCTGAACGATCAAATTTAGCGCTAACATTGGCGCGCACGCAGTATCCTACTTGAAACCTTAAATTTCTCTAAGTCATTATAACTCGAAAACTAAGGAGTTTTGCGCATTTTGAATATCGATTTATTTTGAATTTTTCTACCTGTGGCTGAAGTTTGTTCGCCTAAAAAACACCCGGTATCTATATCCAATATTCCACGCTATGGATTCCTCTCCAACAAAGCGCTACAGAGATTGAGAATACACGCACAACCAACATGTCCAACATGGCAGACAAACTCGAACCCATTACCTGCTTATGGCAAGGTTTGCCTAACTCGACCCCCTGCCTCCCCGAAAATGTCCCAGGTAACCTCGGACCCCCATCTTTCGAGAATGATCTGAGCCTGGGCCTCTCAAAATATAAAGTCCATGGAGTAATGTAGTCTTGATAACAAGTCAAACTCTGTAAGGAAAACAAAACATAAAACTCTTGTTGATTTTCAAAAATATCTGCTAAACCTTCCAACCTATAGAAAATTTAATATGTTACACAACAGTCTACAAGCCATGATATATGTCGAGGATTGTAGCTACAGCGCCAGAAAATTTTTATTAGGAGCAAATAAACTGTATATAGAAAAACCAACACGCATAATAATTTGAGGACAGAAAATAAATATAACAAAAGCTATAATTAAGAGTAGCATTACGTACGACCATGGAGATCACTGTAATTCCAAATTGAGTCACATGCGCCGCTGCGAGGGCTGCGCCTATCACGCTTCTGTCGAAGAGTTTTCGCTTTGCCACAGGCTGTGGGTGTCAGCTAGGACTTAAAATTTAAGTGAGGTAATAACAAGAAGTCATTATATATTAAATATGACGGGTAGCTGTAGAACTCGCAGCACCAAACACCGGCCGACGAGAGCTACACTCGCCGCCCTACAAAAAAGAACTGTCCTGTAGTACATCAAGCGCAACGTGGAACCCAAGCACGAGGGTGTTCCCACATAAGAACAACGCAGATGGATACAGCACATCGCAAAAGAAGAAGAGCAGGACACCCAGCGATACGGAGGAGAATGGAAATACATGGAACCAAAATTTGATAGTGGCACGAAGGAACGACGTTGACAAGGCCTAAGAATAAAGTAACATATGGAGTAACCCTGGAGGAATGACTCTCCTTTACAGGGGATGGGTGAACCTAACTAACCTTATAGCCCTTACTATGCTTCTTGAGAGCTTTAAATTGGTTAAAAAAAAACTTACTGATAAGTTAAGGGCTTACGCATCTTACTTAGATTATCTCACATAATGAAAGCTACCGAAATTTAGCTTTAATTTCACCTCAGCGCTGTCATCATCCATTTCCTCGTTCCCTCTGTCACCAAGTGGCAATGGGAAGAATGAGTACTGCAATGTGACACACTCATTTGTATAACGTTGCATAAAGTTCGCCAGCAGGCAGCTATTTATTGCCTACAATGCAACCCCACAACCGAGATAGGACTCCTTTTTTTCCTGCGCGAAAGCAACGCTATTGAAATCATTACTCAATATATACAAAAATATTATACAATAGAGACGAGGTGTCTCAAAGAAGGGAGAGGAAATGAAGCACCACTAGCGACCACACCCGCCGCACCCCTCACACCGGGAACCTAGCTACCAGCACGGGACAATTCCACTGGCACAACACAATAATAATCAAACAATAAACAATCATCAGAAGTAAAAACATAAAAAACGGGAACAAATCATAAAACAAATCTATATTGAGGCGGCCAAAGTGGGGGTCACTTGACGTTAATATAAAATAAGAGGAAGCTGTACAAGAGAAGCAATGGACACAGATACTAAGACTAAGAGCCTTAAAAGTTACTTTGAACCATGGGCATTGCGCTCAGCACTGCATAGTTTCTTCTCAACATGAGTTAAGCTATTGGCGCATCATGAAGTCTAGCTACGTGAGGATACACAGAATGCACAGCACACGGGTCGAGGTAGTGCTGTACTGTAACGCAAGTTTCTGTGTTGCGAATTTCATCTTGGACGTCAACTTTCGCAGCGGACACAGCACTCACTGTATCTAACGCTGCAGAATGGCACGGTGGGCAGTAACCCTTGGGTACCTCAACTAAACATCGTAGCATTAGCACTTATTCGCAACGTGCCCATACCGTACATGAACAATATGCACGAAAGCGCTATACTTTCAAGACATCCACTAGTTTAGCCCACTCCTAAGGTAACAGGCTGAAGACTTGGAACTACTAAAAAAAAACATTTCCCGTATGTAGCTGCTCTCGGCAACACCAGAGGCTTGGCTTGTATTTTACTTAGTTAATACAGCTAACTTAAGCGAATTAAATGGCTAGATGGAGCTTGCGCAGCGCTGAAGACATTTTCTCCTTTCCAGATACTGAAAGCTCTCATTGTCACGTCAGAGCATTGTGTTAAACAAAAGGACGAAGGGGGGCCGGCGGGACTCGAGCCTCGATGCTGTTGCCAACCCTGAATACAACAGAAGCAAGGAATGCCCACAGGAAGCAGCCATCTGCACTGTGTAGTCAAGACTGCTATTACACTTGCAAGTCATATCAGCATGAACCTTACGTACGTGCTTTAGTTTCTTTTTCTAAGCTTTAAGCAATTCAGGACTCGCAACATTTCTGCAATTTAGAGAACACAGTCAAGCACAATGACCACGTGCACATTATCGTAAGTCCTCCTCTATTTCCAGTCGTCATTCTCCTTCAGAACAAAGAAATAATGATTGCTTCATAAAGTTATAAAAAAGAGGCAATAAATCAATGACTCACCACGAACTTACACTTTTGGCGCACAAATTAGCAAAGCACTGAACACTAGCGAAACGAAAAGGCCCTCTTTTCTGGTTCTATGCCAACACGTACCTCACGTTAGAGCTTTAGTTATGCTGAAGTTTCCATGAAGCAAGTCCAGAATTGCTAGTCCTACTGCAAACAAACTGGAGTTGGGCGTTTCAAGGAAACTGAACACAATACAATTTTTTCAAGCACTAACGCCGTCTGTTTGTCTGTCTGTAAAGTCAAATATTAACGCTGAACCTCGAGAAAATACAGCCTTAATGGGGTTGAAACAGCTCTCCAGTATTGTTTTTTTTTTTCACTTCATAAGATATGGAAAATTCGGTTAACTTCATGAAAGGCATTTTTAGAAATGCCCGTAAGTCACTACATTGCACATACAAATATCAGTTTTGTTATAAAAGACAATGTTACCATTGTAGGTATAAGCACAAAATTAAAACAATGTTAGGTACTAAAACAAAAACACAGTCACGCGGAATGCGCAAGTCTAACATTCACCTGTAGAGAAGTAACGGACTTAACAACTGACCGGCATAGTTCAAATGCACTAGGTGCAACAAGCCTTTCCTCAAGTTGATTACAACACATAACATGCACGCTCTACAACATCGCGACACTGTTTTCATAATTGCACAAATACACTCACTGTTGATGGGTCCCAGCAGCGTGATGCGGTTTTGAAAATGTCAAGTCTCCATCACAACTGACACGACGTGTTTAAGTGTCGGTTTCTTCTATTGTAGAAACTGTCGTCTCAATTGGCACTACAAGAGTGCCCGTAGAGGGATGAGAAAGAAGTATTTACTGTGTTATAAGAGACCCTCGGTGGCCGTTACTGTGACGTCTTACAGCAACACGGAGGGGTTGACAGTCGGAGTTGGAGATCGATAGGTGCATCAAATCGGGGCCGGACACCCGCTCGTGTCAGAGGAGCCAAAAGAAATGCCTCGTTTGCGCAGTTCATTTGTTAAGGATTCGAAAGGTCTTAGGTACAGGGAAATGTCATCCAATGGCTCCACTGGTCACAGTTAGAGCATGACCTTCAGACTCGGCTACTCCAGGGTAAGACAAAAATTCATAACAGAAGCAGACGGTACTGTTGGACACACAAGACAAATCCATGATACAGACACCAAGCCTTTCTTAACGGGATTGGAGAGCTACTTTCACAAAAGTGGTCACCTCATCACAATTTAAACAATTCAACTTAAGTGTTTTCCTGCAGGACACGCAATTTTTGTAAGCAGCCCTTTCATCACTGTCTTTCTGCTCCATTGATAACGTAATAAACCGAGTGTTAAGTTACTAACTAGGACACCATTTTACGTTTTCAGAGGAAAATACTCTTGGAAATTCAACGAAATTTTCTCCAAACGAAGCCAGACGTTACACGCGTGGGGGTCTGTGAAATCAACGAGGTTCTGCGAGAGTGCAAGCAAACCTTTGCCGTTTGAAAGTTTTTTTTTTTACGAATTGTCAGCATACAAAGGGACAATGGAGTGATTTGATGAAGAGATACTGACCTCGGCCACCAAACACTTTATTTCAATTGTACTGTCATCAATCTACTAAGCGATTGCAAACGTGAAGATCGATTCTGTCGAATCAGCTTGAAATTCTCAAGTAATCATCAACTATTTCGTGTATTTCACAGGATTACTTTGGCAGAACGCCTACGGTATAGGAGCATTAAGTGACGTAATAATGCTAGTCCTGCAAGAACATCGATGACGAGTATTTAGAAACCCGAGGTGCAAGCAAAGTTTCAGTAGTAGTTCTAATATGAGCGCACAGTATTGAATTGGTAGCGGTGCTCTTGTTCGCGCAAACAGATTAAACGATTTTTTGTGTAGACTGGTGCTGTGCGTTGTCAAAAGGACATGACTATTCTGAAGTTCGACATTACTACTGCACTTGTAATGGGCACATCAACGTTAGAAAATTCCCTAAATCTTTTTAAAAGGTCTCAACTGTAGAACCAAATAAGATTTGGCGTAGATCCTAAGAGAGCCAATATAGGTAAGTAGAAGGCTGCCTACCCACAATATGTAGAGAAGTAAATATGAAGCTAAAAAAAAGACATCCCTGACCATAGGAAAAATTTGAAGGTGTTTTGACGAAACTGCGTCCAGAACTATCCAAAGCTTTTTTTGTAAGGTCGGCCAACTAACAGCACCGGAAAGAACACAACCACTAACAAAAAGTATATAGCTACATTATTTAAAATGAGCAAGTGATGTTTAAAAACAGCTGTTCAAAAGTCTTAATTATTGCTGACTTTTGTTATCTTTAAAGGGCACTGGTAGGAGCAGAAATTTGGATCGCTAAATGATAGACATCGTGATCAGACGTGTGATGCCAAAAACAAGAAAGAAGCTAACTTGAATTGGGTAGACATAATTGGACGTATTTGTGGTTGGTGCTTGCGAAGTGACCAACGGTGTCAAAATAGCAGTAAGGCTTACATAGCCTCTCTGTCAGAGCACCTTGAGCTTTGGGCTTAAAAAGCAAAAGACTGCCTATGGCAGAGGCCTAATATTGAGAATATGCTTACAGGCTGTCTCACATGCAGCACGGAGTACCTGCATCAGTTCAGTTTCTTTGAATCACGCAATGTGAAGTGGCCTGCCAATTGTCCCGACTTGAATCCAAAGAAAAATTCGTAAAATATTCTGAAGTGAGGAGTTTACGAGAATCTATGCCGATATGAGAGCCGCGAGCAACTGCGACAGGCAATGACGAATGCTTCGCAATGTGCAGGATTAGTGGAAATCAGAAACTAAGGTTTCATAAACCAGGGAATTCCAAACATCTCGAAGGCCCCTTACAATTAATTTCCGTTGTCAATTTGAACGCTGCTTACAAACCGCTAATTCCTTTGTGTCCACGACAATATTGTATAGCAATATTGTATCGTAGTAGTAGTAGTAGTAGTAGAAACTTTTACTAGCGCTTCAATGGCGCACTGCCTATATGGCGACGAACTATTCCGAATATTGTATCGAACAATCAAACTGGCATTTTGCGCCATTTCATTAAATTTATTCGTAGCAGTACGGAAAAGGAAAGATACAAAATGGGCCTAAACGAAAGATATCATGAGGGCCAAGGTTACCTCGGGGCTGCCCTGTGGACTGAGGGATTCTGAACCGAAGCCTATGGCTTCTGACCCATCCTTTGCCTTCTGAACGATCGAGGACTGCTAATTCGTACCAGCCATGCACAGTCAACCTGGTGCTTAGGCGAGAAAGAAAGCATCGTCAGAACCCGCCCCCACACCTCTACAAGGTTATGCAGCCTCTATTCCTGGTAAGGCACCAACTACCAGAGCTGCAGAGGTACTTTGTTATTTCCATAAGGATTAATTACACCTTGCTAATAAGTTGGAACGATGGAACTGGAGATGACCGTTGATGGGCTTGTAATCTACATTTTCAAGCGTCACTTCTCAAGGGCTAATGCATGTCTAACTTGTTGTTTAACGGTCACTTTCGGGGAGAACTTGATTCGCAATGGTACCTAACTTGCTGCACTGACCCGTCACCGCCAGCACCGAGGTGATACTAACATTCCCTCAAATGTAGTAAGAAGTGGTACACTGCAGCTCAATGCATTTCACTCAAACCTTCCTCTATTTGGTCCCTTCAGGACATATTGTCTAGCTGAGGCGCAGCCCTACTTAAAGTTCTAACGTGGACCGAGGCTTGCACGATCGAAACGCCTCGACTTATTTCCTCCATGCGGTCAAAGAATGTGGTACTGAAGCCCCACACTTTTTGCAGCCAACCCAACAACAAATGACCGTAGTTTCTATACTGTATTCGGGAACTTTGCAGTTTCTTCACCCCACGCGCATATCACTATGACTCTTACCATCTCTGATAATTTCGTTGAATTCCGAAAGAGACTTCTCCAATAAAATGAAACACGTTACACCATTAATACGTTAACACGAGGTAGACACGCTGAAAAACGAACTATAAGGGAAACTGATTCGCCAGGAGGGCACAAACGGGTTGCATCCTCCAAAGGGAAACGAGCGCGGTCGGGCTCTTTCATTTCTGTTATTAAGATCTTTCAATCCTGTTATTAATGAATACCTACGTTTTTAACCACCCGGTTAAGGGTTCAGCTGTTGCATTAGGCAAGCACGCATATATCCTGCGGGAAGATATGTAAATTTAAGAGGACGATGTGCTCGCAGTCTTGGGAGGAGCATCTGTTATGGTGAAGGTGTAGTGATTGTAGGAACCGAAGGGCGGAGTATCTGGCTTAGTAATAGTTTGCACTTGGGTCTTGTTTGGTCTGAGCCCTTCACTGAGTCCCATGAACCAGTTGTTGGCAGCGCGGGAGGCGCTCTCCGACACGTGTTTGTGTAACCAGATGTTGTGGAAGCCTCGGAACTTGGACCGTTTGGTTACACTCACTTGCTGGTGACACTGCACAAGGGAACGGAAGTACTAGGTTAGTTGTTAGAGAGCCTTCCTGGTGGAGCAACAAAAGGAACCAACAGGGGATATATAAAAAGTTAAACAAAGCGATGAATTTTTATCAATACGAAGTTTTAAACACGACGCGCTGGCCACAATGGACTATGCCCCTACGCAGCGTTGCGAAAAGGGTACCGGTAGTATATTATATGTCTAGATAAAAGTGCAACCCATGCACAAAAGTATTCCCATAAGGATTAAAAAGCATGGATACAGCAAGTATCCATGAAAGGTACAAAGCATCATCAGTACGAGTATAAAAATAGCATAAAGCTAAGTGGGCACAAAAAACAGACGCCCTAAAAGTACTAAATTGAGGCTAACATAACCTATGGGGAACCCTCGGGGGCGGTAGCCCCATAACAAAGGATGGGCAAACTTAAGCCTACGGCCCGCGCACTGCCCCTGAAGTGCCAAGTACAAAAACCACGCACGGGAGAACAGGAAGTCCGATAACTAGAGTATGTTAACAAAATATCATTAGCAACAGTACAAAAATAGAAGGAAGTGCAGTGAGCTCAGGAAGAAAGACGCTCTGAAGACCAACGGCACCCTATGACGTTTCCCTAATGACAGAAGCACAGTACCTAAAACCTATGATGCTATCAGTATTTTTACAATCATTTAAACAAGGAAATAATTACTAATAAGCAAGAAAAATTACAATAATAGTTGATGAAATTAGCAACTAGTTCACTCACTCACCTTCTTGGCTCGATAGAGAGCATACTGCTTGTACATACACGAGTCGCTATTCATCACAATAACTGCTTTAAAGTTGGAAAGGTTAAACTTGCACTGGGTGTTGTCCTCCAGGTGGACGGATGGGCTGCGAGACACAAGACGAAGAATGTTAGGATTAATTTTAACAGTCAACTTGTATATACTAAACTGAACCATGAACGATGCAGGAAAAAAATGCTATTCTTATCAAAAACCCAGAGTTTGTGCAGTTTGGTGCTACTTACTGAAATACATATGAAATACGCTCATACTCTCAATTATATTCAATTTCAGTTCGACACAAGTCATACATTTGAATTTAGTGCAATATGCAGCATATCAAATACTAATTGCAGTTATATACTAAGTAGTAGTAGTACAAACTTTACCAGCGCATCAGGGACACAATGTCTACATCACGCAAAGCTATTCCTGTGGTTCAACACAGGCTCGTGAGCCACTAGGGCGCGAGGTATGTTCCGTTTTAAATTATCAATGATTTTTTTTTCGGCTTTTCTGAGGGTAAATCTCAGATTCTAAGTGGTCAGTGCGCTACTGACAGGAAAACGGCGCAAGTTGTGCATCTCCAACCCCCGGACACGGCTGAACGCTTTCGCTCAGTTACGCCGCACCGGCACCAGGGAAGGAAGCAAAAAACAAGAAGGTTGAAGTCTAGCGGGAATAGGTCGGCCACCTCGATCAGCGGCCCACCTCCCGAAACAGAAGGGGAAGTATTGAGAACCTACCTAATTTTACATAAGTAACCTCGTCAGCAGGAAATTCGTTCGGCAACCTGCAACATCTGCAGAAAAAGCACTGGGGACCCTTGCGTGCGTGAGGCCCAAACATGTTGTGGCAGGGAAAGGCCTGCGAGAATATCCCCCTGAGAACCAGTTCTATGCTAAATACCACAAACAGCAGCAGATAAATGCTTAGCATAAAGGGATGATTCTTGTCAGTTAACGTCTAAGCTTAAAAAAACACTACAGCGGGTAACTGATTATGGATAATATTATCGTTTTTTTGCCCTTCTTATCCTGCAGCAACGTTTAGGAATCAACCAGTCAATACAAGATTGTCACGGTAAGATGACAAGTACCTAGTTGAAAAGCTATTGAAACCAACATCAGGGAGCAAAAAAAAAAAAAAAACTTTGATCAACAACATCAAGTTTCAGGTTGGTAATAGTAGTAGTAGTATCCTCTACTAGCGCTTCAGTGGCACACTGCCAATATCGCGCCGAACTATTCCTGTGTTTAGCCACAGGCTCGTGCGCCGCTAGGGCGCGGAATTAGTCATATTTTATATACCGTATTATAAAGATCATTATTAATTTTTTTCTTACATATAGTATGTGTAATTCACAAAGAAACGGACAGAAGTTCCAGTTTGGCTTTCTTTCGCAACACGTTTTACGCGAAGCCCTGAAGTCAAGTCTGACATTTACTATGAAGTCTATCGTGCCGCTTCAATACGTATGTAGGACGACTCGCGGGTGGGCTCCTATTAACAAACAAAAAGAGCCAACGAGCGAATCCCTTTCACATGACACTATGTCAACACAGCGTCAGTATACCTATATGTATGCATACTCTAGTAGAGTGTTGGTACTTTCATTGAACAATCGTTATGACCTTCATCTGAGCTGGTTACTTCAAAACAATACACTGAACTTCAATTGAAGAAAATGCTACCATACATAATTTTATACAAAATACTACAAGCCTGAGTCGTAGAGCCTGGTATACAGCAAGTTTTACCTTTTTTCATTGCTCTCCCGGCGCCTCTGCGCCGTTCGTCTCCAGGATACCAAGTTCCGCATCAAGAACACCGCCTTCATGAACAGGTGACCTGACAGGGAAGAGTCCTGGGGAAGAACAGATTTTATTACCTACTGCTTGTATAAATATATCAAGAAGATCATAAAAAATTTCATTTAAACACTATTTTCTATCATTATGACAGTTTAACACATCCTAAAAAAAAATACTGGACAGCACCCACTACAATTTGAAAGAAATATTGCAACAGACGAGAAGCTTCCAAGAAATTTTGCAGTACATAAGATACGGAGATGCTAAACAGACTTGTCAACAAAAGATCTAACTGCACCATCGTAAAAACATAATAAAGTGTCACTACAGCTACAGCAGTGAGAATACGCCACTGCTTTTTAATAGCTTCGTTGAAGAAGTGCACAACGAGCTCCATATTAGGGGAGTCGGGTGTTACTATGGAGGCCACTGCATCATAGCCATCAGGCATGCTGATCATATTGTGCTACTAGCGCCGCATCACAGTTCTCTCCAAAAAGCTTGCCACCATTTGTGAAGTGACACAAAAGTACGGAATCTAGACATTATTTACCAACAACACAGAAAACACGGGGTACATGTTTGGCCCGCCTCATGCTAGCAGTTCAAGATCAAGCAAACGAGTCCCAATGGCGCCGAGATTAGTTACCTACTCAGCTTTGTGTACTTGAGATATCGCATTGATGATGACGAGTTTGCTGATGATGCCCATATTGCAAGGAAAGTAAGACGCCTGACTGTCATGTATAATGAGTTACTACGGTAATTACATTGCTACTTCTTGAATGATAATTGCATTTTCCGAAACATATAGTTATCGATCACATTACAACTCCCTTAGTGTGGACGAACATGAGTCAATAAGCACATTACGTGTGGCCTATAACAATATCTTTAGGTGCTTAGGAGGTGTACCAGTGTGCCCACACACACGAAAACGGCCGATGTGTTTCTAACTGATGAAGCCGAAGGTTTGAATGTACTTGCCGATAGGTGTTCCTATAGCCTGCAGATGAGGCCAGATAATTTGATTAATTGCTGCAGGGAGTTTCCTCCGATTTTAGCTATCAAACCTCAGCGTTCAAGCAGCGCTCGACTCGCATTCTGTACGTGGGAGAGAGCGGACAGTGACACTTATTAGTGGTCAAATACCTGTCTTATCTGCTCGCTTTTAAGTGTTGCACTTGCTACTTACTTGTAGTTATTTCCTGTGCTCACTAACTAACTGCCGTTAATCATGCCTGCAAGTATATGCAGACTGTTCATATCTTTCGTGTATAGCCTTCTCTTATGTGTACTTATAGCCCCACACCTAGCATTATGTTATGACACAGTCGATTCTGATCAATATGACAACCGGTTAAAATGGCCAGGCGCATAATGCGACCAATTCTCCAGGAATTTAATCAAAGGCTGCGTTTTTATTATTACCATCTTAAAACTTCTCGCTGTTTTCGCTACAAAGACGATCAACAGCGTTCATACAAATGTGCTAGTGTATTTCGTTTTTATATCAAGTATGAGATCTTTAGAGATTCAGTATCAATAGGTGGCGAAGTTTAGTAGAAGTGATACGTCGTACATTGTAGGTATGGCAAGATGGCCCATGAATTATAGTCAGAAAGTTTAAGCTTCCGTTTCTGAGCAGAACGATATCACAGAGGAAAGAGCAAAGGACATATAGTAGGTATGCCGATAGATACGGGGACCCATGCACGAAGGTGTTCCCACACAGGATCAACGCGCATGGGTACAGCAAGTCGGGAAAGAAGAGGAAGAACGGACAACAGTGAGATCAGTAGGAGTATGAAAGTGGAAGGGAGCAAAGTGGGCACGAAAGACGTCCCAAAGGCCTAACTAAAGGGTAAGGTAACCTAAACAATTCTTTTGGCGTCGCTGCTCCCCATAACATAGATGGGCGAAGCTAACTAACCTAGCCCCTATGGCCCATGGTATGCCCGGTGAGGGGAAAAGTTAATTTCGCGTTTTATGTTCAGCCACTGTTATAGTGGCCGAATCGTTTGGCCCCGATGTGGACGGATTAACCGGAATCAACTGTAAAGTTCAAAATAACCTGATGGGCATACCTGTCAACCTATTGCTCGTCCCGGCGTCTCTTATCAAGCAATTACTATTATCATACTGAAATAATGGAAGGCAAGTGAGTTACAGCTTTCAAACACTGGGGGGAAATGTGCAGACAGAAAAAATATCCCAAATCAACACAGATTCACGCACTGAGAAACAAATGTAATATAAGTGATTTATAGTTACTCTCCGGTTTATGGACGGCATCGCACTGATGGAACAAATATTTTACGTAAGTAGGCATATTCGCCAGAGGATCTCATTTGACAGTGAATTATTATATTATTATATTCCTGGTTTTACAACCGCAAACACGTCATACGACGTGATCCAAGCAGTGAGACTCAGTTTATTATGTCGCATCAGTAGGGTAACATGTCTAGTACCCGTCCATCATGCTAGTAGCCGTCCGCCTGGCACTAAAAAACTTCCTGAGTGAAACTAGCAGTGCTAGAAAGCCGTACATAGACTTAAACTGTATGCTAAGTAGTGCCGCAACATCCCTGGAAATGAGTAGTATATAAGGTAGCGAGATCCCGGATTTTGAGGGTAGGTTCCCCTCGCGCAGGCGGGTCATCGCGCCGCCCCTTCCGGTTTCCCAGGCCCCGCCCACTCCGGTTAGCGCCCCCCCCTGACCCCCGCTAAACCGGTAGTGCATTGGCCGTTACAAACCGGAAGCT
>LQNS02007216.1:16845747-16856472 GCA_001587735.2 Parhyale hawaiensis
CCCCAATGATCGCTTGCGAAACAACGGTCAAAAACTCAAGCATAAAGCTCGAAGAACAACCTTAAGTCAGCAGTTCTTTCCCTATTTCATAGTCAGCATTTGGAATAGACTCCCTTCCAACGGTGTTGGTGCGGAGTCGGTCAACTCAATAATAACCTTTTTAACTTATTATGCTTGAACTCAATCGTCGGGAAATATCGGACATATAAAGCATTAGCTGTAACTTAATCCAAATGGAGAATCTCATTATCAATATTAGGGAATTCAAAGGAGAGTCACACTAATCCATTGAACCCCACAGCCCTGACTTCACACAAGTTATGGCTCATTGGATTACACAACCATTATCTCACTGCAAGTAAGCCCATTCAACAGCCCCTCCGCATGCCTTCCTTCATTTCTGGGAGTAGACTATCACACTGGCTTTACTCAAGGAAGGCTTTGAGTACGGTAACGCATTAACTAATCAACATTAACAATCTAAAAAAAATTGTTGTGTAATGAACTGGTGATGTACACAAACACTGGTGTTGCTTACGACCAGTTTAAAAATTTAAAAATTGAAAGAAAACTATTTGGCGCACATAGACAGTATAGACTTTAAAGCTTTTTAACCAAAGCTTACCCATTTGTAGAGAAAACTACGAAGAAGATCAACAATTTCTGTCTTACCAATTTACGCTTAGAAAATATTTTACGAACTGAGGTGATTGCCAGTTGGTCATAAGTTTAAGACCAGCCAGTCAATATGGAGAAAAACTCCTTACAACGATGCTGACTACTAGTCAACTAAGTAGCTACGGACTTAATAATAAGTCATTCCTGGATTTCTCTCAATAGATAATCTCCAAAATTATTCATGGCATGCTTGAAATGAGGGTTTCCAAGAGCATTAGGGTGAAGATGACATCACGAAGAAAGATCATCTGGTGTCCATTTCACTAGACAATACTATACCATCTATCCCAAACACTCCGCATAGGCTACAAATCTGGAGAACAGGCTGGATGACGGAAAAGAGGGGCATCATTCTCCTGAGAAAAAGTCTCAGTCACGCGGTAGCTAATCGTTGATTGGTGACTTATCCTGTTGGAAGAACCATCCATCACCATACAGACGACGGCCCTCCGCCATACAGAAAGTTCTTTGGAACATGTCAACTCTTCCAGCCACTGTTTGACTTCCCGGCACACAACTTGGCATTCCACTACCCCTCTCGGGAAAACGACACCACACACCATCACGGAAACTCTGCCACTGCACAGAGTAGCTATCTACAAAACGTTTCGGGGGAACTCTTTGTCATGCCAGTAACGTTGGGAGCCATCAGCGCTATCCAAGTTAGTACCCTTTTTTCTCATTATAGAACTTCCTTCCACATAACAACGTCCCATATTTGGTGAGCCTTGGCAAACTCTGGTCTACTTTATGATGTGGAAGCAGATGCAGCCCTTGTAGTTTTTAGCTCTTTGGATGTCTCCTTATGATTATTGGACTGCAATCAGTATCAATGAGTTGGTACCTTGATCTAGGTATCTGCAAGATCATGCCCCCATCGTGACAGAGAAGCCTAGAGGTTCTCCTACTCAATGCCTGTGAACTTTTCTGTACCAAACAACAAATTTCGCTGTTCCATAACAGGCAGGGACTTTCAGGAAGCTACAGACCACTGTGTTACTCAATTTAACTTCAGCTGCGATTGTACTCTGTAACAAACCTTGCTGATGCAGTTCAACGCTCAGACCACATTCAAATGAGGACAGTTTGCTCGATTTCAGCACAGGGACACCTTTACTATAGAATGACGATCTCTGAGGTAACATCCACGAATATCCCCAGGATGAAAGTTTTTTTTTTCGTTTTGGCTTTAAATTTTTCATCGGTTTATAAACACAAGTAAAAATGTCAATTTTTAGTTATTTTCATTTAGACATAAATTGGTTGCCTTCTTCTGCCTTCATCTTTATTGGTGAGTAAACTTTGGTTAGCAAAGTTTTAATGGCTCCTTTCAAAATAAAATTTTTTCAGTTTTTCAACTGGTCCTAAACATATTTATCACCAGAAGTGTGTAGCCCTATGTACAATGTGATCCGAACTCGAGTAGGTACATATATACGACAAAAGAATCACATTCATTCATCAATATTTGCACACTACGGTTACAATATTTAGTTAACTATCTGCAAGTAATAATATCAGTATCAGTATGGGTAGCTACCTAACGAATGGCTTCGGCACACCTCCAATATAGTAAAGCTAAACACATACCAAGCAAGTTTAAAACGGCTAAATGTAAAAAAAAATACACCCAAGCACAAAGAATCACGGCCCATGTGAAAGTTAGCACCTATAGTTACGGTTCAGTTAACTGAGCCAACTGGTTCAGACGATAGCATCCTCCAGTGCGTCGCTATTAGAACCTTTCGACAACATGCCAAGCGATTGATCTCGACACCTGGACGCTGGTAACGTCATGCAGCACCGCACAAACATGCCCCCGTCCAATACGGCGATAGGTAGCAGCAGATTTTTCCTGCTGGGCCATGCACGTTTTGCTGTGAGCAGATTGATGAGAATTGTGTGAATGATAAGATGATGTGACTGGCAGCGTTGCCGATAATGAAAGCCGTACTCTTTTGCCCTCAGTACACGAGCACTAAGTATGACGCGGCGCATTGTGGATGCTGGCCGGTCATGACAACTGCATCAGCACAAACTCCCTCCACATTATGTAAGGGCGAGTTCTCACGTCATTCATACAAACGCATTCGCTCATCCACTTGTCCGACTGTGTTCCTCTGTCCGAGAAATAGCAGAAAAGTGAGCTGTTTATTTTTTTTAAATTTTATTTCACTCGAAGTCAGAAGAGATATCCATGACTTTCCTAACGGTAATTGAAGAGGATATGATCTGGCGGTTAACATTTTAATAACACTCTGCGGTGCACACTAAGTTGTGCTCACCATGACGCTCTAAAGCACTCGGACGAGTGGATAAGTGAATGTGTTGAGGTTAATGACGTGTGAACTCGGCCTTAGAGCAGTAAATGAACCAGCAATAAGCAAATTTTGTAGGTAGCTACCGACATTTTCCCAAGACTAAATTTACATGTGGCAATAAGGAGCTATGTCTCACTGGTCACAAAAAGAAGCACCGTAAGTAGCTATCGAGAACTAGGTACTCTCAAGTCCGCAATAATGGGCAAAATATAGCTACATTATAAGCAGCGCGAATCTCCACTGGGTGCACAATATCCAAATTTTTCCCACCAGTTATGGTACCTATAGCTACATAGAGATTTATTCTTAAGTTAAGCAAATATGCACATAGAGCCACATGCACTGATTAGCGACCCGACCTAATTCAATGCAGCAAGAAAACGAAGTGAATGCAACTACTTACCAAGGTATAATTGCCACCTATGACAGAAGCCGGTGAGTCGGTGTCCATATCCTGTTCTTCTTTCTTGATATCTTCGAGTTTGATATTGACTCTTTCTACTTCACTCACAACACCATTGACACCGCACCGACCCCCACTTTCTTCTTTCACTTTTATAGAGTTGTTATTATTATTGTTGTTATTATTATTATGATTACTGCTGCTATTTCTATTAAGAGAGCTACTTGCACTATTGCTAAGTTCATCGTCATCATCTGGGTCTTTATTATCTTTTGTACTCGAGTCTCTCGTTTTGGTGCCTCTATCATCACTACTCTTAGGAGTAGCACCACCACTTTCCTGAGTATCAGCATTTGTCTTAGTACTCCTTGTTTTTCTTTTTGCCGTCGTGCCGCTATTGGAGTCGCTGCCATTGCCGTTGCCCTGTTTACATTCTCGCTCTTTGGTAGATTTTTCCGGCGGTTTGCTGTCGTCACCTTCATTGTCTCGGCAAGAATCATCGGGCTTTTCATCCAGGTCTTCATCGTCATCCTCATCTGAGAATCAAAAACAGAAAGGGTCAAATTCAGAGACCAACAGAATATGTCTCCCCGTGATAGGAGGCAGAAGAAAAAAAGCGGCGGGAAGCCCAATTCAGAGAAGCCCCAGTTTGCTTTACCAATGAGAAATCTCGCTATACACACTTAAAAAACTTCCAATGACTACATCGACGAATAATGCAAGTTGCGTAGACGACGAATAAGTAACAAGTAACTACGAGTAACACTCACCATCCATACAATTCTCGTCACCGCATAAACATCACCCAAAGTATGAACAAGTTGACTACGCGCTGGTACAGGACCACGGCTGCAGCTAATACCTACCGATTTGGTCATACATAAATAAAGTGTTCAGTAACCTGGACCACACCACTCACCGTCCATGTTCGTTTCATCATCAGAGAGCTCCTGGCGCGTATGGAATAGCAGATCAGGAATGAAGTGCCGCACGAGTTGCTTAATTTTGGCTTTGTACTCCTTGTGTATGGTGGTCTGGCGCTTCACGTGATGAATTATGAGATTGGAGGCGTCGTCCAGTATGAATTTCTCGGGCGGATATTGCAGGGTCATGTGGGGACCGGACGGCACCTCGGCGCCTTCTTCCGCCTGGTCGTGGCGCTACACGGAAAGAAAAAAGTTAGCCGTACATCGCAATTTTCTCTAACATAAAAGTAATCAAAGAAAAGCGTTTTATTTTTGGGCAACAATTTTACTGACAAAAGTTGAAGCGTCCAGTGCACAGACTGTTCCATGTTCCGTCACAAAAAGTAAACAATTCTTTGTATTCGATGTACCAGGTCGCAAACTAAGTTTTTGCCAGTTTTAACAAATCAAAATGTTAAACAACCACCAAGAACTTAGTTTCTACCCTAACACTAGCTTAAATCAAAGAGCGAGAGATATAAGCAAAGCTCACCAATAGGATATATACCCTTAGCTACGGTACTTCATCTTTCTAAAGCATAAGCATGACACGCAGGAACCCACCTCGTCAAACAATGTCTCGATGTCATTAAGCAGGACCTTGGAGCGCAGCATCTTGACGTCGTTCTGCTTAAAGTTTATACCCTGGTGGTCCAGCGACTTATAATAATACTTTTCGTTCTGCTCTCGCCAGATCTTATTGAAATTTTTCTGGGCTTCTCTCCATTCTTCGTCCTGCAAATAATTATTATTTTTAATGTTAGTTGAAGCCTCCCTAGCTAGTGCAAAAGTGTCCCAAAAAAGGATAGGAACGTACATATAGTGAGGTCGATAAAAACGTGGAACCCATGAACGATGGTAGTAGGTACCACATGGGACCATCAAGTCGGGGAAAAACAAAGGAAAAAAAATAAAGCAGCATAAGTAAGAATATGAAAGTGGAAAGAAGTAGCTAAAGTGTGCACGAAGGAAGATCGTCCTGAAGACCTAGCTAAGACTAAGGAAACCTATAGTGTCCCCTATGGGTTGGCGGTGCTACTCCCTATAACATAGGATGGGCGAAAATAACCCTATAGCCGCCAGCGGCGCTAGTAACCCCACCAACTATAATGAAAATAACCCCATGGCCCATCCTATGTCCTTTGATGGGTCAAAATAAGGTGATTTTAACTCGGTACAGAGCACAACATTCGTGGTAGAAGAAATATAGACGAAAATTTTGAAATCTTAATGCTCTAACTCAAGATATATCGTGCTACATATTCTGAAAACTTCGTACCAGTATCAGACATACCGTAGTGTTATCTTACATAAGGCAACGGAGTTTCTTGCCAACTTCAATTTCTTTTAGGATGTACGTTCACTACATTTTTGATAAATGGAATAAAAAGAAGGTTGACCAATATACACAGTTAACAAAGTTAAGTCCTGGTGGTGATCGACAGCACAAACAACATAGCACAACCTAACACGACAACACTGAGGGGGCACGGATTAATGTCCCCCAAGCCCCGTGAGGACACACAGGCAGATAGCAACAATCGCCTACACAACGTTTTCGTAGTGTTATAACCGGCTAAGCAGATATTTACCTGCGCCAAGGAGGTTATGTTTTCGTCGAATTTGGCTGTTTGTCTTTCTTCCTGTCTGTCACCAAGATAACTCAAAAAGTTATGAACCGATATGGACGAAATTTACAGGGATAGCTAGGTATGTTAGGAGGAAAAGATGATTAACTTTTGGTGAAGATATGTAAATAAGTTTGTTTGTTTGCCTCATTTTTCTCAATGCCTTACTCAAAAAGTTATGGATGGATTTTTATGAAATAACACGAGTTGTTAGGTACATAACAAATAGTAAATGACCAAATTTTGGTAATGATATGTTTGTGCATTCGTTCGTTTGTCACTGTTTTTAATTTTATGCTTGTTAGCACAATATCTCAAAAAATAAATGGATATTTATGAAATTTATAGGGGTTGTTAGTAATGTTAAAAGATATAAATCATTAAATTTTGGTGCAGATCGGTTTGTTAGTTTGTATGTTTCACTCATGTTCGTCATAACGTTTGTTAGAAGTAGACTATAACTCAAAAAGTTATGAACGAATCTTCAAGAAAATTGCACAAGCTGTTATTAATAGCAAAATGCACAATGGATTAGAGCCAATTTGAATTTTTTTGATACCGTTGTTTCGCTTGGCGGAGGTATGCGCTCTCAGAGTGCTCTAGTTGTGAAAAGGATACAGTGGCGGCATTAACATCCAGAAGCTACATAAGAAACAATCGCTTACCTTAAGCTTTAGTCTTCTGAGTACCAGAGGCACGGCAACAATAGGATTCTTTTTGAGGCCGTCTATAATATCGGGCGCCTTATCCCCGTAGATTCTCCTAATGGCACGTTGGTGGATGGTAGGGGAGGACCCGCCCAGGCAGTCGTCCAAGGTGAAACGCGCGGCGTTCTCAGCACTCATGCGATTGAGTTTCCGTTGCACACCTTCGAGTACCCGCATGGTCGCTAGGTTAGTCTCCAGCACCACGTCCAGCTGCAGAGGAAGATACCACGGTTGTTATCAGCAGGTTAATGTCACCAGTATTAATCTTTTCTTTTATGCGCATACAAAAATTGTACACTTCATCTAGTGTTATTCCTACACGAGAGGTAAATCAATTTATGAAAGGAATGGGCAACACAGCAGCTGCGATGGGAACCCTAACCACTAGTAAGGTACTTTTATTTAGAAGACACCCGTCTCTGCGACCTTCCAACTACTACAGCTGCAGTGAAATGAAGGCTTCACAGTAGATTACAGACCTCACTTTTAGCCTATGCAGGAAATGCGTTCAGTGAGGGGAGCTAGGAGGGGCGCACGCCCTCCCAGGAAAGTCTCTCACACCCTCTCCCCACCACTGGAATAGAGTCCTGGAAAAATTTGCTTAGGGGCTAGCTTTTTTTTCTTTTTAGTTTTACCCCAAGAATTTTGCCAGTACATATTAGGTACTGAATTATAAGATGATTCAAGCCTCCCTAAATACGTACTAAGCTTTTCTAAGAGAGGAAAAGGAAGAGACATATGGTATGTCGATAGAAACACAGGGAACCCATGCACGAAGGTGTTCCCACACAGCATCAATGCGCATGGGAACAGCAAGTCGGGAAAGAAGAGGAAGAACAGACAACAGTAAGATCAGTAGGAGTATGAAAGTGGAAGGAAGCAAAGTAGGCACGAAAGACAGACGTCCCGAATGCGTAACTAATGGCTAAGGTAACCTACACAAACCCCCTGGGGGTGCTACTCCCCATAACATAAGATGGGCGAACCTATCAAACCTAACCCTATGGCCAATGGCCCATCCTTTGTCCCCGGAAGGGAATTTTGCCAGTACCCCAAGCGCACCGTCCTCTTCGGAAATTTCCCTGGCTACGTTACTGAATGCATCACCAATAGCTTACATATCGTGTATCTATAACTACACATTTTGAATGCATGTGAAATATTATACCAGATCACATTCTACGCCAGTTGAAGCCTTTTGATACATAATACGGTGTTTCCATAGAGATGTTTCCTAGCTAAGGCGAAAAGATACCAATACATTTGGTACCTATAGGAAGCGCGAGTGAGTGAGTGAAGACGTCGTTCAAGCCTGCCTAGAAACTGCTACGGTATTTCAAGACAGTAAATGGAAGGGATATGTAGTATGTCGACAAAACCATGGAACCCATGCACAAGAGAGCTCTGCTCTCCTAATTAACCTTAAACCCTACGGCCCATCCTATGCCCCTCACGTTTTTTTTAGTAAAAAACTGGATAAATAGAAATAACAACTTAAAAATATCAAATATATATATATATAATCAACTCTTCGATGATACATCATATATCTATTACACAAAATTCAACTTTTCCCTCTTCTCAAGAAAGTCCTTAGGTTGACTCCTCTACACTTCAGTAAAATGAACAGTAATTACCGGTAGCTACCTGAGGGATTTCAAACAAAAAATACTGAATATTTCATTCCCACTTAGATAGGACATTCATCAGTAAGACTAACAATTACCAATGAATTTTATTGGTACACAATCAAATTTATTTAATTACTGTTATATTTTAAATTTTAGCAACCACAATTTTGACATTTATATCTCCTACAATTGTTGCCGGCGTGGCATATCGCTGTGCCAGGGCAACTTGCAATAGTAAATATTTTTTTTTTTTACAATTGTATGAAGATTTTTCAGTTGTCAGAAGACCCAATTTCAATTAGAAAATATTTTATAGATCTGTAAATGAATAAGTTTAGCCCGTAAGGAAAACGCCTAATTTTGCATAGACAGTTAAGTCTTGCAGGTCACTACGAAGACTAAGGAAGTAGGCGTTTATTATATACCTAGGTCTCTGTTAATTAAGCCTTCATTGACCACTACTCCAAGCATGCTCTTTTGTACTTAACAGAGCAATGTGACCAATGACACCATTTTTTTCCTTTTCTGTGGGAGACTCGGACCACTGCACATCAACTTTGTCTTACGCAGCAGGTTGAGATTCTTTACTTTCTCAGGCGCTGCGCACAAGAGTCTAAAATGGATACGTCGACGGAGGAAGGGGGGTGGCTTTGGCTTGCCCAGTGTTGCACTGTCTAAAGAAAATCAAATTTTCAGCCGCCACTGTAATTTGCCCCCAAAGCTTAGGCCGATAGCAACGAATCGAATACCTCACTTCTGAGCGAGTTGATATTGAAATGAAGTAAATTTGAATCTAATGTGAAACCACCTTAAACTGAGGTCACAGAAAAAGAACTTTTGTTCCAGGAACGTTACGAGAAAAGCTTGGCCAGTAAAACTCTCGTGTAGAGCGGGCTTTAAGCTATTTTAGTATTTTTTAGGGAGAGATTGGAGCTAGATGTGAAGAAATTTTTGTTGCACTTTTGCTTGCCCAAGCATGAGACGGTTATATAATATGAAAGACTGCCTTTGTAACTACTTCTCAATTTGTTATGGCCACATACATATAAGCATATGAATCAATGCAAATTGATGCTTATGATTGTTGTGTAGTAGCAAAGATGAACGAGAAGCATTCCCTGCTAACTTTGGGCTTGATCCGAGCCTGCAAATATTGAAAAGATCGACCAGAGCACCTTGTAGGAACCATATAGAGTGTTACATTATTGTTGGAGCTATTGCTTTAACAGTAGAGGGAAGAAGCCAAAATCAACACTTAACGACAAAGAAAAAAAAAAAAAAAAAGGCAACTTCCTTAGTGTCCTAGACACTGATACCTTAATCTTTGATAGCAGTTCCTATTGATTTACATGCTGAGTAAAAATACATGTAGTTAGTTTGTAAACAAAATGTAACTTCCTCTGGCATCACAAGTAGACAATAATGCATTAAAAATGGGTGTAGTGACTGAAATGGATGTGTTGCCATGGATATCCATAGCTATAGGAGATTACAGTTAGGCAGTCTATTTTACTAAGATATGTTATATAAGACTTATAGGGACAGCGGAGACTGAAATTTGGGGTGAGCTGATTTGTCATAAAGCTTATTGAATAATATTTCCATATTCAAACGTTTTGTTGAATACTTGAAACTCCGAAGTACACCTGTATTAATAAAGACGAAGTTGTGGTCCTCTTAATTTCAGAGAGCTAATTTTGGCCGTATGTACTTTCTACTAACAGTCAAACTGGAACACCCTGTCTATGCCAAGAGACTTCCATTTTCCATTACTTTCTCAAATTTTCCTACGACCTTCACGGCCTATGGAACTAGAACTCTTATATTTTCTATGCATTTCCAGCACTTAGTTTCTGATAGCTGACCATACAAGGCGAATGGAGAAAAAATGCTGCATATGAAGGATGAGCTCTAGTGTAACATACAAAAGTCAGTCATTAGCTGTGCCTCGGATGAGATAGCCTACTAACATTTTCTGCCTTAAGTTGCTACCGCAATTTGATTACCAATGACATATTGCAGGAATGAGTATTCTTAAAATCGCTCAATAGGTGCAGAACAATAAAAAAAAAAAAAACAACAGAATTAATACTGGGAACTTTCGCCACATCATAAGCCTCTAAAAATCAATAACTCCCACCCTAAAAAATGAAACACAGAAACCCACAACCCATAGTTTTCATCTTATTTTTTAACCAGTTTTTGTTAACAATGGTGATGTTCCCAAACACATAAGATGGATAAATCTAACTGAGGGGAATAAAAACACTAACCTATGCGTCGACACCGTTCCCACTGAGGGCCTTCTCTCCTCAGTCTCAAGCACCACACTCCATCACAACGTCATTAGATGGCTCGCGGCTTACCTCAGGGGTCGAGCAGCCTGCTGCCT
>LQNS02007216.1:16875278-16896825 GCA_001587735.2 Parhyale hawaiensis
CTGTCTTATATGAGTGTGACGACTCTGACCTGTCCTCCTGTCATGGAGAAGCCTCGGCTATGCGAGTCTAAGTGCTACCGACAGAGGTACTCTGCGGAGCAAGCCACTGCAAAAATCAAGAGTTTATACACAGTGCAACAGCCTACAGTACATAAAACGACATCATTGTATCGGGCTTCCGATATTCTAAAGAATGTTGCAAGTAAAATTGCAGCGTAAGTGAATTCATCACGTGAGGGAGTCCACTGTACACGGTTACCGGTACAGCTCTTGCTACATATAATTATAATATTAGTAGTCAGGGTTGCTAGCGCTGCACTGGTCAGGCCTTCATTGCGCATTACGTCTCAATTAAAAGCTACTGGGCACTCTCCCACCAACGTGACAACACAGTAGCTCTGAGCTATCAAGCCGCTGGCAAGCACATATTAAATTATTAATAAACACAAATGCTCCAAGAAGAGGTATCCACTAAAAACGGTACTGTGCCTGCTTATGGAAGTGTCTTTTGGACTATCTTAAAACCTGGATTAGTTTTATTCCCAGGTCTATGCGGTTCTGAAAGACAAAGACGTGGCGCCGCACACAGCTGCCGAGAATGTAAGATACCGAAGTTTAAAAAAAAAATCGTCATCATGTAGTAACTCCACCTAAAGACCAAACGACCCATTATCGCCACCAAACGACTGCAGCTGGTCAATATAGGATTAAAATAACTCATTCTCGCTAGTAAATGATAAGCTGTCATTACCAAACGACTCAATATCGTTATTGAACGACCTCGTCACTATCACACTTGATCAAAGTAAACAATGCAAATAACCAGTGAGCAGCGACGGTGACACTAACCTGCGGCAGGAGAGGACCTCCTCTGTTGCACTGATCCAGGTAATACTCGGACACTGCAGCCTGAGCCACGGTACTGTTGGTAGCGTCCGGCAGGAACTGACTGAACTCTTGCAACAAGTCTTCCTGATTCTCGAAGAGCTTTGCAACCTGTAGAGAGCAGAATGCAAGTTAAATGGTAATCAAGGTTTGCTGCTCGTTTTTTAGAGAGGACAGAACAGAGGCACGTGTTATATCAAAGGTAACAGACGACCATCAAGAACAATCGTGTATGGGAGCACGAAATCAGGAAAGAATATCGCTATATTGAATAGTTTAGGCCTCCATCTCCAAAAAAAAAAGGCAATTCAACACAAGACAGAATAAGAGATATGGCCGCATAGTAAGTCAATAGAAACTTGGAACCCATGTACGAGGCCACCCCCACAAAAGATCAACGCGCACGGAAATAGCAAGCCCGGAAATAAGAAGAGGAACAGAATAAAGCATAATCAGTATGAGTATGAAAGAGGAAGCAAGCAAAGTGGACAAGAATGAAAAACGTCCCGAAGGCCTAATTAAGGCTAAGCAAGTCTAAGAGGTTTCTAAGGTACGCTACTCCCCAAAACAACGACGGGCGAACCTAGCTGTACGGCCTATCTTATGCTCCCGAGTGGTGAAGTTCCACAGTTAAATATAGAGGCAAGCTCTGCTACACCTCTTTGCTTGTCACTCAATATGGTTTCGACTATTAGCTACTACAACTCACGACAGAAGGCACTGTATAGTGTATACAGTCTATGATTCTAGTTTCAGTTGCGGTGAACTTGCTTTCAGGAGTTTTTTTTTTCTGTTTTAGGGCGTCTTCATTTGAGGAGCTCTACTGTAGCTTACAAATTTTACTACGTACTTTTCACGAAATTAGCTCAAACTGTGATTTTTACGAAATTAGCTCAAACTGTGATTTTTTAAATCACGACACCTTCCATGGAAGATTGGAATATGCATATAGAAACTAGGGCCCGGGCGCACGTGAGGACGCTCAAAGGGAGCAATTGTAGTGGCATCTAGCGTCGAAAATACTGAAAAAGTACCCCTTTATGTAGCTACATTTTTGCGAGACTATATCCGTTCAGTTTCATAAAATGTGTTGTTTTTAGTTAACCTGTAGGGGAAAAGTTACGAGTAGCTATGCCTAACTGTGCCTGGCGGACAGGTTTATTGCTAAAAAATATCAAAAAATACAAAATTCCTTTTCAAGTAGTTTAGGTTTTTTCTTTCTGCAATTTGAAAACAAGTTAGTTATTTGGGTATTAAAAGATGTCGTTATCCACATGCCACAACTACTGTGATCCAAAGCCATACGGAACCGAACAGGAGATTGATATAAGTCAATGGTAACCTTTAACAGGTTAATGAAATTTAATGAAGGAAACAATAGCAAAATCACTGTGTCATATAAAACGCTCATTTCTATGATTGCGCCAAGGCATTTGCCGTTCAACTCTTACCTATGTAGAAAACATCATCGGTGATTGAACGCCAGCCTTTAACAGTCGCAATCGTCACTGACACAGCAACACCCCTTAGGCCAGTGCTACACTAGCGCAACAAGCAATGCAACGCGATTTTTGTAGCAGACATGTTACCTATGACCGTGAGCGATGTGCCGCACTATTTGGGTTGCGTAGGTGAGGCCAGTAAATTGCTATATCCGACTTGACCTTTATTACGTAACAAATTTATTGCGTCGCACGTCGCTGGTGTGGCGGTAGCCTTGCAAAGTTTCGAAGGGTCGTGCTAAGCTCAAAAACGAACAGCAAGCATAATTCATGAAATGAGGAGGCTTACAAATGAAACACATTGAGAGTAAGAATACGCACAGAGTGTAGAAAGTATAGGAAAAGAAATCAGGTTATTGATTGCAATTAAAGTGCGCTTATTTGACACACCAGTGGGAAACTGTTGCACAAAATTGAAAAGTTCCTCGCAAAACCGTAAAAAAATAAAATAAACGGCCAAAATTACAATGTTGACGATATTGCTATTAACTTGAACTACGTGCAATCGATTTGAAAGAGGATAAGAAATAACACTATGACTGCGTAATGAGGTTGATATGGTAGTTAACGAAAAAAGGTACTCAAGCTTTCACAAGAAACTGCTTCCGCATGTTCACGGAACTGAAATTTTAATGTATGTACTGTATCTACCTATGTATGTACTGTATGTACCTATCTGAAGTGTTTTTCATGACACAAATGACTGTTTTCTGCTCTCTATTAGCAACTTAACTTCTGCATGGTCCGTCTGATGAGAGATAAATCATATTCTTAACAAATGATTTACCAACACTTCATGATGATCTAAGTTCACATACAAAAGACTACCGGTAGGTATTTTCGAACATAGATGTCGCTACAACTTCTCAGAACTGCCCAACTCTCTGAATTGCATAATGAACCTCTAGGAGTTAGTAACTTGGGACCGCACGAATTGGGCCAGCAGCTAGGCTAGAGCATTAGCACTGAGGACACCCAGCAGCACAGGGCCAAGTACAGTATCTGTCAACTGCAGAGTAGTGTGTAGCAGAGCAATGAAGGGCTGAGAGGTGATGCTGTAACGCCTGCCGTAATATCATATTCACCGCGTACAAATGCAATACAACTTGGTACCCGAATCTTAACATGCTGATACCAAATTTAAGATCGATGCTGTTTACCTATCAAGAGGAGAGAGAGTAACTTGAAGAGAGGAAAGAACACGAGCGAAGGAAATACAGGCAGTCAATCATCAAACGTTTATTCTACTACTCGAGAACCAGTAGTTTCAAACATTATTATTATCATACGTAGGTTTACCACCACACCAACACTGGATTGAGATTATGTACAGCATAGAGATAAGGAGCCTAGAATATTGAGCAGTTCACTTCATATAGCTGGCGAAAGCAAAAGTAGAAGCACAAAATTATGTTAAGTACACTTTTCAGCAAGGGTTGTGGATCATCTGCAGGGATAGAGCAATCGCGTTACGGGCAAAATGCGTCATACTCCTGGATATTCTACAAGGAAAACGATTCAAGACATACATTCAAATTGCTTCCTTTATGAACAAGGGCTTCGCAGAAGCGATGATGTAGCGATAGAGGTAACACTAACCTTTTCATACACTTCCTTCTCGGTGAGCGTACCAACCGACCCAACCGCACCACCAACTCTTTGCTGTCCAGGAAGTACTCCTTCCTTCATGTTCCGTTGTTCCTTTTGGTAAGTATGGAGGATCTCCAGGAACTGCTTGTAGATATCGGGCTGCAGCTGGAACCGCAACTGCACGCACACAGAATAACTTCATCCATTAACTGTATGCTAAGATACTTGGATGGCTGGCGCCACGAGCGCGGGGGCCCTTGTAGCAAGCTCATTTTTCATCATACATATTTACGAGGTTACACGCAGGTTTATTACAACGAAGTTCAATTCTCCCATTTTCACTGTAATGGAGGCCAACAAGATTAGGAACAAGGGACAAACTGCACATATAAAGATTGGTCATGTTGAGTAGCTTATGGTTTTTTCCACTAGATAGCGATCTCACAGAGGAAGAAAGAAGGGACAAGAAGTATGTGGACAGACACGTGGAACACATGCACGAGGGTGCTCCCACATAGGATCAAAGTGCATGGGAATAGTAAGTTGGGAAAGAAGGGAAACAATAGTGGAAAGTGATATCAGTAGGAGTATGAAAGTAAACAGGGGTAAAGTGGGCATGACGGAAAGACGTCCCGAAGGCCTAGCTAAGGCTAAAATAATCTGAAGGGGCCCGGGATCGCTACTCCCCATAACATAGGATAAGAGAACGAGCAGAACAAAGATCAGCAGCCATGAGGAAAAAAACGGAAGAAAGCAAAGAGAGAAACATGTCCAGAAGGTTTAGTTCAGGCTGAGCTAGAGGGTTCTCCTCTGAGTAACACTCTCAGAAACTTGGCAGGAAGTCAGACTCAAACGCCTCGACACAATACGGCAGTCCGAAGCAGACTGCAACTTCTCATGCCAGGGACACACTATTCATGAATACAGACAACTTGATGCAAGGATGCGAGACTCGGACGTCATTTACGCTATTGATTTTAAATGTGTATGGAAACGGCCCGCGTGCTGCTCATCCTAGCCACCAGTTGGACGTAGAAACCCCCACGTGGCACAGGCATAAGTCCACGAATAATTACTATTTCAAAGCCCTCAACAACCATAAGGAGCAGAGACGTGTTCAACTCCGTCTATGCGCTCATGAGCCTCCAAACTAAAGAGTGATAAAACACTGCAGCCCTCACTAAACAGCTCTCCAACTGCAGATACAACCGGCAAAACTCGCTCTTATTCAGGAGAAGCGGCCTCACCACACGGGCTGTTTCTCTTAAAGGAATACAATGGAAGCAAGTACCGCTGTAGCAGAACAGCATATAGACGCTACAGCGAGGATGATACACTGGTGCTGCGGGCAATACACGAGCCCGACGACCAGTAACATACAGTAGGTGCTAACTGCTGTGCTACAAATTAGCCACATTACAGTATTTTCCAAGTTAGCTCAAGTCACCCAATAAACGAGACAATCCAGCGCATCGAAAGAGTAAAAAATGAGCATGTAGCATGGTAAGAAAATTGAGGTATAATGCGCAGTGTGACACGTAAGGGAACAGCATGTCGGAAAAGAAGAGAAGAAACAAACAAAGATGGGTAAAAGAAAAATTTTGAAGGCAATGCAGGCTCGGAAGATAGCTGTCTCGAAGGCCAAACTAAGACTGATGTAAGCAATGAGTTTACTCGCGAGTTCTAATTTATGGTTCAAATAAAATTGGAATGATTATACTTCTAGAGAACCTGAACAATAAATATAACGCGGAAATATTCCTCTAAATTACCTTTTCCCATGAACAATACACTATCACGAATTAGGCTCAGGCAACTAAAAGATGAAGCCGTCCTTTCAAATACACACGCAGCCTATCGTCAGTAAACTTCGGACCAAAGAATCAACCTTATATTGGTGCGCTGAACTTCCCAGGACTAGTAAAGCGCAGGCAGATTCGCACTATTATCAACCAAGTAAAAAATTTTCTACAGTATCTATAATAGAAGTCTGTCTTTCAAAAGATTTACTACAATTGGTATCCTTACAACTGGAAGCCACTGATCGCGGGGTCCGTTAACATATATAATAAAAATGTTAGCTTCTGTGACAATAGTATATAATACTGGCATGCGTTGTTAGCTTCTTAATAAATCATATTTTGACCATAACATGAGCCTGACCAATGCTATCCTTACAAAATACACCTACCGGCATCTGAAAATAATATCGGCCTACAGCAAGCAAGCTGTTGACAATATTATTCATTTAGACAGCCACGTTAAGTGAAGAGAAGCTTATCAAAATCAACAGCAGTGGCACTATACAGTATTCTTATTGACGCAATTAAGATCACAGATAGCACCTGTGATATTGGAGCGATACTGAAGGCAGCGAAGGCACCACAAGAGATACGATAAACAAAAATAAATTAGACTGACGTAGCTACTCTGAGGCTCTGAGAGGCAACAGTATAAATGGTAAACGCACCTTAATCTTGTTGACGTAGTTGATAGCATGATTGAACTCAACAGGCTGGGTCGCAGGCTGGTGGTGGTGGTGATGCAGACCAGTGTTGACTGCAGCGGCAGCAGCGGCGGCAGCAGCAGTCATGCCAGGCTGGCAGTGAGACTCCCGTAACTGACTATTGATGGGCGCCGTGTTGGTAGACAGCAGATTGTTGGGAGGTTGTTGCGGAGGCTGCTGCTGCTGGCCACCAATGGCCGAACAGTTGACAAGGGCGACAGGGTTGCCCTGATGGGCTCCAGGAATGAGCTGAGAGGAGCCCGCGTTGCAGGGCAGCTGGAGAGACACAGACGGAGGGGATCCTTGCTGCTGCTGCTGGCGGGAGGGGAGCAGCGACGCTTGTTGCTGCTGCTGCTGCGGCTGTTGCTGCTGAGGCAGAGCTAAAGACAAAGATAGTTAGTCCTGTTACAAATGCAGGGTTTCATCACAGCAACTTAGTGTTGAACTACTTTACTATAGAACATGATTCAAACAAATATTCGAAAAACAATCTTATAAATTTCTATTCACGAATGAAGGAATTGGGTGCCAGTACTGACAGCTATAGTATAATCGCCTTGCTGACATAAACACTATCACTACAGGGAGAGTTTCCACTTTAGACGTCACATACTAACTTTCAAAACAGAGTGTATACGAATGAATTAGCCCACTACGCATTTCGAAATAAAGTAAATTATTTTAGAAATAAGTAACAAATAATTTGAACCACGCATTTAGAAAAATGTCCCAAATTATTGCTTAAATGCAAGTCTGAAGGAATATGCTTGGAGTAGTAGCTATAGCACCTATAGAAAAAGTTAGAAGAGGAAGAGGCAATAGAGCTATGAGTAGAAAAGAACACATGCTTACCAGCTTCCGGAGGCTGACGGTCGAGCAGAGCAGCCGTGCTGCTGACGCTCTCTGTTGACGTGCCGCTGCTGTTGAGGGACACGTTGCTGGACAGCCCCAGCACGGATCCCCGTCTGGACAACGACACACAATACATATTTAGAAAATCGCTACAATTATCAAGTAATTACATGCTTTAGGAGCTACACGATTTCAAGATGAAACGAATAGCACTAGTGACAAACTGTAACATAGAAAAAAATCACAATATTACGAAAGAAAACTTGTTGTTTATTAGATAACCCAAACTATTTACAAACAAAAGTTTCAGAAAGTTCATTTACTGAATTTAATCCGTTCCAGCTGTATATTAACAGAAATAATTTCTTCCCCAGGTAATGATGTCCTAAATTACATCATGGCGTAACCAGTGCTCAGAAAAAAGTGGCCAGCATAGGCACAACATCTTCAGTACGGTAACAAGAATGCACAGAAGCAGTCATTCTAGAATTGAGGCCCAATTATAATTACAGTAGATACAATCATTAACTGCACATGTACGAGCAAAATCAGCATAATATGGTAAAATAAACCTAGACATCATTTTTGCAAGCATGGGGAGGGTCTTGCGGTTTCAGCTGTCTGGAGAGACCGCCCCAGAACAACTTCATCTTCCCGTCTACTGATCAAAAAGAAGGAAACAGTGCAGGCAATTGAATTTCTTTGCCTTCTAATCGCGGATCAAAACAGGATTCTAAAGATTTACGGTACAGCACCATGTCCCTAGTTCTAATAGATTATTAAAGATAGAGTCTCGAATGTTTCGCTTCAGCGCAGTCAAGTCAAATTGGTACGAATGGCACTGACATGCTGGTACTGTTGTGATGTTCATAACAAATTAGCACACGCAAGCTAAGACTTTTAATAGAGTATTTCACCATGAATAAACTCCATTATACAACAAGTCATTTTTTTAGATTTCAGAGACGAAAGGAAACACCAAGATAAGTTGAAATCATTAAAAAAAAACACACAAAACACTACTCCAATGTGCTTTTTCACAGAAGGTAGCCAGGATACAATGCATTCCTGCAGCTCAATATAGCTACCAACGTGTCATATAAAACAGAAACCAGAATTCAATTTAGTATTATAAGAAGATTTAAGCCTCCTTAAATAAGTACTAAGCTCTTTTAAGAGAGGAAAAGGAAGGGACATACAGTATGTCGACAGAAAAACGGGGAACCCATGCATGAAGGTGTTCCCACACAGGATCAACGCGCATGGAAACAGCAAGTCGGGAAAGAAGAGGAAGAACAGACAACAATAAGATCAGTACTGTAGGAGTATGAAAGTGGAATGAAGCAAAGGGGGCACGAAAGACAGACGTCCCGAAGGCCTAGGTAATGGCTAAGGTAATCTACACAAACCCCCTGGGGCCCTACTCCCCATAACATAGGATGGGCGAACCTAACTAATCTAACCCTATGGCCTATGGCCCATCCTATGCCCCCGGAGAAGTACCAAAATTCAATACAGCGCACGTGAAGCCCAACTTGATTTTCACAAATTTACGGCTTAATTAATAAGACCACGTCAGTGCAAGTTTGACTGGCGGGTTAGAGTATGTGAAACATGAATTGGTTGCCAATTAAAGCTCGAAACTCAATGGAAAGTAGCAAATTGACAGCTCAAACAGAAACCGGGACGAGGGGGGGGCAAACCTCAGACAAACTGTACACATGTTGCAGAACAAGATGATCACAATGTAAACAACGCTTACTGCTGAGGATGGAGAAGTGATATTCCAGGCTGGGACTTGATGGTAAGATTCTGGGAAGCCTGAACACTAGCAGCCTGCGGTTGCTGCAGCTGGTGAGCCGCAACGGGCTGCAGCGGAGCCTGTGCAGGTGGTGGCTGACCAACCACAGGTGTGGCAGACTGCGGATGCTGCTGCTGTTGCTGCAGGTGCAGCGTCTGGGGCTGTTGGTGAGACTGGACGCCGCCCTGAGGAGACTGCACGTGTTGAGGCTGCTGTATAAGTACAGGAGTAGGAGTAAAGTGCTGCTGAGTACCCTGAGGCGTGTGCACCACAGTGGTGTGCTGCCCAGGGATGGTGGTGCCAGTCACCTCGATCTTGTAGCCAGGAGGCAAGAATGTGTTGAAGCCGACGATAAGCTCGGGATGCCCTCGGAACAGCTGCGACACGCGAGCAATAACTCCGGGAGTGTCTATGCTTTGTGATTTGAACTCTTTCATGATGTCAAGGAAGTCATTGTAAACGTGGGGCTGCCGTCCAAATCGCAGCTTAACCTGTAGAGGACAACGAGCAGTGGTAACTGAGGCATCGCAAGAACAGCTTATAATCATAATAACAGTTGTGGACCAGGTACATTTGGGGATTCAGCAGTGGGAGATGCAGTTATAAGTAAAAGCAGAGGTTTTACTAGCGCTTCAGTGGCACAATGCCTATATCGCGCCGAATTATTCCTGTGTTTATCCACAGGCTCGTGCGCCGCTAGGGCGCGAAGTATGTATCATTTTATATAAATAGGAAGTGTTAAGGAGGGGACTATTATTAATTTTACATCAAGCATATATACTTGGCAAACAAGGGGATGAGGTCATAGTTGGTGGTGGTATCTATCGAGATGGGTTCATCACAGTTTATTATAGAGGTCACATCTAATAAGGAAGGTCTTAAGGGCGTCTCTGTTGAATCGGCTACGAAGCCCCTCAGCCAGCATTCCCGGAGTATGGAGTCAGCATCCTGTCCATAAAGGTCCGGATAACAGTCCCTCCGCTCGTTGGAGAAGGTAGGGCACTCGGCCATCTGATGTAAGACGGTGAGAGGTACGACGCAATCGTTGCAATAGGGCTGCGGGAGCCCGATTCGCAAATAGTCATGAGTAAGTCTCGTGTGCCCAATACGCAGGCGGCACAGTACAACGTCCATTCGACGGTCGTCGCTATTGGATGAGTGCCACTGTCGGACAGTTTCTTTGATTTTTCGTAGTTTATAGTTTCTCTGGGCGAGCCACTAGCACTGCCATAGTTCGCGCAAGTTTCGCTTGATTAGCGGGTGATAGTCTCGGCAGGGGTGTGCACGGTTTGCCATAGGCAATTCCGTCAGGGCCACCTGCCTCGCCTTCTCGTCAGCGAGCTCGTTGCCCGCGGCGTCGACATGGCTACGCACCCAATAGATGTACACTGTCTTTCCATTATTATTATATTGTGAGTTTTCCCGCCGTATTAGATACTAAGGCTACATATATAACAGCGATCCAATTTTGTATGATATAGTTTAGAAGTTTAGTCCAATCAAATGAGTTCTAGTAGAACAATCTTGGCCAGGTGCACCATGTCTGGCAGGAAATAAGGCGCGAGCATCTCCAACTCCATACGGCTCGGTCGGGCGAAATCGCTCAGTCGTGCAGCACAGAGGAGACGAAAAACGAAAAGAGAAGAAGACAGAAGAAAGCGAACACTCGTGCGGGGGGTCCCTTCCGTGACCCCCCACACGGGAGCAGATAGAAGTCCCATGGGATGGGTCGCTTACCACCATTCGGCGGCCCACCTCGCGGAACAGAAGAAGAAACATAGAGAACCTACCTAACTTTACAAAACTAATCTTCTCAGCAGGAACTGCTGCCAGATGCTACATCCCCGACGGAGAAGGCACTCGGGACCCTTCGGTGCGTGATGCCCAAACATATTGTGGCAGGGAAAGGGCCCGCCACAATATGCCCCTGAGGGCACTGTCTTTCCAGTGTGTTGCAATTGTTGTATCGTGGTTAGTATTCGGTTAATGACGGGGAGGATGCTGTCGTATGCTCGAGTGGCCTATACTACACTCAGTGAGTCTGTGAATGGCGTTAAGTTGCGTTTATCGCTGTCTCTAATGAGGAGCAGCGCTGTGCACACGCCGAACAGCTCGGCGGTGAAGGTCGAAGTCTTCGGCAATAGCCGGCATGTTCTAGTTTCATCAGTCGTAGCGGCCGCGCAACCCACTCGGTACGCCATCTTGAGAGCCATCGGCATAAATGTGGGTAGATTCACCATGTTGGTCCCTCACGTGTTTTATGAAGAGGGTTTTGAGTACGAGGGGGTGGTAGTCTTCTTTTATGGGTATTGTGTGCCGGGACAAAAGGTTGAAACTGGTATGCGCCAGGTTGGTTGGTCTCTTAACAGGACCTGGGCCACCTTAAATGGCTCTCCATTTCCGCCATGAACGAGAGCACTTCGTAGTCGGTAGAGGAGGGAAGTTTGTACGGGAAATCAGCTCCTTCTTCCCGGTCTTGGCACACACTGTTCCACGCCGGGGATCGGGGAACTTGTTCTAAACGAGCTAGGTATTGATAGGGAAGTTGTGCTCTGCGTTGCTGCAGGCAGGGTTCACCACTCTCAGCAAGAAGGCCTGGTATGGGTGAGGTGCGGAAGAAACCGGTGCATAACCTTAGTGCTGCATTGTGCACAGCGTTCAGTTGCGACAAGGACGGAAGTTCTCGCGGACTGACACACGATAAGCCATAGTCTAGTTTGGAGCGTACCAGGGTTTGATAAAGGTATAAAAGGATTTGCCGATCGGCGCCCCACGACAATATCGTCAAGTGTTTGAGTAGGTTAAGCCTACACAAGCATTGCGCTTTCAACGCCTGGATGAGTGGTTTCCATGTCTATCTATTATCATTCCGAGGAATTTCACCCCTTCGCGATAGTTTATTCGTTATCCGTACATTGTAAGATAAGGTGAGGCTACGAGTCTGGCTCGTTTCATGTGGAGGGCAGAGGTCTTGGCAGCAGAAAAAGCGAAACCACGATCGGTCGCCCAGTCACAAATGCGGTTAATGGCTCGCTGCAGCCGTCGATGTAGAAGTTCTAGGTGTCTCGAGGAAAAGTATAGCATCAGATCGTATTCCGTGACGCCAGGCTGTGTCGTATGCCTTTTCAAGATCAAAGAAGAAGACACAAATAGTGTGCCATTTAGGTGTATTGTTCTTTATAATGTAAATTTATACACGCACGATGTTATCAGTGGTGCTGCGGGATTGTCGGAAACCGTGCTGTACGTAGCAGAGGAGCTTGTTGGCTTCTAGATGTTTCATCAAGCGGATGTTCACGATTTTCTCCATGATTTTTTCCGGGCAGCTGGTTTGCGCAATGGGGCGGTAACTAGTTGGTTCTGTGGGGGGTTTGTCTGGTTTTATGAAAGCTAATACGGTGGCGAGACGCCACTGTCGCGGGTAGTGGTGTGATGTCCAAATTTTGTTGTATACAGTATTGCTAGGAGCGCTCGAACTGCTGTATGGTGCATGAGTTACATTTTCTAGTGAATACCACCAAGGTCGGGACTTGTGTTTTTGCACTGTGTGAGGGCGTTAAAGTCTTTAGTGCAGTAATTGGGCCGTTGTAAGGCTCCTCGTCATCTTCACGACGGGCTTCAATGTCCGGGGGGCGTAGGAAGCTTTCTGGGTCTGGTGCAGGGTAAACTGCCTGTGCGTGGCAATATGCTATTTTGTTGGCTAGACATCTATTTCGCTGGTAACGTCGAAGTAATCTTTTTCTCTCCGCACATGCCCGCATACACTCGTCGTTCCACCACGGAACCCTGTGAGGTGCAGTTCCACCTCTGGATATGGGGATGGCCACTCCCGCAGCCGTCGTCAGAACTTCCGTGAAATGGTCCACCATGTGCTCGACGGGTAGCTAAGTGTTCATTTAATTCCTCCATCTGTCTCAGGGCCTCAAAGGTAGTCCAGTCGGCTCGCCGGAGCACATACCGAGGCACTGCTTCATGATTTTGGAGGTTCGGGAAGCTGATGCACACACACTAGTGATCGCTCCCGTGGGTGTGTGTCATCGGTCACTGTCCACTGGGCGTCAGGAAGATCAGGCGTAGAAAGGGAAAGGTTGAGCAGTCTCCTCTCAAGCGCACAATAGGCTTACGCCTGGTGGGTGTCTATACAACGCCAACGGCGCTTGTAACCTAGTTGAGATGGAGTTATAAACTAACAAGGAGTCGGAGTAATAAAAATTGACCTATTTTGTTAAGAAACTGTCCGAGTTGGCAGGAGTCTGTTACGTTTGGTGTCCAAAGAGTCGGAAACTGGCGCAACCCATGCGTCAGTCAGACTCTGTTCATCCGACTCCGCTACCCTGATGATAATAGCAGCTACTACGAACACTGCTGCAGGTCACCAGTCATGGGAGAACAAAATGTATGAACTGCACTTGGCGAGGCCACGGCTACAATAATCATGACTTGTAAAGTTGTAAGACACGAAACGGGTAAAAGTAAACTGATCAAAGTTGAATGCCAGTTGCAGTGCAGCTAATATTTTGACCGTAGAAATAAATCTGGAGTAGACAACCTTATTTTCCCAGTAGTGAAAAATACACTGATAGCTGTATCGAAGGTTATTATTACACTGAGCATCCATTATAGTGAAAGTATCTAGACATGACCAGGTTAGATTTCGAGAGAGACGTAAGGTGACCTACAACTTCAGTCGTTCCAAATCTAGTACTAATAAAAGTTAACAAAGGAGGATACGTTGATAAGTTATTGAAACGTCAAGGCTGACAGAACACAGTCAGCAGACACATTATTAACCCTCTTCTTACGATGCGGTGCTCCACACATGGCATTGTGTCGTCGTATAGTCACACAAAATGGACGGCTAACACATCCGCCATAAATTTTGTGAAGCCGTGCAGCTTTACAGTACCAGAGTGATTTGGATGTTGACGTTTGCAGATGTATTATCACATATTTTTATGTAAGACTTTTCCCATGAGATAACTCATTCTGAAGAAACTACTACGGTACTATACTACATAACCTATACGCTTGCTACAGTGCCCCATTCATTACCTTGTTGAGGTAGGAAACCGCATCTTGCATAACATCATAATGGTCTTCCTGTACAGCCATGCTCGTTACCTGGTCCAGGTAGGAGAGGGCATCCTCGACCTTCAGTCGCTGAAATTGGCCTGAGGGCTGCTGCTGTTGTTGCATGTTGTTGGCTGTCGGTGGTACGGACGTGTTGACGGACGCCACACTGACGGACACGGCCGACTGAGGGTGGTGATGAAGGGGAGGAGCCAGGGCGGCACCTCCTCCGCCCGACAGACTACTTGCCATAACAACGTTTCCACTGACGATACCTCCACCCACGCTCATCTAAAGCCAAAGCATTTTATAAGTACCAATAGAGACACTAACGATACCGGTAGCCGCGCCTATTTAGATCGAGAGCAACAACACTCTGTGAGGAATATAAGCTACTGTGCACTTCATTCGTGCTGTAATTGGAAGTCGAGAGGGAAAGAAGTGATTTCACAAGGAATATATCAAGGAGTTGAACCTCGCATTAACGAGTTAACTTGGGGGGGGGGGGGGAGAAGCTGTCCGCTGATGTGAAATGTTTCAGTGTAGGATTAAGAATGATGTAAAACGAGCAGCATGAATGTCACGGCCGCGAGGTGGACAATAGGTAGCTATATAATTCATGAAATAGCAGGGTTGGCAAAAATCATGGTTTTTTGGTTTAAAGCAAAAGCCATGTTTTTTTTTGGTTAAAACACGGGTTTTTCTGGTTTATTTGTTCATTTTTTAATATTTCGTAGTTTTTCCCCAAGTTCTAGGAATTTTATCCAGCATTTAAAGGGTTTTCTGATGTGTACACCCGTATAGCTAGCTAACCATCAAGAATCTTAGTCAATTCCCTCAAACTTCCTATTGTAGAAGAATGATTTTTAGTTAAAGGGGTTACGAAAAAGCAGTTAGCAGAGTACCTGTATTTGCTATGGCTACATTTAATATGCAAACTGCAGAGATCCAATGATTTATAATCGCAATATAAAATCCATTGAAAAACATAAAAACACTTCATATTACAAATACAAGTTGACAGAAAGTGACAAGCCATCTGGAATCCGCTCACTGTAATAAAAAACAAATTTCGCCATTAATCCTTTACCCAAAGTACAGAGAAGCCTCATAGTACGAGTCAGGGGAGTGCCGATTTTTTTTTTTCCTTGCAGATGCCGATTGGACCAGTTATGTAGCTAGCTATATGATAAATTATGATTAGTAGGTACTAAATATAACATCGACCAAACATACAATTTAATGTTTCGGGAATAAGCATCACATCATCAGAAAAAAAGATCAAATTTGAACCAACACCTACAAATAAAAATTTCTTCTATCTTTAATACTAATGTGGTGAGGGAAGCATAGATGTTATCGAGAGGAAATCTAGAAGGTGAATGAACCAAGGTAGGTGGAGGGGCCGGATGTTAGCTCCTGTACAGTCAGCAGCTTTGGGTCTAATTGTGGACTGTGTGAAGCGGTACAGCCGAGGCCATACTGTTAAGCCTGAGTCCTGTTCTGTGGATGTAGAGGGGCTCTAATATTGAGAGCTCGATACACTAACATTTAGGTGTATCTAGTCAAACCAGTTTACCACTTGCAAAACCCTCACATTCAGCTCCCAGCCTACATGCTGAGCAAAACCACCATCCCATCAGCATGAATAACTTCCAATCATAGACTCTTCTAAACCAATCGAGTTCACAACATTGAGAGTCCCTCTACATCCGCACAACAAAACCCAGCCTTAACATTATGACCTCTGCTGTACCTCTTCACACAGTCCACAATTACTCCAACACCCACTGACTGTACAGCAGCTGACAAATTATCTTTTTAGAAGGTAGATTAAGCTACATTGATTATTATGATAACACTTTGTTTAACCTCCGTAAGCTATATTGATACATACAATAAAAACCTTATATTCAATAGTAAGCATCATTCACAAAGTTATTTCGCCCCAATAAATTTTCATATCGCACCCCAGGTTAACCCTATCCGTTACCAATCTTTTTCAGCCACTTGAGCGTCAAGACGGTACAAATTTGTACCGCCCACTAAAAATGCTTACAATTTTATCAATATCAGATTTATTTTTTTATAGTCTTAAAAAACATCTATTCGACTGTTCTTTTGCCTATACTGTATAGCTAATTGAAAAACTAATGGCTCAGAGTAGATTTAAAGTCAATTAAATTCGAATATAAGATAATATCTCTGGACAGTACAGGGTGAATATTCCGGCAGCACTTCTGCCGCAATATTCATACTTTCACAAGCTGAACGTGCAAATCGCTTCTTGTTTTATTTCTAGCCTTGTTGCTGTCTTTTAGTGATAATTTTGGAAGTTTTTTTTTGTGAAAAAGAAAATCTACACGGAAATTTAATCCTCTAATTTTCTGAAATATTTATATTTATCAATATTTTTGGCTGTAATGTGCGGGTATATTAGAATTTTATTGACAGTCATGATCAATTAGGAAAAGTCACAGAATTTTGGGCGCTGAATATCACTGCGAGCAGAACTGTGACCAAACAACGCTAGGGCGATACAATTTTGTACCGTCTAGTAGCAGATAGGGTTAAGATTTTAACAAGGTCATGAAGTGTGCCATACGGAGTAGATATGAGTACGGTACTTACACATGGCCCTTCATGGACCTGTAACTACCATCTAAACTGGTAGCTACACTGGCAACGTACAGTTAGCCTACCTCTGAAAGTAGTATATATACTTTACCATAGCTACCCCTCTAGTATTCTTGAATGCATTTGAATGAATCGTTCAACAAGTTTACTTTTCTTAGGGATGCTTAACCAAAAGTTTCAAAGATGTTCTTGAATGAGATTCAAAAGAAAAGTTTTTGACAGAACTATACTTTAAAGAAATAATAAACAGTAATAGAAAATGAACCATATTTACATTGATTCGTACCCATTTCAATAACTTCTTATAGTCTAAACCCTTATAGAAGAAGAACAAAGCAGTGTTGTTACATAAGCATGCTGATTTTATTACCTCCGACAAAGAGATTAAGTTTGTGTTGAGTTTCTCTGTCATTTTGTGTCACCAAGATAACTGAAGAATCTACGGGCAGATCTTTAAGAAATTTACAGGGATTATTAGGCATATTAGGAGAAACAGATGATCAACTTGGGTTTGGTGAAGACCGGTTTATTTGTCTGCCTCTTTTCTTTTATGCACCATAACTCAAAAATCATAGATGGATTTTTATGAAATTTACATGAGTTCTTACTTCTTAGGTAGCTATCTCACAAAGAGTAACTATATGACAAAATTTATGTAATGATCCCTTTGTTGGTTTGCTTGTTTTTATGTCTGATTTTATGTTTGTTACCAACATAACTCAAAACGTTATAAGCGGACCTTGATGAAATTTAAGCGAATTGTTTGAAATGTAAAATAAACAAACGACCAAATTTGGGTGATAATCGGTCTGGCTGTTTGTCTATTTAACATATGTACTGATGTTTGTCAGGAATATTAACTCAAAAAAGTTTTGAACGGATCTTCTTGAAATTTGTAGGAGTTGTTATATATGTTGGAAGACATCAATGACCAAATTTTGGTGATGACTGGGGGGTCTATTTGTCAAATACTGTATTTGTCAGAAAGTACGGTAACTCAAAAAGTTACAGACGGGTCCTCAAGAAAATTACAGAAGCTATCATTACTGTCAATATGCACAAATGCCCCAGATTTTGGTGCTGATTGAGAGGAAACAGGTAGGTAGTTTCAAAATCAATTTAAATTTTTCATTAACACATTAAGTACATGAGCCACTGGGGGCTCAAACTGACTTAACCCTACAACAATAGGGGTCGCCACAGAAGCTAAAATCGCAACTCAGCTTCTGGGCGACGCCGCGGCGGCTCTAAATGTTGCTTGGGTTTACTGGGGAACTGTGCTTGGTAGCGATTGTGTTAATGTTGCCTAGCTTGGCGGAGGGACACACTCTCGAAGAGTGCGTTAGTTTTATAATGCAGACATTTCGAATTAGTATAGAACATTGTTCATAGTTTTCTGAACATTAGTAACCGTGAAATACCTCATTTCAACGTCAGCGACAGCTTTGAGAACGTGGTGAAGAAAAAGGAACGTCGGTATAGAGCTAAAACGGAAAACTGTATATGTTCTCATGAACGCCAATGGCTACAAATCAATTTCAAAGCAACTCGAAGTCCCAGTATCAACGGTTCCAAGTATTCTAGAAAAGGACAAAAAGATTAATACGATTCAGTAGGTATCTTGCATGACGAGGAAGAAAGGAGAATCTTTCACCTCGATCGGCAAGACAAGTAATGTGAGAAGTGAGTAAAAACCCAAAGATTACAGGCTAACTGTTGCTGAAGAATCGTAGTATGGAGGGAATTTCGAGATCAACACTACATGTAGCTAACAAGTAGAAAGTAAAGATTGACACAAAAAAGTCAGATTGTCATTTGCCAGAGAATACCAACATTGATAAGAGGGACTAGCTTCTTGTCATCAGTTCTTAAGACTTTGGTTAAATGTTAACTAAAAAACAACAAGGACGTTTCATATTTTTTTTTAGAAGTAAAGGAGAAGCTTTCAATGTTTTTGGAGTGGTTGCTCAGTCTGTGAAGCCGGAAGCCGGTAAGCGTTTAAGGAATAATGTAACATGACCAACATGTTAATTCCTAGTAAAAACTTGAACTAGTCTACCAAAGAACTGGAGGCTTGATATGGTCTTTCGACATAAAAGTGACCTGAACCAAACTGCCAAGTCTGTTAAAAAGTGATCGAAAATCACCGAAGTTAATGCTTAGCAGTGACCAGGCCAAAGTCCAACTGTCAATCTGATCGAAACTTTGTTTTGAAAAAATGTTAATAACAGAAACAAAAGAATTTTACATTTGGTAAAAATGGTAAGAGATGAGAGGTGCAAGAGGTCTGATGATGTTTGTAAGAACCTTGAGGTAAATTACAGGAAACGTTTGAAGACAGTTATTAAAAATAAGGGCTTCGTAACAGGTTATGCATTGAGATGGGCACAAAGAAACATGAAAATGATTCATTTGCTATTATTGTTTATCATTAATAGAAAAATTCTTCCAAAAATTTTGCTCTTGAGTTTTTTCTAATACACCCTCAAAACTTTTGGTAAAAAGCATTGCTGAGAAAAATTAACTTTTGAAAGATTTACTTATATATATATATACGTATTAAAGAATAATAGATGGGTATGAATAATTGCTAGAGCAAATGTGTATAGAGAAACTCCGTCATGCAGGAAGTAACACAGTTCGGCATCAAAGTAGATAAGCATAAACCTAATGCAATATAGGAGCCAGTGAATTGCAATGCGTGCGAACAGGCTCGTGAAGCCAAAACTAACCTGTGAGGCAGAGGCAGAAGTTAGAGAGGAAGAAAAAGGTGTGATCTGATGAGGCATTTCTACCTTGCCACTGCCATAGGTGTACGATGGGGTACTTCCTGCACAAAAGGAGAAGCAAATATAAGCATCTTTACAGTACTACCAACACTATACTGTAATATACGACTAATAGAACTGTAGCGACATTAAATTAAGACAAAAAATTTCTGTAGTTTCTACTGACATAAAGCTTTCAATTTCAATGCATTTATTTCACACATAGGCTAATAACAACACACCTGACACATCAAAACGTGCAAAATAAAGTAAAAAACACAGTACGGTAGGCTCAGTTTCAATGATGGAATCAGATTTTGAAGTACCGGTAACTTATCGACTACTCCAATGCAGCACGCTGAGACACACATGTTGAAACTGTTGAACTCTCCAATACAAATAACCAATTCCATTATCAACAGAATATAGACCTGTCTTCTAAAGCTCAGCAGCCTGAAATATAATTTACATTTCGCCAGTGCACCCGTGAATTAAAATTAAACTACATATATAAATTACGCTAACATCCGTGCAACGTTCGTTACAGCGACAATGCTGCACAGTGTCCACACAACTTGAGAACGTCCAAAAAAATGCAGATTGCAAGAATTCATGGGACAATATTGAACTAAGCCTTCAGCATAGACTTCACTATAATTTGCCTGTATTTTATAATCAACTCAGTGCACTAATTTGTGGCAGTAATAAGTCTAAAAAACTTCAAATTCGAAATTGCTTTAGTGGCATTCAAGATTTGGTTTTGAGGCTTTTTTTCAAAATTTTAATTACAATCTGGGAAGAATATTCAATGGCAATTTATTCCCTACTCTTGTCAGAAAAATGAGAATAGAATTAAATCGAATAAAAATTGTAGGAACCTCACGAAAACAAAGTTTCTGAGAAGACTAGCAACTTAGCCTAGTCCAAAGCTCGTGAAGGAGCTAAAACTATCCTGGACTGCAGTGAAAGCTGAATATTTCAAATTCTTTTCCTAAAGCATGCCTGAAAGATGTCCTTAATAACCAAGATAAAATTATTTACTATAACTGCATTACCATTTGTTCCATAAAATACCTACTTTATAAACAACTTTATCACCAAAATTGACAGAGCTCAAGCGCTTTTATCGCTATTGCCTAGAGCCAGGGTTGCATTTGCCCACAACGGCCAACTTCAAATATATAGCTACCAAATTCAGTGAGTACAGCCAATTCAACGCCAGCAAACACTCAAATATCCTCCTTTATGTAGCTTCTGCTTCAATTTCACTTCTTTTCAAACGAAATGCGATGAGACATTTTAGTACCCTGAGTCTTAGTTATGTACCGTATATATTCTCGGAACTAAGCATGAAAGCGCTGATCATCGAGCATTAAGTAGTTACATCGAATAGTAGATAGTAGAGGGGAGACAATGCACTTCTTTCAGTAAATATTATAACCAAGAGTAGCTGACAAGAAGACGATACAATTTCATCCCTCCATTCAATGATCAAGAATAAAATACTAATTGTTGGGAAACAGGAATTACTATTCTTTACACCCACAAGCAGAACAAAAATATTCCACAACACAAAACAGAGAAAAATATGGAGAATGGTGAACTTTTACCAAGTAGCTACTCTACACTTCACTAAGGAAGTGCCTCGGCACAAGTGCTACAGTGGTCGAGAGTGGCTCTAACTTGGCCTCTCTTGCACTACCTACCAATCCAAAATTTGGATGCGTGTATTGAACAGTCAAACAAAGCTCACTATAATTGAGTCATCGTCTGCCAACGGTGGTTTACCCACCGTAACCAATATACCACTGATCGTGTCTTGTATGTCAAATTTATATAGGCCTATCAAGTGACTATGAACTTTTCTACCCACAGTAACCAATATACCACTGATCGTGTCTTGTATGTCAAATTTATATAGGCCTATCAAGTGACT